>JANVCC010000018.1:35005628-35269556 GCA_025345505.1 Todiramphus chloris collaris | reverse complement strand
TTTCTTTTTCTTTTTCTTTTTCTTTTTCTTTTTCTTTTTCTTTTTCTATTTCTTTTTCTTTTTCTTTTTCTTTTTCTTTTTCTTTTTCTTTTTCTTTCTCTCTTTTTTTATTCTATTTCTTTTTTTCTTTCCTTCTTCATTTCCTTTTTCTCTTTCTCTTTCTTTTGAATTTGCAGGTATTTGCATAGGCTGTTTAATTCATTCTTCATTTTTCAACATTAGCAACTTGTTTCACTGAAAACCTTTTTAGATTAATTTTCACTTGCGTATGACATCAGGAAAGCACTGGCATAATACATCAAGGGGTTTATTTTAAAAATGCCCATTGTAACAAAATCTTTGAAAGAGATTTGTTTCTTAAATGAAATTCTGTGCACAGTGTTAATAAAATACATGCTCTGAATAGGAAACTATAATTGAAATAAATCTTTGAGTAGCATTTATGGGCCGATCAAATGAAACAACTGTCTGTTACCTTGTTCTAAATTTAAACCAGCTTTCGTTCATAGTTTCAGTCAGAAAAACCCAAACCTCTGCTAGCAGGGAAGAAAATGTTATGTAGCCAAATTAACCTGGATAGCTATAAAATCAATAATTGTACAACAGAAAGGTCCTGGAGAAAAGTGAAATATGAAGTTTAAATGTAAAATCTCAAATATAAATGAAAAGAGGAAGAAAGATGGTCCTAATTAGCAGCAGACATAGACATGAAATAAAATGCAGAGGGTCACAGGATATAGGAAACTATTTCAAATATGTTAGCACTTGAAAATGTCAGTTTGAGACAGTTATGGAGAATTTATTCCTTAGTTTGGGAGGCCTAAGAGACATGCAATAAAATTCACAGCAGCACTACTACAACAGAGCAGAATAGCAGGGGGAGTCAAGTGTAACTGTAATAAAATCCAGTATTTAGTAATCTTACATTTCTATAAAAAGAGTAATTAATGGTGTACTTATTGATTTGTCTTTGCATTTGCTTTTGTATACATACAGACATGCTGAATCCATATACAGATCAGAAATTCCATGCAACAGATGGAAATCTGGTCTATTCGAAGTTGAATCCAAAAACCAAATTTCCTTATGCCTCTGGGGGGAAAATGTCAAAGGAAATACTTTTTTGTAATATTAGCCTAGTAATTGCAATTTTTAATTTTCAAGAACAGCAGCAATAAATGTCAAAACAAAACAAAAGCATTCAAAATTAAAAAAAATAACCCTGAAAATTTTGAACAAGAGTTGTCAGAACACTGAGATGTTATTTATATCTAAAAGCATCACATTGATATTTACATAAAGTCATTATCTTTGATGCAATACTTGAAGAAACCTGGAATTAGATTTTAATGTAAGTGTTCACTGAGATATATGAGCAGAATGTATATACCTATACGTCATCAGTATGTTATACTCTGATATACGCCACCCATCATTCTGTATATGCACTGGTCTCAGAAAGGTTAGAGATATGACTTGAGGAGTGCTGAGGGCTGTTTATTTTTTTGAGAAGACAAAGATTTGCTCTAATTATGACACATTTAATGATATACTATCTCTAAGCATCAAATACATTTATATCTAGCATTTTCTTTTTTGTTGCTTTTATTTTTTTCCTAGGGTAAATTGAAAATAATTCTTTCTTCTTCCTTTCAATTCTGGTATCTGACAGATGTAAACCATTTACCTTGATGACCTTAAATACTTCAGACATATGTGAAGAGCCTAATTACTTGCAGCTCCTTTTTTAGAAGCAAAATCTGTATATCTGTGAGACAATGAAGTGAAGAGATGGAATTTTTCTAGGAAAATGTAGTCAGCTATATATCACTGTAAGAACATCTAACTCTGTTAAGAAAGAGGGTCTCTGAAATTATTCCATTTATTTTTTCAAGTCAGAACTGTGGTGAAACATTTCCTTCAGACTGTGGATCCACTTAGAAGCTTTCCTGTTCACTGGCTGTTGTGGGAGAAGTCAGGTCACCATCACTACCTGTTCCTCCATCAGGACATGAACTGATTTGTGTCCTTTATTTCTGCAGGTTGGCTGGGGAGAAATTTGCCAGATGACAGCAGATCCTTCTAACCATCACCCAGCTCAAGCTGTAGAGTTATTAAGGGTGGGATTTTTTCCAAACCATCTCCGTAATTTAAGAGCATGGATTTCTGTTGACTTTTCAAGGATCATGTGGAACAGAGGTCATGAATGTAGCTACAAAAGTCCTTTTCAAAATTTTCCTGCTGGTAGTCAGATTAAGCATATTCTATATATATTTTTACTGGCAATATTACTCAGGGTAACTAGAGTTCACCACATTGTCACAGCTGAAGTGGACATTTAACCCATCTGTGCTAGGTTCTATAAACCTCTTACCTTATTTCAGTCATGTGATAAATTCTGTTGTTGTACATACAGGAATCTGTAAAATCGACCTAAGAAATTTGGAGAGTATATGGAGCAACTGCATAACATGAAGAATAAGTATCATGCATTAATCAAAAAGAAAAAAAAAATAGACTTTGCTGTGTTAGCAGTTCTCAACTACTTTTGTGGCAAAACCAGTTTCCAAGAGGAATGTTCAGGAAACATATTTTCACTGTGACAGCTGATGAAACACAGGAAAGTCAAGAAGTGTTCATGCCTCATCCTCTGATCAGCAACATTGGGAGCAGGGTGAAAATATCATTCTTTCTATTGCAAAACTCTCATGACTTCATCATAGAATCACAGAATAGTACAATGGTAGAGGTTGGAAGGCACCTCTGGAAATCATTGACTACAAACCCCCCAGACAAAGCAGGACCACCTTGGGCAGGCCACACAGGAACATAGCCAGGTGGGTTTTGAAAGTCTCTAGGGAAGGAGATTCTACAACCTCTCTGGGCAGCCTGTTTCAGGACTCCATTACCTTTACAGTAGAGAAGTTTTTCCTCATGTTGATGTGGAACTACCTCTGCTCTAGTTTGTTCCCTCTTGTTCTATCACAGGACACCACTGAAAAGAGACAAGCCCCTTTTACATGACACCCACCCTACAGATATTTGTAAACATGAACAAGATCTCCTCTCATTCTTCTCCAAGCTAACCAGCCTCAGGTCTCTAAGCCTTTCTTCACAAAAGAGATGTTCCAGTCCCTTAATCATTCTTTATATCTCACCATTGGACTCTCTCTAAGTTCCCTGTCCATCTTGAACTGAGGAGACCAGAACTGGACACAACACTCACTAGAGCAGAGTGGGAGAAAAAACCTCCCTCGACCTGCTGGATACACTCTTCTTTATGCACCTCAGGATACCTTTGGCCTTCTTGGCCACAAGGGCATATTGCTGCCCCATGGAAAACTTACTTCAGGTCCCTCTCTGTAGAGCTTCTTTTCAGCAGGTCTACCCTTAACCTGTACTGGTGTATGGGGTTATTTCTCCCCAGGTATAGGATTCTACTCTTGCCCTTGTTGAACTTCATTTGTTTCCCCTTTACCCAGCTCTTCAGTCTGTCCAGATCTTTCTGGATGGCAGCACAGCCTTCCGGTGTATCAGCCACTCCTCCCAGTGTAGTATCATCAGCAAACTTGCTGAGGGTACACACTATCCCTTCATCCAGGTCACTGGTGAAGATGTTGAATAAGACTGGACCCAGTACTGACCCCAGGAGAATACCGCTAGCTACAGGTTGCCAACTGGACTCTGTGCCACTGATCACAACTCTCTGAGCTCTATTGTTAAGCAAGTTCTCAGCCCACCTCACCATCCACTCTTCTAACCCACACTTCCTGAGCTTATCTACAAGAATGTTATGGGACACAGTGTCAGAAGCCTTGCTAAGTCAAGGTAGACAACATCCACTGCTCCTCCTGCATCTACCCATTCAGTCACATGACCTTAGAAGGCTGTAAGATTAGTCAGACATGACTTCCCTTTAGTATATCCATGCTGGCTACTCAATAACCATCTTTTCTTCTATATGCTTAGAGATATGATCTCCATAATGAGCTGCTCCAACACCTTTCCAGGGATGGAGGTGAGGCTGACTGGTCTGTGATTTCCAGGGTCTTCCTTCTTGCCCTTTTTGAAGACTGGAGTGATATTGACTTTCCTACAGTCCTCAGGAACCTCTCACTTTATCCATGATCTTTCAAAATTGATGGAGAATGGTAAAGCAACATCAGCCAGCTCCCTCAGCACTCATGGTGCATCCCATCAGGGCCCATGGATTTGTGTATGCTCAGTTTTACACAAGTGATTTCTAACCCAGTCCTCATCGACCAGTGGAGAGACTTCCTCCGGCTTTCAGTCTTACTTCCAGGGCCAGGGAATCCTAAGGTCTGGTCTTAGCAATGAAGACTGAAGCAAAGAAGGCATTCAGTAACTCTGCCTTCTCTGCAGCCTCTGTCACCAGGTCTCCTGCATCTTTCTGCAGTGGGCTCACATTTTCTCTAGTCTTCCTTTTACCATTGATGTATTTGAAGAAGCCCTTCTTGTTCTCTTTCACTTTGCCAGAGTTAATTCCAAGAGGGTCTTGGCCTTCCTTGCTGCATCCCTACAGACCCTGACAATGTTCCTATGATTCCTATAAGTCCTTTTTTCCACATACTGTGAACTTCTTTCTTCCACATGAGTTTTCCAGCAGCTCCTTTCTCATCCATGCTGGTCTCCTGCCTCCTCTACTTGATATTTTACTCAAGGTAATGAACCTATCTAGAGCTTGAAGGAAGTAATGTTTGAGTATCAATCGGATCTCTTGGGTCCCCTTACTTTCTAGAGTCTTAGCCCAGGGGATTTCCCCTAAGTAAGTCTTTGAAGAGCACAAAGTTAGCCTTCCTGAAGTCCAGGGTTGCAATCTTACTTATTGCCTTGCTTCTTCCTTGTATGATACTAAACTCTACCACATTGTGATTGCTACTGCCAAGGATGCCCTCAACCTTCATGTTCCTGATCAGACCTTCTTTGTTCATTAATGCAAGGTCCAGCAGCACAGCTCTCCTCATTGACTCTTCCACCACCTATATTGGAAAGTTATCATCAATGCACTGCAAGAGCCTTCTAGACTGAGTATGCCTCGCTGTGTGGGCTTTCCAACAAATATCAGGGTGATTGAAGTCCCCCATGGGCACCAGAGCATGTGATCTTGAGGCTACTTCCAGCTGTCTGTAGAAGGCTTCATGGACATCCTCTCCCTGGTTTGGTGCTCTGCAGTAGATGCCCACAACTGTTTCTCTTATATGTATGTGACCCTTAATTCTTACCTATAAGCTTTCAACTTGTGTTTCATCCCCCCTCTCACCCTGGGTAGACATCAATGCATTCACAACCCAGTTTTCACTCTAAGTCCTTACTGAACACAAACTGAGCAGTCATGTACCTCAGTGCTCATTTATAAGTCTTTATTCTCGCAATATTTATTGCAACTGAAATACCGTCAGTTTCCACTTATCTTCATCTAGGATTGACTTTTTTTTTTTCAGGTTCCATAGGATTGAACAGCACAGGGTCATGGAAAGAGAAAATAATTTTTTCAGATAGAGCCACAAGAAAATCAAGGATTTGGCTGCTATGGTAGAAGCACTACACAAGCCTTGTGTACATGGAGCATATTTTTTTGGGAAAAAGTACTCACTGCTCATAATGTAGTGACTAATAAAATTAATAAAAACAGTGCTGAGTGTAATTATTTAAGGTTTAAGTCCACAAACAAATTTTCACCACCAATATTGTTTTTAAGTCCAAGTGCATCAAAAAAGTTACTTCTCGGTGTGTCGGACTGCACTGATTGGTGTAATTTTTTTCTTATTTGAATCAGAATTTTAGTATGCTTCTAGCAAAACCTATTTTTATATGAAAAGCTGGCTAGCATCCTATCAGTTAACAAGAACCTGAACCTGACTGTGTCTTTATTCACAGTTAATTAAAACATAAGGGGGTTTTTTTACTCTTTCTGTGGGAATAAATATTAAGTATATATATTAGACATTGTCCATAAACTGCTGATACTTTTGTATATGTATCTGGCCCATGGCACATGAGATCAATACAATTTGCATGCAGCTCAGACACAGTTCTCATGCCACAATGCATTTCTCTGGCTATGGGGGAAAGTGAGCTGCATAAAAGGAGGTTGTAGAGAGGAAGGGATCAGCCTCTTCTCCCATGTAATAAGCTATAGGACAAAAGGACATGGCCTCGAGTTGTGTCAGGGGAGGTTTAGTTTGGTTATTAGGAAAAATTTCTTCACAGAAAGGATTGTAAAGCACTGGAACAGGCTGCCTAAGGAAGTGGTGGAGTCAACATCTCTGGAGGTACTTAAAAGGTGTATAGATGTGGCACTTAGAAACATGGTTTAGCAGTGACCCAGAAGTGTGGGGTTAATGGTCGGACATGATGATCTTAAAAGTCTCTTCCAAACAAAACAATTCTATGAGTCTATGCTTCTACAACACCAGGGACACAGCTCAGCCTGCACTCTAATCCCTCCCGGTGTCCTGGTTTAAGTTAGAAAAGAACTAGTTCTGTTCAGTGCTTTTAATTCTCAGATCAGTTTTTCAAATTAACTCCACCTTCTGAAGTTAGCAGCGTTGTTTTCACAGGCAGTCTGCCTCTAACAGTGATAACAACCCATGTTTAGAGTTACTACCAAGGATTGCTGTGCAGACCAAGGCCACTGCTGGATCTTGTGTACAATGCTGTGTGGTGCAGAAAGTAAAAGTTGCATCTGCAGAGAGGATAGAACAGGACAGGTGACCCCGAATCAACCAACAAGGGATTCCAGCCCATATACGTCATATTCAGTATAAAGCTGAAGGATCAGGAGGGTCAAGCCCAGCTCAGCCCTTCTGGCTTTTTCCTCACTTCTTCAATGGCCAGCATCCAAGGAAGACTCTGTCCGTTCTGCCTTAAATCCCGATCAGTGTGTTCCCAAATCTGGTACCAGAATCCAGCTCCTGAACACAGCTCCCATCTGCTGCTGGGCCCAGTCTGTGACTGTCCCCATGTCTGCTGCACATCAGTGGTGACGGTGATGTAATTGGCATCAGGGGGGGTTGGGTTCAATACTGGTTTTGTATATATTTGTATATATTCTGGTTTTATTAATATTATTTTAATTTTCAATAAATCTGTTCTAGTTTCCTTTTCTAATCGCTCAGTCTCTCTCCCTTATTCTCCTTCTCTTCCCCTTTCGGGAGGGAGGGGAATTAACAGAGAATGTCTGTTATAGGTCTAAGGGGCTGCCCTCACCCTAAACCAGGATCAGACAGCACTGTGTCCTAAAACAGACTTGTGGGTTTCTCTCTGCTCTGCAAGTCCTCCGGCTCACAGCACAGCAGAAGTGTAATACATCATTCATGAAAGTGCATTAGTCCTGCTCTTTAGGATATTTGTGTCTGGTGAAGCCCTTCTATCCTTACAGTTTCTCCACTACCTTGTCTATTCAGAGGATAGTTTCTCTGGGCAAGGATCTTTCCTGTAGGATCTGAACATATCTATTCCCAATGAGAGCAAGCAAGGGAAGATTTTGCCCTGAGGACATGCTTTTTATAATCACATCATTAGTGTCAGGTGTTTCTGAGACCTCTTAGATATACAATATGACCCTGCTACTGCATTCTTGATGACAGAAAGAAAAGAACCTTCCTAAGGAAAAATTAAGCCAAAGAATAAGCGAATAAATTACAACTGAGGAAAAGAAAAAAAAAAAATGTGGACATTAATTTTGATTAATTGCAGATTTCTCTTCTCCTCCTCCCAGTCATCTTTTATACATTTGGAGTCCTCAGATATACTATGTAAGACTAATAGGAAAGTGATCCTATTTTATAGAAACCTGTCTAAGTGGAAGTTAATGAGGTGGAAATGTGTTAATTCAGCAGAATTTTTTCCAAGTTTTCATTTTTACCAGTTAAAATACAGCAAAGCAGGATTAATTAGCCTAGAGGTAGCTCTGATACTGCAGTTCTGCTGGGCTCTGACCTAGTCTGGGGCTTCTGCACAGCACTACTTTGAGGTAGGAAGGCAAACCTCTTGGTCACCTTCACTACAGTGCCTCACTACACAGTAAATAATGTGTATAACTTTGTCCTCCAACCGTTGTATCACAGTTCTTCAGCAAAGTGTGCTCAGGTGGCCCAGAGGGACAATCCATCCTGGTTTGTATCAGGAACAGTGTGGCCAGCAGGACTAGGGATGTGATTCTCCCCCTGTACTCAGCACTGGCGAGGCCTCACCTCGAGCACTGTGCACAGCTCTGGGCCCCTCACTTCCAGAAGGATCTTGAGGTGCTGGAGCGGGTCCAGAGGAGAGCAACAAGGCTGGGGGAGGGACAAGAAGGAAAATCTTATGAGGAGAGGCTGAGGGAGATGGGGTTGTTTAGCCTGGAGGAGACTCAGGGGGGACCTTGTCACTCTCTAGAACTACCTGAAGGGAGGTTATAGTCAGGTGGGGGTAGGGCTCTTCTCCCAGACAATTAGTGACAGGATGAAAGGGCATGGCCTGAAGCTGAGCCAGGGGAGGTTTCAGTTGGATATCAGGAAGCACTTCCTGACAGACAAGGTGGTCAGGCATTGGAATGGGCTGCCCAGGGAGGTGGTGGGGTCACCATCCCTGGCTGTGTTTAAAGAAAGAATGGATGTGGCACTGAGTGCCATGGTCTAGCTGATGTGACAGTGTTAGGTCATAGGCTGTGGACTTGATGATCTCGGAGGTCTTTTCCAGCCTCAGTAATTCTGTGATTCTGTGAAGTGTCAAAAACCACCTTCTAATTCTACAGGAAAATCCTGTTGATGGCCTAGGTGAAATTCATAAGACACATCCAGTTTTCATAGATGGTATCTTGCATCAGCTTCTTGGAAGCATGTGCTCCTCTGGTTATGGTAGCTTAATGGTGGTGCTTTTAATATATCATGCAAAAAGGCAAGCAGGCTCGGCACCTACAGCTGAAAGAAGAAGCCTGGTCAGAGCACTGGGCCTAGCTTTGAAAGGATGCATTTTCCCTGTCCTCATCAAGTCCTTTCTCAGTAGCTTCTGCTATTGCTGGCGTAAGCATTAAGGAGCCCTTGCATTATGGAGAGGCAAGGAACCTTTCTGTTTTCTTTCCTGCAGATGCATGTCTCTGTAGGGTTAGTGTCAAATAAGCCTAGGATTTTACAGGTCTGATTTGAGCCCAAGACTGCAAACATTATACAGGCAGATATCCATGGAAGTCCAGTAACAAGCTACTGGCTGAACCAGTTTCCATTTGGAGGCTGGTGTAACCATGGAATACAGGTGTGAATACAGACATTGTATCCACCAGAATGAGGAATATGCAATGCTTTCTTTAAACAAAAAAACAACAAAAAAAGAGAAATAAATGGCACATAGTGCTTTTGAGACATTTTCTTTGCAGATTCTGTATTGCTTTTAACCAGATTGGAAAAACAAAACCAAATAAACAAACAAGTAATGAGAAAAACAAAAACCTACTGTAGATTAAAGGGGTGGTCTCCCTTTTCATCACACTGCCCACTTCAACCTGCTTGCTCAGTGTCTGCCAGGAAACTGTTTAAAGTTCCTGTGGGTTGAGAAATGGCCAATCTTTACAAAGAAGGAGATTTTTATCTGGCCAGCCAAGACCTTAGAATGTCAATACTTGGCTCTGAGTAATAAATAAATAAACAAATATGCACACTCACGGACACATCATCTAGGATGGCAGTCTATTGCTGGGTAGCTAGATTTAATTCATAAGGTTTTCAAATCCTGGTTTGTTTTTAAAAAGAAAGTTTCTTCTCAGACATAGTTATTTCCAATGATCTATTAAACTAAAATCTGTTATAAATGATTGTCATACTACAAAAAGACTGAACTGTTCTATTTAATCATGGTAAGACCATGAAATACAAAAGGAAGAAAAATTACTAAAAGGGTCTCCGGGACCCTGCAATCTTTCACCCTTCTGGTGCACTTACAAATCCAGCAGATTATGGCCAAAATGATGTCCCCCCTATCCACTTCCTAAACGACTTGTGTACAAGCTATGACCCTCATCCTAGTAGACATCTATGGTAGAACTCTTCTTGCCCATCTTGAGGCATCTCTGGTGCAGCTATCTAGGCTTCTCTTGTAGGCAGTAAAGAGAAGTAGGGCATGACTGTTAATCTCTGTCTCAGTAGTGTCCTTAAGATGAGGTAGTTGTACTCCAGGAAATAGTACCCCCTCTCCAGTCTAAACAATGAGGCTTCACTCTGAAGACTCCTTCATTCAAATAAGTGATTCTAGGAGACTGACTGGTCATTATGATTACAAATCTGTTTGAAGGAGAGTCAATGAAGCATTGAAATGTCCACTGAAAAATCATCTGGAAGCAGCTCAAGAGACGGGGTTTTACCCTTGCAGAAGTAACCAGTCTTCCCATGCCCTGGAAGATCAACAGGTGCAAAGAACAGGAGGAATTTTACCCTCTACGGAACTGGGAAAAATACTGAAGCTTGAACTAACCACACAAGGGTATTTATTTGTTTAATGATTCTCTTCTTTCACTAACACTCTTTACAGAGACAGTTCCTCACTTCTGTTTAGCTCCCACATCTAAAGCAACATGTATGACAGGACATGTGGATGCTGAAAAGCTTCATTTTCTCTGTCAGTTGTATATGGATGTAAGTAACAAGAATTTTAGAACCTCAGAATTCGAAGGCCAGGGGAACAGAAAAGATTTTCACATGAATTTTGGAGCTTTCTGAAGTGAAACAGCTTTTAAAACCCTAAAACTCAGCACTCAGTAAAACAAGGAGACTACAATAGAAGCCCACCTGTCACACAGAGCACAAACATAAGGTGAGTTACCACTGGCTTGAGATTTTTTCCTTTTTGGCCTTTTAGGATTTTTGGACTGGGTTTAGTGCAGATCAAAGTCAGTCCATGGCAGAAGAAGACAGCAGAATCTTCTTTACTTGACAGTGAGTCTCCTTTATACATTGAAGCAGGCATATCATTTGTATTACACAGGGGAAGCAAAACTGTAAGATACCTTTTGTTCAGAATACCCAACAAGGGGCAGATAATTCCCAGAATAGGCAAGGGTCCTCCTTGCATTTTTGATGTAGTCCGTGACACTGAAAGGTACTGCATGTTGGAGGGACATCATGTAAGACAAGCACACTGGCCCAACATGCACTGTTTCTCTGAATAAAATAAGCAATTCAAGCAATATTATTCTCATTTTGTTACCAGAAAATAAAACTACACATTTTCAAACCTAATGTAAATATTTTCTTTCTGTTCCCCTCTCTTTGAAAAAATTTAATGTATTAAATGAGAATATTTCAAACTATAAAATAAAAGAAATCCAATCCATGAAAGCAATGATGTGTTTTCATAGTACGCAGTGCTGATAACAGAAGGGAGCAATTTTTCATGTGCTCCTGACTGTTAAATCTCTTGAGGCAGCAATTCTTCCTTAAATTAAACGGAGTGCTAGTTGGCATGTTTGCTCTGTCTTTGCAGCACACTTAATCTATACCAGGAGAGAAAATCTGGAGTCCTGTGAATGCTCCTGTATCCAAATCTCTTCCACAGCATACAGCTAAAGCAGTGGTATTTGAAAAGCAGAAGTGTCTTAAGAAACCAGTTGAAAAATTTTGCAGGATTCCTGTAGGAGCCAATAACTTTAGTCGCTCTTTTGTATTTGCTTCTCCAAGATGAAAATGTACATGACTGCATCTATCTTTCAAAAGCATCACTTCTGATTAGGTGTGTTTTCTTGATCTTGCTTAAGTTTTCACCTTTGCATTCAGCCCTTGTCTAATTCTATTCTAAATTCTTTTTTGTTCCTTTTTTTTTTTTATCCTGCAGGTTTTTTTTATAGGCATCTGTTCTGCATTAATCTAAATGAAAAGGCCTTTTTTTCCTTCAGTTTTAATTATGTTCAGCTGATGTTTTTGATTTATATTCTGCTTCAAAACAGTATCTGTGTTATTCTAAATATCTATATTTCCCCAGATTATTGATTCCTTGCAATATATATTTATTTAGTTCACTTGGTAGTTGTTTTTTATGCACATTTATGTAGAAGCACTACTTGCATTTCTGAAACATTTGTTAGAGGATCTGAAAACTCAGCAGCTAATAAACCAGTCAGTTTTGGATAATGATCAATACAGAGAGGCCATATGGGGACACTAGGGGCACTGGGGAATTTTTACTTCTTATGGATTTGAAAGAAATGGAGAAGTTGTATAACCACTTAGTTGAAATTGTCTGTGATAAATTACTTGGCATTCTGGAAGGAGTTGATAACTTTGTGTCATATCTATTGTGATAGTCAGTTCTGAAGTAAAGTTCAGATGAAGTAAGAAAACCAGGAGATTAGTCTCATATGTGCTTATTATGTTTCTGACACAGGAATAAATCAGCTTTCTTTAAGGGAGGTGAGTTTGCATCAGAGAAAGCACATAGATTTTTATGACCTCCAAAATACTGAAGCAGTTGCTGATGCCAAGTTTTCAGCTCCTTTTGTTTTTTTTCAAGTACCCTCACCTTCATGTGTTTTTCCATGCCACTCCCAATGGAATTATTTCCTTAGCCCAGAACTTGAAGATCCTTTCTTCATTTAGGGTCTGATTCAAATCCCATTTAAGTCAATGGAAAGACTTTCTTTGACTTTAGTGGGCTTTGGATAAGACCTCACATTCCTCCAGAATACACTTTTCTTTCCGTGGTGTTTACGGAAAATACTGTCAGTTTTGCATAATCCAGAAAAAAAGCAGAAATGTAGGGAGTCCAACTTACATGGAGCAGCTGTCTTTGCATAGATATAAGACTTTTACTACCTCTCAATAGCTATGTGTAGATACATTCCAGTTTTGGAACAAAAAAAGAAAATTCGAAAACATTACTTTATTCTTTTTTTTTTTTTCATCACCGTAGATAGTCAAATAATAAAACATGTCAAAAGCCTGCACTTCAAGGCTTACTCAATAGTCATCAGGCTGTCTGTCTTCTCTCATGCCTGCTGGTGCTTGAGAATACCTTGGCCACTGACTTGTCTCACTGCTGCTCCAGCAAAATGCCAATGTGTGCCTCAGTCGATCTTTCCTCTATAAAAGGGTGCTTTATCATGGATCTGGTGACAGTACTTATGCTAGCACTGAAATCATAAGAATTTGGAAAAGTGGAGAAGTGGGTCCAAGAACATACAATTCTACATCTAGTCAAAGTGAAAGTGGAGACCTTAGAGGGACAGTGAAGAGGATGGGAGGTAAGAGTAGGCAGGTGTCAGCGGCTTTGCTAGCAAGAATTGTTATGCACAAGCAGGTAGGCAGAATCTGAGTACAGTCCTAGAAATCAAAATATCCCTCTGCTGAACATAGGCCTTTATTTCTGGAGAAGTAATTTTGTAGGCTTCAGTTTGGGTCAGCCTTTAAGTTTTTGCAGTACTGATGATTTGGCTGGAGTTTCTGTGGAGGTGGAAACTCAAAGCACCATCCAACACACTTCAGGCATGTTATGCTTTGAGCAGGAGGAGGGAGCTGAGCTCTGCATTTACTGACTTCCAAAGTAACTTCCTTATGATAAGACTACTTTGATACTAAGTAACAAAGCAAGTAGATTAATGTCTTGGGAACAATCAATTCATAATAAACCAAACTGATCTCTTGTTAGAATTCTTGATCAAGACTTTAGCAATTCACACTTAATCACTTGACTTTTTGCATTGATTTATTAATTCTTGGAAGATAAATATGGATTTATATCCTTGTTAGATAGCTCAGTTTGCATATTATTACCCTTATTCCTGCTTCAAAAGAAATATTTGTTAAAGAATTTAGAAGAAACTCATCTTAATTTCTCATCACAAAGCTGTGAAGAATAATGCCTCAAAGACAGAATCACAGACAATATATACATACCTGATCACAAAGGAAATGCAGTGATCTTATTAGAGGTCTATAAAAAGTAGATAAAGGTAGATATAATATAAGCCATCTTTGATGACTGGTAGATATTCTATTATAATGAACACCTTTTATAAACAAATACTGAGTCATCAGTTTGATTTCAAAGAAGTGAAGATTATGCTGAACTTATGTAAGAACTAATTTAATTTTATATCATAGCAGTGACTCACCTTTCTCCCACACAGCACAGTGGTTTCTAACGCTCCTATTCTTTTATCCATCTACAGTGTGTAGCAAGGAAATTTATTACTTAAATGTTTGTGCTTTATGTTTATAAAAAACAATACAAGGAAATTGTTCCTGAACAAATTTCCAACAGCAAGGAGAAAACAGACAACAAACCAATTGAAAAGATCTTTTGAGGACATTGGTGTTTTAAATTGAAATAATTTGTTTTATGTTAAAAAGCATTCTGAAGATGTCCTCTTCAGTGTCACACTTCATAAAGTCTCTCTCCCACTTTCTACCCTAAGTGCTTACACACTTTTACAAGAAAACTCTTAGAAATGCTGAAATGCTGAAGAGTTACACACCAGGTTCAAGGGGTAAGTAGGGACACACATACCTAGAACCACAGAAAACATGCTGAAGATTTCAATCAGGCTTGAATGTCATCTGCTGACATCAGAAATATCAGATGCTGGAGGGAGAGGAACAGTGTCTCCAAACATGGCATACTTCTCCCAGACAAGATCTCAATATTTGGCTTCAGAGGGTTCACTTCAGTGTCTGTCTTCAGTGATGTTCTCATTTTATTCTACTTCAGTAAATATATCTTCTCCTCATACTGTCTATAGAATTATCCTTCTCTTTTAATATCAATTTTTTTAATATTTTGGCATAATTCCTTTACACACTTTTTTTTTTTTTTAAATTCCATCCTTCATGGCATAAAAATCTCCACATTTTTTTCAGTTTCCCCATAATTCCTCAGTTAGATGTTTGAAGTAGCAGTGCTCAAATTCTCCCTTTCATCACCCACTTACATATTTGTCAAACCTCATTCTTACTTTACTTTGCATTTGTTTGCTGTTCTTCATGTAACATTCATCTTCATAGTTCTTCAAAGAAGTAATCTTCACCAGTTATCTTTCATACAGCTAAAATAGTTTGGATGCTTTGTCATTATACAGTTTCTACATTTTCTAATTAATCTATATTTTTTTTTGTTCCCCCCATAGTTTAAGATCCTTTTTGTTCACTTGTTCATAATAGCAGCTTTTGCTCAGAACCCAACTCTGCAGAGAATCACAAAGCTCTTCCTCTCTATCTATGGTTTTTCTCCCATCAGTTATCTTGCCACCACTATATTTTCCATCTGTTACTACTAATAATCTATTGTGTAATCATGTCTTGTGCACTGATGATGATAACCCTTCCACTGACTCTTCCATGTCCACTCCCCAGCACTGTGTCTATAGCTCTTGCATTCATGAGGAAGCATCAGCACCTTTCACCCAGTGTTTGTTGCATGTGGTGCTCAGCCTGAGACACAATCTGATGCTCAGCTGTTGTGTTGGCTGTTTGGGATCTTGACGCCATGACACTGTGCTGCATCTGGGGACAAACATGGCTCGCGCAGTAGATTTTAGTGTGGTCCTTCACCCATTCCACAACAATAGAAATTCCTCGTCATGAAATGAAATTTGTCTCAGTAAATTTAAACATCAGTCATACAGATGTCTATATCTGAACTAGCCACCACTCAGGACTTTCTTTATAATCACTAGTGAGAAAAGTATTGTGCTTGTATTTCTCAAGCACAATTATGATACATGTTAGACATCTGAAATCGGGTGAGATAACATATCCTAGAAATGTTTATTTTTCTCTAGGGACTGTAAAGAATATTTAGACAATTAACTTTCAGATTTAAACATCAACATTATAAATATCCGCACCTCATCACATTCATTTTATGTGTGGAGTTTCAAACTCTGAGATTGGGGAAGATGAGTCTCCTTCCTGGTTTCGATGAGAACCACTGTGCTATGGAGTAAAGGCAGCTGCTCTGCATTCTGAGGTTTTGCGTTGTTTATTGGGGTTTTTTTGTTTTTTGGTTTTTTTTTTTTTTTTCCCCTTAACTCTGGCCATTACATTTCAGCAAAATGACTTCTATTAAAAAAATTACTATATGTTTTCCTGAGATTGAGACTGCAAGTAATGGTGAGGAAAGTCTGAAAATCAGGCTTTCAAAATTTTCCTTTTTCCCCTGTTTCCCACACATGAACAGACAAAGATGTAGTAGAGAATGTGCTGAGAATCACAGCTCTGGAGTTTAGCCGTGTCTGTGAGGCACAGTAAAGACTGGGCAAGAGCTGTACATGATGGAAGGGAAAAGTAGAGCTAAAGGCTTGCAGAGAAGGAACTGTTTTGGTTTTGAGTACTGTTTGATCCTTTTCAAAAGGTGTAGAATTCTTATACAGAAAATAAAGTATCTCATCTTGGTGGCTGAGAGAAATACACTGCACTCCACCTGACAATTGCTTTGAACTTTCATTCTCCAAATGTGGACAGTTTCTTTAGAGAGAAATACATCTATATACTTATACTATACACTTCAAAATATGACTTGCAATAAAAGCAATACAGACATACATCTACCAGTGTTAACTGATATCAGTGTTAATAGGATGGTTGAGAACTGCAAAGGCTGCAAAGAGACACCACTACTGATTTATAAAATATTTAGGTTATATTCTGTCCTCATTAACATCCATGGAAAACTCCCAGTGACTTAAGCAATGCTACAAGTTCAGTGCATATTACTCTGTCATTCCGTGTTAGAAAAGACTTTGTGTTACAGTCAAAACTGCATGCATTTAAAAGCTCTACTATCTGATGCATCAAAAATGCCCTTTGATTATAGCACACTATATCAGAATACAATCTGTTTATACATCTCAGACTCTGGACAATCTCATTGAATTACAAACCTCATAACTGGAAAAAAATTCTGATATGTAACATGATACAGACCTTTGTGACAACATGACTATGTGAAGCATGTAGTTTATTACAGGTAGAAAAGTCTGTCTTTACCAATGTCATAGCCCTGCTCAGTTAGCACATGTGAAGCACACTAGTCTTGGAAACTATGGACCCAGTGGTGGGCCAACACTAAAACCTCATTCTCATGGGATGCATTAGTCCTTCTACGTTAATGCTGTGAACAGTGTTGCAGATGAGATGTGTTAGTAAGCAGCTGAAGGGCAGTGTTTTTAAATTGCTCCTTAGCTATAACTGATGCAAGAGAGCAAAGTCAAACAGCTTACCTTAGGTAACTTTATCTCATTTGTGTGACTTTGTCCTGAAAGGGATTAGGAGCATGCACATCATCATCTGAGAGGTACTTTAGACACTGACTTTTTATGTTTCACAAATAACTGTTCTATTTGATATATAGTGGCTGTATTACCTCTTCCACTGACCATGTGTCTGCTGCAGAGCCATAGTTTGTGCTCTTGCCCTTGGCAAAGGAGTAAATTTCACACCACACAAAACTGTCTACGTAGAAATCAAATTAAAAAAAAAAAAAAAAAAAAGAGCTCAGACTTGAAAATGTGCTTCATAGTTACTAGGTAAAAAACTACAATTAAATGTGCACATTGCCTATTTGTAGAGTTGCTTAGACCATTTATTGAAGGTGGCTAAAAGAGAATATTGGAATTTATATGGTATTTTAAACTGATTTTATTGTTATAAAGATTTCAAAATTCAAAAATATTCAAAATAATAATAAAAAAGCAGCAGTCCTAAAATATTTTATTACCTTAAGGCAAGTTATTTGCAAAACTTTCTGCTAAGGAATGTTCAGAATATCATTGCATATTCAGAAATTCATGAGTCAATATGCTGGCAGGTGATAATAAAAGAATAATTCAAGAGGACAATCTGACATTTTTTAATCACTTATTCTTCCAGCTGTGATAAAGAATGAGTTTTTTGTTGTTGTCTGTAGAATTAGTGTGCAGTGTTGGGATATTTTTATAAAGAAAATTTTGTTTTGATTTCCCTAGATTCTTGGAATGTATTTTCTCACATGTTCATAGTCTATTGATCAGACTTTGGACTGTCCTTTCAGGTTACAAATGAAACAAACACCAATATTAAAGCCAAGTCTTAAAGGGGACACATATCCAGCAGTACTAGCTTTAAGGCCAAGATTGAGAAGCATTCCTGTATATGCTCAGTTTTAAATGTGGAGTCAAGTGCTTTACTGAAGTTATACAGAGCTGGAGATTAAAAGGTTTTGTGGTGAATGGGCATTTATAACTTCTGTGAAAACCAAGATGCTTGTGTGAAATGCTTGTGACGCAAATTTCAAGGGATCTTTCCAAAATCTGAAGAGTTCTACAGGGCCGAATGTATTGCAAAGTATTTGTCATACTTGCTCTTAAAAAATAACTTGTCTTGCTATGTTGCTTCTCTAAAATCTGTTTATGTTGGTCTCTAATAGGTCTTTTCCAAACAGAGCTTATGAAGTCAGAGAAGAGGAATTAGGCTGCTTTTCAGGGCAATGCAGTTGACCCGTATCTGCAGTAATGTATGGAATGGCTGAATGTGCACTTGCTGCTGCAGTGATGTAAGAAGCAGACGTCCCCCGTGACTGCCGTCGGAACTCCAACCGGACAGGCAGTCTCGCTGAGGTGAGCGGGGCTGCTCAGCTCCCTGGCCTTGGACCAGTATGCTAATTATTCATGCCCAGCAGGCTATTTGTGCAGGGAAAAGGGGTACAGTTAGCAATGGATTAGCTCAGCTGAAAGTTCAGCAAGTTTTTTGCAGAAGAATACAATGCAGAAAGTGTTGTTTGATCAGAGCTCTGGGTTTTATAGCATTCCCTCCTGAATCACAAAACTAACATATGTGCTACACTATATATCTATAAGCAATTCTAGTAGTGCTGTGGACATTGTTTCTGTGCAGTAGGTACCCCCTTTGTCTCTGACTTCTAACATGTTAGTAGTGACTTTGATTTGGAAACCCATTTTTCCATGTTCAGCTGCCTCTGATACAAGAGGTCTGCAGCATACCTTACCCTGAAAGGCAGCAGGCACTTTGTCTATAGACAAACTATCAACAATTTAGATATGTCTCGTACTACCTTGGGGCCAGTTGGTAAAATAAATGAGCTGTTGATGTCTTCCACCCTGCTCCCATTTTGGAAATTAATGTATTATTACATGTCCTGTGGCTAGGCACTCAAGCGATGCAGTCCTATTCAGTTGCATTAGTGGCCTTATGCTTCCTTCTGTTAGGAGCATATGGCCCAGACCTAGCAAATCATGCCATAGGATATTCCACTTCCTTGTTAGAGTTGTTCAAGGCTGTAGCAGAATGATACATTTTCAACTCACTATTTGCAGATTATTACTTCCAAGGTTTAGGCCAAATCAACAGGCAGTTTACAAGATTCATATGTGCTATCATACTCGCTGCAAACAAGGCTTTCTCCTGTGCTCTTAAAACTAGCACTCAGTGTTCAGTCAGGGCTGAAGAAACTTCTTATGTTAAATCACACAGAATCACAGAATGTCTTTGGCTGGAGGAGACCTTCAAGATCATCCAGTCCAACCTTCTACCCAACACGGCAAGCTCACCACTAACCCATGTCCCTGAGCACCAGGTCCACACACCATTTAAATGACTCCAGGAATGGCGACTCCACCACTGCCCTGGGCAGACCATTCCAATGTTTGATAACCCTTTCAGTGAAGAAATGTTTCCTAATATCCAGCATAAACCTCCCCTGCCACAGCTTGCATCCATTCCCTCTGGTTCTGTCACACATCACCAGGGAGAAAGGCTGTCCCCTTCCTCACTCCCACATCCTTTCAGGTAGTTGTAGAGAGTGATAAGGTCTCACGTATTTCAGCTGCAGCACTGTTTGCTTCCTCCTGAGGAACAGCAGAATAAAGCAGTCTGCCTGCATGTGAAAGCAAGGTTTGGACAGGCTTTAATTTACATGTTTAATATGATTGGTTTCATGGTCTGTCCCTTGGCTAGTGACTCAGAGATAAGGGTTATATCAAAATATTTCCTGGAAGTAACTAGTGCTTTTGCGGGGAGGAGTCTATTAAACAGACATATTTTGTTCCATATCATAAGAAAAGTCTCCTGATGTGTATATATGTCTTGATAGATGCTCACCTAGGAACTGCATTGACAGTGCTGTTGGGTACCAGACTGCCAGCACTAACTACAAGCTCTGTCTGTCTATTGCAGGAGACACATCCCAAGCAAGCACTACCCAAGTCACTTCCAGAAGTGCTGATCTCCTCCTGCTGCTCCAGTTCCATGTTGTCTTCTCTTCCTTCAGGTCTCAGCTAATGTCTATGCCTGGCTGCTGGTTTCTGAACCAGTCAGCTCTAAATTAGACAGCTGGTATCTCTTCCCCCCAAGAAAGGGAGGCACAAGGCACACATCTCAGTGTATCTTACTGTTTTAAGCAGATTGTTTGGGTTTTGGTTTTATTTTGGAATAGCTTTTATGAATTCCCTTCCTGTGTCTGAATCTCCTCACTTGTGATGGAGGCAGCCAGGTCCTCCTTGAGCCTCAGTCCCCTTGGTAAATGGAACTTTTCGGTCTCTATGATAAGAAGACTTTATACCTTTCCTTGTCTCTACTAGTTCTTATACTACAGCTTTCTGCTGCTTTTCTGTATCTTTCCTAGAGCAAAAAGTAGAGCAAAGAAAATCCTATTTCTGAAGCACTCCCATTCTTAGCTCTACTGTGCAAATGCTGCCACCTCCTTCTTAATTCCACAGCTTCTGCCTCAGGGAATTTATTTTGGCCTCTCCTTCCCTTTTTGCCAAAGAGCTCACTGTTTCCAAACAAAACAATGTCCCTTCATGACCTCTTCAGTCAGGACATTAGCTTTCTCCTGAGAAATAATGTTATTTGCTTGATAACTGGTCTCCTGCTCTGGTTCGTGCTGAGTCTGCCTTGTGTGCCCAGCATGCTGCCAGCACCCTTTGAATAGCAATTAATAAGTCAGAAAGAGTTAGCAGAATTTACATGCTATGAAGACCTTAATGGATCAGAACAACTACTCTAAAACATGCTACCCACACAGCATGAGCCAGGGGAAGCTTTAAAATGTATATGTTTTACTAGTGCAGTTCTGTGTCAATCACAAGTATATGCTTGAATATTTGCATGTCTTGTTAATAGCCTTAAATAACCTAACACCCAATACATGACTTGTTAACAACTTCCTTGGAATAATAAGGAATGAATAAATCACTGTGCTTAGGTAATCATACCATTAACTTTGAAAAGAATAAGGAAGCAGAAGGCAGAGCAAGAGAGACAGGAAGTCCCAAAAGGCTTTGCTGCTTGAGAACGTGACACCAATATAACTTTAGGTGTGAATTTATATAGTGAAATTAAAGCAATGCAGAAAGCTGCATCCTTTTTCACAGTTTAATGCAGAGGAAGAGCAACATTTATTTGGATTTACTTTAAAACATTTAGTCGCAGATTAAACTGAATCAAGCTTAAGCCAGCCTTATTCTCAAATAAGAGAATGGACACAGATCATTTTATGAATATAAAGGTTGATTTGAGCTATACTGGTCAAGTCTTTACTAGTCTGTGAGCATTTATTGAAGGTAAATGAGAGAAAGCATATGTGATGACAAAGCTGAAGCTTCATCACATGGCTTAGTTACAGACCCATTCCTTCCTTGCTTTCTCTTGGTGCACCCCCATAACACTGTTAGCAAAGAAGAAAAGGTCAAAGTGCAGATAGTAGCATTTAGCTAAGAGTCAGTTAATGAGAACTATGTAAGGACAGCGGGATAGGAAGAAAGCAGTTCACCACTTAGGACTGAATGCTAACTGGTTCTGATTGGCCTGCCGTAGGTGGCAATATGTTGTCAGAAAGTTTGTCAACTCATTTGGCTTTCTGTCTATATGTTCTTTCTGCCACCCCCAGTACTAGCAACCAGAATTTATTCTGTTGGTAAGTGTAGTCATCTCTCATTTTTTTTCTTTCAGGGCCTCAGGAGCGTACAGGAACCTGCATAGTTTGCGGATTTTGGTTTTCTCTGGGTTAAAGTGTATTGATGTAAATGAAGCAATGTATTTGTTACTACACAAACCTTTACAAGACATGTAGACTCAGGTATGTACAAACCTTATCTATATATCTTAACCTCAAGTACTCCAGGATAACTTGACAAATCTTTTGTGGGCCTAGGTGAGAGTGATTAGAAGGAAAAAAGGTTCTTCACCTTATCATCAGGGCCTGCAACATCCCAAAGAACTGAAATAAACGTATTTTCTCTGTTGCTTATCATTTCTCCATGCT
Source organism: Todiramphus chloris collaris (assembly GCA_025345505.1). Lineage (NCBI taxonomy): Eukaryota > Metazoa > Chordata > Aves > Coraciiformes > Alcedinidae > Todiramphus > Todiramphus chloris. Next base: position 35,247,314 of record JANVCC010000018.1, on the reverse strand, counting down.
ATGAAGTGGCTCTTGGCTTACATCGATGTAAACTGTTGTCAGTGGAAAGTCTGAGCTCTCAATGCAGGTTAATAATTTTTTTTCTATTTGAATTGTCTGTCTGATTGTGGATTTGGGTGCCAGAACATTTTATTCACAGATGCACATTATTTTATGGATCACAGGACTTCCCTATCCTGTGGGGGAGGTGATGCAGTGAGGGAGAGTTACTGTGCAGTTTAATGTGATGGTTTCTCCCATCAGGAGCTCATGAGTTCTCCTAGTTCTTTGTGTGAGGTTGGGCAGATCAGTATAGTGGCTCCTGTCATGCTGTATTTCATCCTGGGACAGGAACATGGGGTTTTCTGGCTCTTCCACTCCCCGGACCCCAGAAAGGTTGGATAGGTAGTCCGGGATCTGGAAGTTTTGGGTCACACATCAAAGTCATCAGGAACTCCTGGTAAGACTCCAGTATTCATTCCTAGGTTTCCTCAGGTATAGGATTGAGTAGGGAAATACCTCATTGGTAATTTGCCTGATCAACTTGAGCTGTTGTTGCCTGATTTGCTGTCACCACAGTTCTTGGCATTCACAGTCAGTTTGTTCCAGACATGTCCTGGACAGTTCTGTACTTCTTGAAAGCTAACATTTTTTTTTTGCATAGTTTCAGTCTCTTTTTCCCTGAGCACACAAAGACTTCTCTGTTGTTTGGGGCAAGTGGTTGATCATATTTCACCTACTGCAGCAGAAATTCATTTAAAGTTCATGGGCTTATGGTAAGAACTATGCTAACTAGGTCTAACTCAGACTAGCTGATACAGGTTGTTGCTATCGGTTAGCCACAAGGTTTCATGTACATTTTATATTTATGAATCAATTTCTGTTTTGGTTATTAGGCTTTACAGGATTTGTCTAGACATGTAAAACAATACGTACAAGTTTTCAGAGCTAATGAAAATGTTCTCACTACATCATTCTCATTTGCTTTTCATTTGATGATAACTCAGCTTGAGAGGCCAACATTATGGGTTAAATGGGTCAGACATGTGAGACACTCTGGCAGTGAAAAACCTCAGAGTTTTATAGTGTTAGTACCTGGCTTAAGGCAATTTAAAGAAAGTGTATGTTCTAGTTTTAGGAATTAGATTCTTATCAAATGCTAATAATACATCACATTAAATTTTACTTTGTGAAGTATCTGAAGGCAGGAGGACAGAAGAAATCCTACCTCTCTTAAAGCTCTAAAATATCACAGAGGTCAGACTTTAAAAAGTTGTAGAGACAAAAGGGTCTTCCCTCAACTGCAGAATCCACAGCCTATATTTTTTTTCCTCCTTCCAGGTTCTGTGGTATCAGTGTTAAATAACTTTGGAGATGGAAACTTCACTAAGGTGATCTTTTCTTCTGATGACAAGTGACTCTGCATAACACCTTCCGCTAACATGTGTAGTTAAAAAAGCTGAATGGAGGCTGTTTACTTCAAGTGTGTGGAACTGGGATGTCTCTCAGCCTACCTAGACGTGTAATAGAAATGAAGAAAAGCTTCCAGTTAGCTCCTGTGCATCCACAGTGAGATTTTTTTTAGCAACTTAGCTGCCTTTTCCTGATATCTAAAAGAATGAGTTTCTGACACATCTTGAGAAGGAATATCTACAGAAAATGCAGTCCTGTGTTTTGCACTTTATCCCCTCTGTTTGCAAACTACAGATGACAAAGTAAGAGGTTTGTATTTTCAATGTTTTCAGAGCTTTGATGGCAAAACCATAAGAAACCAAAAGAATTGGAAAGAAAACCTGCCATGCCATCTGGCAGTGATGGGGGATCATGTCTACCTGATCCCACAGACAGCACAAAAAATAACTAAAAGAAACTTTCAGAATGTCAGTAATCACATATTATTGACAAGTTATCAAGCATTCTATGCATTATTAGAACATTATAGCCATTCATTAAAATATTAGGAGAAATGTAGAATTTGTACTGCCAGAAATTGAGTAGGGCTGCTGAGCTTTGTGGGCTATTCTGTGATTTTGTATATTTCCTATAAATTGGTCCACCTGCAGCAAAACAAGTTAAGATTAACAAAATAAATACTATCTGGAATGACCCATACCATCAATGCCTCCCAATAATTTTGTGTGGTAGGGACTAGTACAATGGTAAACAAAGGTCTCCAGAAGGTCTTATTTTATAGAAAATATCTAAAAAATTTCATTAGTCATCAGTAACAAAGCTCATTGTCTTTGCATGGAGTTTATTTGAATTGTAAACATAGTTAACCTTGTACAGTAAATGTATTACAAGTTCATGATTTTTTAATAGCTAATGTCCTGTCCAGTTTTCAGGTGTGGGTGCTGGGGAAAAGGAACTGAAGTCTTGTTTTAAAGACGATTTGTATTCAGATCAGGTAATGAAATACAGACCAGCTCCAGTGATGCGCTATACCTAAGGACAGTATATAGAGATAAGGAAGTGATAAGGCAAATAAAATATTGTCCTGGTTTGAGTAAGAACAGAACTAATTCTGTTCAGTGATTTTACTTTTCAGCTCAGTTCTTCCAACTAACTGCACTGTCTGAAGTTAACAGCCTGTTTTCATAGACAGCGTCTGCTTCTAGCAGTGATAACAACCCATGTTTAGAGTTACTACCAACGATTGGTGTGCAGACCAAGGCCACTGCTGGATCTTCTGTACAATGCTGTGGGGTGCAGAAAGTAAAAGCTGAACCTGCAGAGAGGAGAGAACAGGACAGGTGACCCTGAATCTACCAACAAGGGATTATATCCCATAGACATCATGGTCTCACTCCTCTTTGCCCTCTTGGCCTGCTTTGCTTGGCTTAGTTCTAGCTGTCTTCTGGTTTCTTCATTGGAGAATCTGAGGAGGACTCTGCTTATTCTGCCTTTGATCCTGATCTGTGTGTTCCTGAATCTGGTACCAGAATCCAACTCCTGAACACAGCTCCCATCTGCTGCTGGGCCCAGTCCGGGTCTCTCTGAGTGCCTGATCCACAGCATCAGTGGTGACAGTGACGTAATTGCCATCAGGGAGAGTTGAGTTCGATACTATGTCTGTATATATTCCATTTTTATTATTATTTTCATTTTCATTAAAGCTATTCTTGTTTCCTTTTCTAATGGCTAAATCTCTCTCACTTATTCCCTTTCTCTTCTCCTTTAGGGAGGCAGGGGAGTTAACAGAGAATGTCTGTTATAGGTCTAAGGGGCTGCACTGACCCTAAACTGTGACAAATATTTTCTCTGACTCAACTATATTGCTGATAGGTATGTAAACATTTGCATTCAAATCCATGGTTCCCGTATCTGCTATTCCTAATACCTCTGGTAGTAAGCAATTTCCCATCTTTGTACAAGATCATGAAGCTTTCTTGTACATAGTAATTTATTCACTCTCCCAGTGCCACACAGAATAGATCAAACTAGTGTACATATAAAGTAGGTATGGGTTTCCTTGATTGTTTGGTCTTTTTTTGTTTGTTTGTTTGTTCTTAATTAAAATTTAAGAATTACCTTTGTACATTTTACTTGTGGAATTCTTGCTCTGTGTTATATAATTAACAAATCACCCACAAAAAACCAGTAACTATGAAAAAGACAAACCTATTGTCCGTAACTTAAGATACAGTATTTTGGTATAAAGACAATTAATAGACCAAATTGTATTCAAGTATTCTTCAAGTGTGGCATTGCTTGATGAATTATTACAATTAGACTCTTTCCATATGAGAGATCATTGTGGCTAACAGAGCTTACATACCACAAATGAACAGGATTGTGAACTTGGAGTACATGCAAAACCTCTTCTTGGTGTGCGTGTGTATACAGGTCTAGCAGATCTATCTCTTTTATCTTTCAAGGGTGCTACTGGTAACTAATATGTATGGGCCAGTACAGCTAATTCTGTGAGACAGCTTGCGTGCCAGTGCCTCTGTAATCTCTTCTGGATGCCTGTTTTGTGATACTGCATCTAGTAATGGATGTGTTTCATCTGCCTGTCAGTAAGGACCTCAGTAATGGGAAGATGCTCAGTGACTTCAGTGAGGGTCAAATTTTGAAGGAAATCAGGACATTTTAAAAATACAACTTAGTCTGGGGCTCTCAGAAACTACTGGTTTCTGTTATTTGAATATGAGATGAAGATGCACTGCCAAAGGCTCAAAGGAGAAAGCGCTTGCAAACTTTCAGTGTTTGAACAGTTACAGCTTAGCATAGATACATGGAAATGAATGTTTGGGAGTCCCCGGTAGCGGCAGCGGGCCACAGCACAAACATTTGATTATATCTTAATTAGCTGTTAGTTATTTCTGACCTATGACCTGTTCTTTCCTATTAGGTATTTTCTCTGCGTGATAAAAATGGGGAGACTGTACACACACCTGAATGGCTAGAGGCTGTTCAGATGAGATCCAAATCCCTTAAACTTTGTTGCCACGTTCCATTAATGCTGTGAATTCTGTTTAGTTGATGACAGTATGGTTTTATTAATAGTAAATTTCTCAAAGCTTTATTTGCCTAGTTTAAATAAAAATAAGAATCAGTCCAAGTCTTCCAAGAAAGAGCCTTAAAAGTCTCAGTTTTGAAGTACAAAAAGATGAGGTAATTTAAAAAAAAAAAAAGGAAAAAGAAAAAAAAAAAAGGCAAGCACATAGCTGTTCCAGGTTATCCCATTTCAAGTAAAAAAAAAAAAAAAAGCCTGCAAATATGATACCCTCTAAATTTTCAGCTTGGTTTTTGCAACTTTGACTGTGAAGGCTTGCTATGTGTTTAAACTGAATGTTTTATTATTCATTCAGTCAATATTTTCTAAGGAGACAGATATAGGCTGAGATCAACAAGACATTGTATCTGGCTTTTTGTTTTCCAACAAAAATTGTAGATTTGGCTCAACTGAAATATTTAATATGTCTAACTCAATTTAAAAAAAAATATTTTAAGTAAAAAATACAGGAAAGTGTAAAAGTATCAATTAGATATTTTAAAACTCAATAATTTTCTATTTCATACAGAAATAACTCTTCATTTTGAAATGTGATGTGTTTTGTGACATCTAAACATTTTAAATATTTTTCAGTCCAATAAAATGTTTTACTTAATCTATAATTACTTTTATTGTTTTGATTACCTAAATATTCTTGTTGTATGCATTCTTCAGAAGCAAGTTTTCTGTCAGTCTAGTAATACTACTGAAATTCTCCAACATCATAAGCTATGAAACTCTCTTCCATCCTGGAACCATGGTGGTGAACATTTGGACAAATAATGAGTATCTGTGGATGACTGGAGCTCTTGGTCCATCCCAAGGTCAGACTGACTTGGGCTGACAGGTTTTGACATATTACATGATCTTTTGCCTTTGCATCACTGTCCATTTTACTGTTTAAGAGACATCTGGGACAAGGGGCTGCCTGAGCCTCAGTGTGAATGAGAACTAGCATCACCACACAGCTGCTGAAGAAGGAGTAAGGAACACATTGCCCTTTCCTCAGAAGACCTGTGCAACGGTCTTCCGTTGCAAAACCATTGCAAATGATCTGCTGCAGCATCCTTCTGGAGCAGTGAAGAACAACCACATTATCTCTTTTCAGAGCTATTAGTAGGTGTAAGTAAATGAAGCAGCACTGCAAATCCCAATCACCCTGCCCTCCTGTCTATTTCAGGTACAGTACCCATGAACAATTCCCTTCTCTCTCCACTACCATGAACTTTAATTACTATGGTGAAACAGGCACCAGCATGTTTCCCACTTCTTAGTCACGAGGCTCCCTCAATAGCAGAAGTGGAGGAATGCAAGTATCAAAGGCAAGAGCATTTACAGATCCTTCCAATACACTATAAAAAGTAAACTAGGCAAGTCACCAAGACTTAATTCCTGCCTGAATTTTTCTTTAACTTTCTTAATACACCAAAAGACCAAGCTTAATTGTTTCTTTCCATAAGACACCTTGGTGCTACCTCTGCTTGCTAACAGGGAAAACTCTTGTGCATCTTGTGCTAGAGTGAAAGATGTGCATTCAGCTCCTGGATGTCAGCAGTCAGTTTGACTGCTTTACAAAGCAGTTCCCATCCCTCATCTTCTCCCATCAGAAGACTGGCATTTGTGGAAAAAGACTAAGAGTTTCCCTGTGTTTGTCTAAGAGCGAAGCACAGAAATAGAGGATGAAGCTCCATCTGAAATGGAGAGGCTGTGACCCCATAGGGATTTGGCATGGGATCATGTTTGGTGCTGGCTGTCCTGGGGAGAGGAAGAAGAGGAAAAGGTCCAAGGTCCCATTTGTTAGCACTTCTGCACCTGATGAATAGCTCTGCAATCCAGTCAGCTAAAAAGTGCTGTGCAGAGCATGCTGAAACACAGTTATGCAAACACAGTGCTGTTGAGGAGGATAAAAATAGTGTCAAAAATGCAGGTGAAAGTAAACTATCAAAGTCCTTACTGTGCAAGAGGAACCGCTAAATAATCACAGAAATCAGGAGAAACCTGGAGCCCCTTTGGAGCCTTATAATGATTTGATCATTCATTGGCTTAATTTCCTCATATTTAAAACAAAACCCCCATATTAGTTTTCATTTGCCCTTTTTTATTCTTTTCCAGCTTCCTTGCAGATGACACCAGACTGAGCTATATGCTTGAGTACTCTGATAATTTTCTTTTTACCTATTCCAAAACAGTTTCTTTGGAGTGACAAACTAATGATTTTTTAACTTAGTTGTCTTAAGCCTCCCTAGGTTTTGAAAAGACACTATTGGAATCACAGTCTATCAGAAATATTATATAGACAACCGTACTCTTATTTTTCCCTTTCAGCATGTCTTTATCATTTATTTTTCCAGATTCATTGTGTAGGGTTGATTGTCAGAATGTGCTGACTAACAGCAATACCTAATGGATGCACCGTGCATGCCAGTAGTTCTGAATTTTAAATGATTTCCAGCTGTCTTTTCTGGAATGCTAACAGTACCTGCTTTTCTTCTTTATATACTGTATTTCAGAGTCTTGCCCAAACAGCTCAAATATACTCCCTCTTAAGAAACTACATGAACAGTAAACCTTCAAATTCACTTCTTCATTGCTCAGTTGAGTTAGATTTTTGCATAATTGCTCAGAAGTTATTTTCTTAGAATTAATATGAAACTTGAAGAAAATAACTCAGTCCAAAGTCCACTTGTCTTTCAGTTCAAAGGTCTTACTTAGTCCATTTTCACATTGTGGGGCCAAGAACTGCTTCATATGCTGACTGTTGACTAACACATTAAAAAAATTGTTCCAATAATATAGTCAAATCAACAGAGCAGTGCTCTGAATCTGTGCAGATTTTTTTCCAGGAAGAAATTCCAGACCAATAGAAACCAAATTTTCTCAGCATGACAGGCCAAGTGAATAATGAATAAAAAAAACCTGGATTTTCTTTGATTACTTTCTAAAATGGCAATGAGAAACAACAAAATTCTAGAATGCAACTGTTTCTCCAAACTGCTTCTTTGTTTTAATGTAATAGACTGGATGTTCTTAGTCTGGAAAATGAATGCTCAGCGGCAGGTCTTTTGGGTGATTTGTAGCTAAATTAGCTGTGGAGATTACTGAAGATCCTACAAAGTCTTACTTCTTGTATGAGTCAGAGACAAAGTTGGATTCTTAGTGGTTTCCATAAAGGCACAAGTGTATTCATGCTAAGATGAAATAATTATCCAACCTCTGCAATTGAATTAATTGTACTCAATGTCACTTCTGTTGATCTTTCTTTCCCATAATTTCACAAATTTTCCATAACTGCAAGTGATCATTAATGCTTATACACAGCCTCCTGTGTCTATACTGCAGCCAGGATTATGATCATAACTTGGGAAGCAGTGATAAAGTAACCATGGCAACCTGGAGCACCACATGAGCTCGTCATTTGGATACCTATCAAGGTTTTGAGGATGTCTATATGAAATTCTGTGGTAGGTGAGGAAGCTGGGATAGGCTGCACTTCTGGTAATACCTACCAAAACATGAAGAGTATTTCAGACTCCGTATCATGACATATAGGTTTTGTTTCCACATTAGGTCATAGAAGCAATGTACTAAAATGGGAGTTCTGTAAGAAGCCTGCTTTCTCTAGAGAGTTTAAATACTGGAGAAAAAAGCATGAGCTCACATTAGCTATCCGGCAGAATATGCAGCCTTCATTGCTTCCAGACAAAACTCTGACCTTCTAAAGAAATGTCTGGCTGTATATGAGCTGGACAGAGCACATTACTTTAACCATCATCAGGAGCAGCTAAGGAAGGACATAGAAAGATAATAGAAACACTGGTAAAAATTGCAAGGATGTGGGAAGAGGCAAAATATTATCTCTGCACTTCCTGAGATGTAAAAGTAGCCAGAGGGGACTACAATAGCTGGACAGGAATTCAGTGAAGCATCTAAAGTGGTACTGGCATTATATGTCATTGAGGGCTGTGAGCTCTAGGGCAAGTTTCCTTGCTGTGAAGAAGGAATGATTGTGCAGCCAATGGGAGGGAAGTGCCATGTCAGGGAAGTGCCATGTCAGGGAAGTCCCCTGTAGGATGTCTTGAGCCTCTGCTCTTCCTCTAGCCTTTGGAACACAGTGAAGTTTTCAAGGCTTGAGAATTACCTATCATGAACCTGTCTGATTTTTTTATCTTTTTTTTTTTCCCTCTGTATTTTATCTATAATCTTGAGACCTGAGTTTCTCCTGTTTGTCTAAAAGAGGTCCCTCCTTATTGGGTTTGATACTGGTACTTCATAAAGATATTGATATGCTGGATCAGATGAGGCTATAAATTTAGTGTTCTGTCCCCAGCAGAGCTGCTGACAGCAGAACCTTAAAATGGACAAGCTCCAGATTAGGCAGATGAGGAAAAGTCTAATTCTTACTTCCTGTAAAAATCTCATTCTTCTTCCTGAGATCATAATATTATATTTACCTTGGAAAGGTGTATTTTTATCATCCTTAAGTGCTCTCTTTGTTGTTATATATGTTAACATTGGATTCTTAACTAATATAAATTATATTCAATAAAAATATCTCCAGTACCTAGTGAACCAGACTCATCCCCTAGGAATGGACTACATGTCTACTCAATCAGTATGTCAGTGTTTCATTTCAAAAGTGCAATCTCAGTGGCTTTCTCCTCATCTGAGGTCAGATATATCTGATTTTGGAATAAACAAGGTGTGGTGGGTTGACCCTGGCACGGCACCAGGTGCCCACCAAGCCCTTCTATCACTCCCCCCGACCCTCTTCAGCACGGCACGCAGGGAGAGAACAAGACACAAAGCAAAGGGGTGTGGGTTATGATAGATAAGATGTTATTTTCTACTTCCTGTCCACAGGTGATGTCAGGCCAAGTCCAGGAAGCAGGGCTCCAGGAACACGTAGCAGCCGCTTGAAGGACAAAGCAGAATGCCCCCCCATCCTCCTCCTGCCCTCTCCCTTTATAGTTGAGCTGACGTCATATGGTATGGAATAGCCCATTGGTCATCTCAGGTTGGCTGTATCCCCTCCCCCATCCTGCCCCCCATCCTCTGGTGCCATGTGAGCACTGGCAGTCACAACACGGGTGTGTTATCAACACCCTCCAGCTCCCAGTGCTGCAGCATGAGGGCTGGATGGGGAAAAGCAGCTCAGCCAGACCCACTACACAAGGTATAAAAAGATATCAGTGATGCAAGTGCATGGACAATTTTGCTTAAAAGAATTTTATACTAATTCTGTGCAAGTGTGACTGAATAAAAGATACACAGTACAATTTAAATTCCAGCATTTTCACATTTACACTGCTTGTGCAACTTGCACCACTTTTTATTTTACTCTCTACTCTCCCAGATATACATGTAAAAAAAACCCCAATAACTCAAATAATAGACTTCTGCAGCAGTATAAATGGATCTCTTTGTTCATTACTATTGTCAGTGATCCATCCCTTATTTCATCAAAGTAGAAATGCCCTTGCCTAGTAAGCAAATATTGTGTTGAATTCAGCATGTCTGTACTAAAAATGTTTTTCTGCCACAGCTCACCTATCTGTCACACACATCATCTGATATTTCAAATTATTTTCTGAAAGTAGGAAGACACCTATTTGAGACTAGAGTTACTTTTCCCCTCATCCTACCTCTTTTAGATGCTTTCTTTTGATTTTACCTTCTCTGTTTATACTCTATGTGGAAATTTTCGTTACTACATCTTACTGAAGCAATGGTTGTCTTGGCTCAACTTCATCTTGGCTCCAAGGATCACTCCACCTTAGCTAATTGCTCTTAGGTGTTTATCTAAAGCAGAAATGCGTTAATGGCAAAAGATGTCAGGATTTTGCTATATCAGTTGCACATTTTCCAGACCCACCTGCAGTAGAAGGAACTGGGAATATGGAGACCTACAGTTCCTTTAAAACATTTTTAGCGCCCTGTGTTAAGTTGCATGCATGCCTCAAACTGTAATTAAGAGCAGCTTCAGAAATACTGAAGCCTGGGAAGCACCTAATAATTACATTTCCCTAGTAGCTAGTTCAAGTCTCCTTCACTAGGAGCTACAAATTATTTTCATTTCTATGCCTAAGAACAGGTATCTCTGCTGAAAAAAAGCTTAAATTAAAGTTTCTTAGGGAAGTGAAGTGGCATGAATTGAAGGAAACAATGAATGGGCCATAGTAAGGATGCAATTTCTACCCTGAAGAATCTGTGGTAAACACTGTGCTTAGCCAGAAAAAGAAATAGGTAGAAAGCACAAGAAATCAGCTGGAAGTCACTTACAATATAAACTACTTTGTCCTGTGGTTAAGCATATTTCGCACATTCTAGTGTTTTAGGACTTGGAATTCACAAGGGGAAGAAAGAGGCTCCTTCTGCTCTGTCCCAGCCAAGAGCTGCTCCCTTCTGTTAACATATTTGTGATGGTTTCAGAAAAGAAAGAAAAAAAACAGTAAGCATTTTTCAAGTATTAGCAATACCCCCTCCAGAAAGGAATCTTCAGAATCACAGTAGTTTGCACATTTATGCATCTGTCTTTTGCAGATAGTTCTCTGGTGAGTGAGGCTGTGTAAGAGCAGTGCATCACAGTGACAGAAAAAGACTGTGTGGTGTTCCGTGTGGTGCAGGGTGAGCAAGGTGTTGGATCAAACCCCATTAAAAAAACCTATTTACTTTCTATATCACATTGTTAATTGGAAGCTCTTTAGGAAAGGTGAAATTTACAGGAGCTCTTGTTGACATATGCAGAGATATCTGTAGCAGATTGCCAGACTCACTCCTGGGGACCCTGCAATCCAAGGTTATAGACTCTCAACAACTGTGTTTTTCAGACTCTACTGCAAGCCTAAAAATGTTTTCAAGCACTTCTGTAGACTCCTGTGGGTTGAGTTTAAGTATGCTGGTAGTAAGATTGCTTTCTTAGCTACTGTTTTTTGATCTCTTAATAAAGTTGCATTGATTCTCAGTAACTGTCACAGAATGAAGTCTATTACTCCAGAATTTTGTAGGTCTTCCCTGGAATAAGTTATCTTAGAGTATGTTTTATCATTGAACAGGGTGTAAAGATGAAAAAAAATGCATTTGCTTATGAGTAGGAATTTACAGTAATAGAGCAGTGTCCCCCTTATGATACATCATTAAGGTTATAAGTAGTATCACCAGTCCTTCTCATCTGCTCCACTGCCCTTTATGGTTCATTAAGTTTATCAGTCAGGACTCACAAGCCTCCAAAATTTCTTACAACTGTGTCTGTCCTGCTCTGGCTGTTGGAGTCAGAGCAGGACCTCTCAGCACAGCCATGCTGACTCCTTTTCCATCACAAGGTGTAGTTACTGCTCTTTTCTCCCTGTGTTCTGTGAATGTAAGCTGCAAGATTGCATTCCGTCATGCTGTTTCCTTCCTGCATCCCCTCTCAGGTTCTTTTTATATAGGTTTAGTTCCTCACCTCCATTAAAATACGCTTGCTGGTTTTCTCCTTTTTCTTCAGCTTACAGCTACATTCAACCATTGGTTGAGCTATAAAAAACATATGTCATGAAATATGTTAATGCAAGGAGTTTTTTTAGGATATGTGAAGGTTTTTCTTCCTCTGAATCTGCACAAACTCTACAGACCTCACTCTATAATAGAAATAAAGACTTGTTTGAAATGGCAGTTGACACAATACTGTGTCCTTCTGTCACAAACACGCTTACCTACCGTCTGTAAGTTTTAAAAGACCTCAACACAGCCTCAATAAAAGGCCTCTCTGCTTTCTTTAATGCCAGCACCAGTAACACCCTCCCCTTTCAGTGTTTTTTTGAGGAGGTTGCCATGTTACATGGCTCAGTCTGCAGAGACTTGTCAATGGCTTGATCTGGCTCCCCACAGTTTACCCAGCACTTTCTGGGAAGACACATTTGGAAAGCATTTGCTAAGACTGAGTGAGGTGGGGATTTTTGAGTAATTTGTCTTGTTTCAGGGGCAGACAGCTGCCTAATCAACATCAGTACCAATACGGATTTGGAGCAAATATCTCACTGTCAGAATTATCCATAAGATTTGATTTTCAACAGCTATTAAAAGACAGATTTTTAGCAATGCATTTAGGACCTTAAAAGTGCAAATAAGGCACCAAATGTGATGGTGATGCAGAGAAAAATCACGACTCCTCAAGGATAATTCCAGTAGACAGCTGCCTACAACTTTGTGCCTCAAGGTGCTTAAAACAATTTTGATACTGGGAACAGAGTTTTTTTTTTTTTTTAAATAACATCTTTACATTAACTCACAACTTCACTGAACACAGTGGTGCTCTATGTGAATTTAGGTGTTTGGTTTTGCTACATATAGATGAAATTGTGGTTCCTCTGTAACTTTTATACAAGTGCAGTACATTGAAAGGATGACCAGAGCTTCTCCTTGCTGATGGTCACCCATACCTGGAATTTGTGTTTGTGAAGTGGTGTGGAGAGTTGATCAGGAAATTGATTCAGCTGAACACTAACCTGGAAAAAATGGATCACTTTCAGCTGGATATGAGCCTTTTCTGAGACACTGTATGGACGCCAGGGACACTAGGAAGAGGCAGGATGAACTGCTGTGGTGAGTGAACAGGAGAAATTCATACAGAGACAGTGCTGCTTTCATCTGAAGTGATGTGTTGGTGGGGAATCAGGTCCCAGCACCACATATGCATCACCACATCTGCAGCAGTCTGATGAGCATACGAGCAAGGGGAATGACTGGATTATAGTGCAGGTCCTCCCTTCTAGTTCATGTATTCAGGCTTCCTTTTTCTTACAACCGAGACATGGGGAATAGTAAGGTGCATTCACAGATCCCACTCTGATGGGATCAAGAAAGAGACCTGGAAGCTCCTGGTTTCTCTGTTTTTTGGAGCTTTTTGCAGATTTTGGACATGTTAAGTACTGTGGAGATCAGCTTTAGAAGCCTGGGTTCACTTACTGATAAAACCAAAAAGGGTTAAATGAAATCTTGTCTTTTTATTAGTGTTTTCTAATTAACCTAACAAAGATAGTATCGAGATATAGAGAAAGACATAAGCAGGTATACTTGTTTGTCATACTCAAACTCTGGTTTTGAGACCTCTGAAATGAATTTTGCATCCCAGGCACCTGCAGGCAATGGCCAACACTTCCTGGTTCATACACAAAACTTTCATTATCATGTCCATCTCAACTGGAGGAAAAAACTTTTTACTGTAAGAGTGACAGAGCACTGGAACAGGCTGCCCAGAGAGGTTGTGGCATCCCCTCCTTCTCTAGAGACTTTCAAGACACACGTGGATCTGTTCCTGTGTGGCTTGCCCTAGGTGATTGTACACTGGCAAGGGACTCGGATGTGATGATCTCAGGAGGTCCCTTCCAATCCCTATCATTCTATGATTCTATGTCTATACACTTTATAGCTAAAGAAATCCCTAATGTTCCTGTAACTCCAACAAAACTTTGTAACATTGGTTAATATGCTCTAGGGAAGGATAATGATGAATTTGCACCTTTCTCTATGTTAAGACCCCCTGTGGTAGATTTAGAAGCAAAGGGGTGAAAAGGTATGACCTGGTGCAATATGCATGGTCCTGTGCCTTGCAATCCATTTGTGACTTCCTGGATGCATGGCCCTGCCATTCAGACCAGCTTGCCTGCCCCTTGGGCAAGCCAGAGGTCATAATTTCCAGGCTGTCTTAATTAACACTTGGCTGTCAGAAGGGCTTATCAGTACATGTACATCCTCAGGGTGCTGCTGTCCAGCTGTGCTGATTCAAGGTTTGCAAGAGACACATCTTTGCCATGAGAATTCTACAGGAGAGAGAAGCAATTACGCCAGCTGCTGGCAGTTTTTTCTTGCCTCTGCTGTGTGAAAGGAGCAGCAATGAGGTGTGAGGACTCCACTCTGGGAGAAAAATCCATTTTGCTTCTTTGCTCATGCTGGTGAACAGGATGTAGTGGAAAGCATGGCCCTAGTTCAAGTGGTGATTTTGATGGAAGAACATTTTGGGCAATGATGTTGACTGGCTTCTGCTCATGGACAGGAATGGGTGCCTGTCTCTGATATTGCTTCTAAAAAGAGGCCCAGTCCATATTCAAGCTTCAGTACAGAGTAAATACAAACTCATGAAGAGCCTTAACACTGGCTTGCCTGTGGATGTACTGGGAACCAGCAGCAGTAGAAATGACTGATCCCTCCAGGCTGGGCTGGCTTCATATGCTGCCTGCCAAGTGAATTATGTCTTTCATAGCAAAGATCTCATTAAATTCAAACGATCACAGAACCTCAAATAGCCATATTTCTTCAGTGCTTGGAAGCTCAGAGTCACTGAAGTCCCTTTTGGCCCTTAAATTTTCACAGCTTTTCATGTTACGAGGAAATAAAATAGCTAATTAACCCTTAGGGTGTGGTCTTAGCTTTTTATAATTTCCATCCTGGCCAATCTGTCACACAAGTGTGCTTGGACCACCTGCCTGGTACCATGCCCCCTCTCACCTTCAGAGTCAGTGCTACGGCGCCAACACAGCTATACTGGTATTGCCACAGATCAATACCTAGAAACTGAGGGAGTGGCACTTCTTTCTCCCACTACTTATAATGCCAAATCATGTTGGTTTCAGTTTCCTTCCTGTTGCTTACACTAATTTGCCATGCTGGACTGCTGCTTTAGGAGGTGGAATCAGTTAAAAGGCACTATACGGTCCTTGTCTAATATTCCTGAGGTGCTGCAGCCTCTGAAAAATGCCTTGTGCTATTTGATGTGACACCAGGGCTGTGTGCTATGTCTTTGCATGACAGAGGAGACACCTTACTTTTAATAAGCTTGAACCCTAGTCATTATGATTGTCTTGTTATTGCCCAGTTTCTCAAATGTCTTTGCAAAGTGCCATCGAGCTCACTGAGCTTTTATTTTTAAGACCTTGTAGTGTGTGTGTGTGTGAATTAAAAGGAAAAGCTAAAAATAAAATAAATTAAATAAATAAAAAAATAAAAAAAAAAAAGGAAAGACCTTCCTAACACAGTCCACGGAGTGCAGACACAAACTTAAGGCTTCAACTTTGGCCATGCAGTGAAGGAAGTATATTTCTTATTCCCCCTTAGGAATAACTCTATATTTAGGAAGAATATACTGGATTTATTTAGTTACCATTGGAGTTCAGTTTCACAGCCTCATTTTTCTTTCTCTTCCCTCAAAAGCAAATTCTAATAAATAGACTGAGAAGCACTCTGTCTCCATGCCAGGCAGCTATTTACTCAGAAGGAGTTAATGGAGCTTCAGGTGATGAAGCCCCACATTCAGGATGTGGTAACAGTGCTGCAGTTTCTCACTGTGTCTGTGCTTTGCTTCCACCCTCCACATTACATTCTTGCAATGCCTCACACAGGCATACTTGTGCTCATTTGGAGCTAGCAACATTGGTTGAATTCTGCAAGTAAAAAAATCAATATAAACCAGGCTGACATCGATCGGAAAGTGTCCTTGCAAAAAAAAAGACACCCTAACTTAATTGACTTTAAGAATTGCACTTGCAGTTAAAGTCCCTGTGTAAATCAAAAATCTAGTGAGCAAGACCACAAAGACTTAGGTAACTAAGTTCTCAAATCCTTACTCAAAAATTCCAAGAAAATGCAGTAAAAACTTTCACCGAGTGGCTATTAAAGCCTGTACCTAAAAATGTCCAGTGTGGACATAGCCCAAAGCCTTGGAGAGTGGCAGAAAGATGTATGCATGTGACAGGCAATACTGACATGCAGCTACATCTGTTTGTCGGCCAGGGTCTCAAGGGCTTGGGCACATGCCCCTCATAGTATGTCCCATGAGTGCAAATGTCAGGGAGTTTCCAGCAGTAAAACTGGGCTTGCTGGAGTGTCAGGGAGAGAAAGCAGAATGATGCAAGGGTATGAGTTGATCCCAGCAAGGAAGGGAGGCTATAGAGAGGTTGTTAAGAGAGTCTGGGAGATGGAGGGAAGGATGGAGGCTGGCGAAACTCAGGGAAGTCTAGTGCAAGCAAGGAAGAGTTTAATGTTGTGTGTGGCTTTGGGAAGAGTGTAAGGATCTCTGTCCTTCTCTCATGTTCTCAGTACAGCCTGAAAATTAAGACACTAAGAAGTAAACAGATGTGGGTTTGAACCTATTCCCCCTCCTCTGAATGGCATTTATCATAGCTAAACTTGGGCTCCAAGGTCCACATTCTTTGGACCTATGAGGGAGTAAAATAATCAGTGTGATAACAAAATGTATGTACAACAGATAAGGATTGTGTTTTCCAGAGGGCATTTGCAGTGCATTGTTTTCCTATGTTGATATCACATATAAAATAATATCTCTCTGGCATTGGATAGCTGCTGGAAAGTTTAGATATTTTGAAGCCAAACTTACTTGCCAGTTCTAGTTTTTTTTTGTTTTTTTTTTTTTTTTTATCTCACTCATGTTCTATGAGCAGGTCAGGAATAATTCACTTTTATTATATCTTGTTTCCTGGCCTGGCACCTGACAATGCTTTGTTCTGAGAAAAGGCTTTCTGAGAGCAAACATTGAAGATGCGTTTGGAAGGAAGAGTTTGTGTTTGAATGTGCATTGTGATAAACAGGTTGGACAGACAAAAAGCAAAAGGACATGGTCATCTTCTAAATGTTATTTCATGCATAGGGAAATAGAGTTTCTCCCAATTTTACTTTTGAAAAATGATTTTAAAGATGGGTTTCCTTGGGGTAAAGGTAGACATTAACCTCAAAATAACCCTGTCAGTTCAGAAGACCCTCCATTCTCTTTTTTTTTTTTTAAACTGTGAATTTGATTTCATTTCTGATTTCTAATGATAAGAAGTCTTGTGCTAAAAAGCTGTCATTTAATTTTGACTTACAAGCATCTGGGGATTTTTATGAAACATTAAGTATTTTGGTTTGTAACCTTGGATGGACACACGTTCATAAATCAAATATTTTTACTGCTCAAGATCTGTGAAAAATAGGGTCATAAGTAAAACTGGAATGAATCAGATATAAACATATGTCCTATCTGTCCATAATATTCTGCATTTGCATGTGTTCAGGTTTCCACTTACAAGTTTTTTCTTCAGAATTTACTGTTAAGAATAATGCATAATATAGCTTGAAATTGTTACCCAGAAGGTAGAATTTTCAAAATGAAAAAAAAAAAAAGAGTGCTATTGAAAAAGAGAGTATATTCTTGTTCTCTCTCACTCTCTCAGCCCCATTAAAAAAAAAAAAAAAAAGCAGATAGGGAAATAAATAAAAGAATTCTTCACTTTCAAAAAGTCAAACACTATTCTCTTTCCACCTTTCCAAGTAGTCCTTAAGCCCAAGACCTTTGTAGCAGTGGCATTTCAATGAGCAGAAAGCCAGGAAGGTCTGACGTCTGCAAGTCAGCATCCCAGAATGGGGAGTCTGGCCAGCAGAGTCCTCTCAGCATGTTGGGTGGATTGCTGGTATCACTGGAATTCTGGTATCACTGGCAACTTGCCTACTGTACCATGTCCTTGTCTTGGTGGTGTTCTCCTGCCTGCTGAGTTTCAGGGGACAAGGGTATGTTCTGCCCTCCCAAGTCCCTGTAAGAAAAACATCCCTTTCCAAAATTCCTGAGGGTTTAGAAAGACTGAAGCCAGATACAGACATCACAATCTACTCAAAGGGAAATAATAGAGTGAAGACTGAAACCATTCAACTAATATATTTTAAATAAACTATTTCATAAAGGATAACAAGGTATAAACCATATGATTGGCTTGAGGAAAACAAACAAAGCCCACAGACTGATAAAACTCAGATAAGGGCAGGGAGAAGCAGAGGGGAAAAAAGCATCTTTTCCAGGAGTGAATGAGACCATGCAAGGTGATACTGTCGTGTCCCTACAACATGGTGCCACCACTTGTCTTCCTGGAAGCTAGTGCTCAAAACTTGAGTCAGAGAAGGACGAGGATCACTGTGGACCAGGCTGCCTACCCCATGTTCAGCTTTCACTGTGTTGTAACGGGTTGACCATTCTTTGTCCATACCCAAAGAGAGTCAGTCATTTTTTTTGCCAGTCCCTTTTTTATTTATTACCTCATCAATGTAATTTGACTCAGAAACATGGTAAATGTGCAATTGCCTCCTTTATCAGTCTTGTTAGCTCACACAGACTGCTCTTGTCTCTCCCAACCCCTTCTCTCTGTTGTGCCTGTTTATATGTCTAGCTCAAAGTCTCACCCTGCAATCACAGTGAAACGGCATTTTCTTAAAAGGTGCTGAATGGCATGATGTGGAATGCAATAAAAATACTTTGTGCAGAATAAATTCATTTTATTTTATCTTATCAGTTTTTCTCTCTGGGATATTCAGAACAAGTGAAGGTTGTTTCTTTGTCACAGGGAAGAGTCTAACACTTTTCAGTTTGATAGCAGTGTCTAGGAGTTTTGAAAATCCCAACAGTTATCTCTTGGAGAAACTTGTACAAAACCTGTTCATTTCTTCTGATGGTGCATTTCAAAAAAAGAACAATGTCAGACACTTATTTTCCATTTGCTATGTATAAATAATTCCTTCTACCACTAATTGCAGTTAGGTTTATATATCTTAGGTTTCTAGGTTTTATTGTATATATGTAATTGTCTTTTGCTTCTCCTTTATATTTCATTTGTGACTTAAATCAGTTAGCAGTTACCACTTGCTTCCTGTTCAGACATGTAATCCGGAAGGCAAAACAAGAAGCTGAAACAGTCTGCATTAGCTGAGCTCCCACTTTAACACATATTGCTATTTCTGAGGTGTATCACTTCTCGATGAAAAGGTTTATATCAGTGCTGGGTGGAAATACAAAAGTAAATAATCCAAACAAAGTACAACAAACAAAGATCTAATTTAAAAATGGAGATTGACAATAAAAACTGTCAGAAATCTGTGTCTCTTTTCTTCAGAATTGATTACAGACAGAAGAAAGTCTCTTTGAAAACCATTCCCATGAGATAAAAATATTATTTCAAAGAACATCATTTAAATCCTGCTAAACATTAACAAGATAAGCTTCATACCCTTTTTGATATATGGCTACTCCTCAACACCAGATTTCCCACACACTAATTCTGCTGTGAACCATCCTGCTTTCTAAGGCCTATGGTAGGAAATGCCGTCAGCATGTTAGTGTAGCTATGGGCAGAGACTGTTTACTGTGTCAGTTGTTTGCTAATCTCTTGGCTGAGTTGGCATTTGTTGAGCGCAGCATTTTTAGGAAGTGGTCCAAGATGACCACAATTTTTTGTTATCTTTAGCTAGCCCCTCAGGCTGATCTCAGGTTCTGAAGTGCTTTGTCATCTCATGTTTTACTGTCAGAACTGCATTTATGTTAGCTAAGCTAACAGTGAATTTAAACTTCACAGTTTTTTGCTGAAGACTTAATGGTGTTTACAGTTTGACTTTACCATATATATACATATATGCACAAAAGTAGGTTATCATCTGGTAGAAAAAGCCATAACTGATGATGGAGCAAAATGTTTTCAGTGATAAAGAATGTGGTCCAATTACATTCTGGTCACCCAGAATAGTTTACTTTTGTTTAATAAGAAAATGTTGATAAAGATGACATATTGAGAACCGCTGCAAGGGGGAGATGCAATCTTGAGATGGAGCCAGCACAGGACTAAAATGCCTACTGCCTAAATGGAAAGGAGCCTACAGTTAGTGTGGTAGCAAAGGGTAGTACAGACTTTTCTGAAAGATAGAATACTCTGTGCTCTCATTTTTCTTGTTAAGGGAGTGAGTGAGAAGATTAACCAAGTCTCTTTTTGTATTTCCAAGCCAAAAAGAACTAGCACATGAGCTCATGTTACAGATTTGTACATTTTTCTTTGTGTTTGGGTGGTCCAACTTCGATTTTCTGACCAGTGGCAGAGATTTGGAATTAGTCTGAGACTCTTCTGTTGTGTTTTTGGGGTTATTTTCATAGTACGTTCACCAGGCTGTTTCCTTCAAGATATCTATGGATTGTCTATGGTTGATACCCAAAAAGGCCTTAAGAAGAACTATCCAACTAGTCTCTTTTGCTGTGTATAACTGTCTGAGCAATGTAAACATGGCTCATGGAAAGATGATTATTTACAGGCATAAGTCATCTGTGTGTAAGCATTCTCAGAAGTACGTGGAAACTCATGTACATGAATCAGCATGTATACACATTAATAGAAGTGATAGAATTAACTGTCATGTCAAGAACAGCTCTGAAAAAAATAGTTGAGTGATTCCAGAATAAAATTAGTATGAGTGAGAAAGGAATTGAGTTGTGTATTTTGACAATTTTCTCTTTCTGTGATAGACAAGTTTATTTTAACTGGAATAAATTTTAGCATATTAGTAGCAAATGTGAGTTGCTTTGTGAAATGGAAATGCAATCAAGTGCACCCATTACTGTAGTCTATCATTCTAATTGAATGCATTCCTTGGAATTTATTTATATATTATTTTTGGCTAAAATAAAAAATGTAATCCTTTACTTTTGTAAGTATCATGGGGAGGTAGGCAAGTTAAATTCTTAAGTTACACTAGTAAGACTTTTAAAAATTACTAGAAAATTATGTAACTAATTTTCTTATTTTTTCCACTTTCATATACTGCACAGCTATTGTATTTTTAAACTCTGACACCTGAAAGTCTCAATCAAAGGCCTGAAAGTCAAGCTGCCTCATTTTCAGTACTTTTGATTCTATGTAGTTCTTTTCCATCTCCAATTTCTGGCTCCAACATCAGCCACAGATAGTGCCAGAAAACGCTGTTTGTTCCCCTCATCCCTTGAACATCTGTGCATAACCACACAATTTTTAGTAGAGAACATCTGAACAGTAGACAAATCACTTGGGATGCTTTTATGAAGTTTGTGAAGATGTAAATTGTGAATTAGTTTCTTCGTTCCCTGCTTCTGACTCACTGGCTGGGATTCATCTGGCCTAAATTAGAATCATAGAATCCTCCTGAACTGGTGTAAGCATCTGCTTATCCACTGTAGACTTTGATGACCTTTCCACATTTCTACTATCTATTATTATATCTAAAATTAGATGCTAAAGGTCTCTAGGTACACAAATCACCTCTCCTGCACATCCATAGTAGAGGTACCCGCATTTTATGACCTTTGCATGCCCTGCTTCTTAGACACCTACGTTCTACATCTAGTGTCTTTAAAACGCCATCCATCTCTCCTAAAGCAGTCTTCTTCATTAGTTAGAAGCTTTATTTAAAGCCTCATTAGAAGCTGATGAGTGATCCCATCCGTGTTTCTTCTGGCACAAGTGGAGGATAGAGCAAGAGCATAGTTTGTCTCAATACACATTATTTAGTATAAGGTGGCTTGTCAGGCAGAGAAATAGGGATTGGTGAGAGATAACAGAAAGACTTAGCTGGTATCCATAACTAGAACAGACAAGAGGGTAGTGATGGTTTGGAAGACTTTAAGGAAGTGATTATTCAGGCTTAGTTTGGGCAGATCCTGAACTAGGGAGGGAAAATGAACTGGTGAGTTCTGGAGGAGTCTGAGGTAGGACCTGAAAGAAAACCAAAATATTTACACCAAGTCATGTGATCACAACAGAGGGCATACAGAAGGCATGGCTTAGGAGGACATTATACTCCTAGACACTCCTCCACTTTAGCTTCTTAGGCTTCACAAATAAGGCTATTCAAACTGAACATGGACCTTGTATATAACTCTGAACGTGTAATGAACAAGTTGCTTCCTTATCATGTTGCACAACAACTGGTATTCTTTGTCTTGTTCAGTGACTGTTTAGTGTATAACAAGGATATTCACTGGCAAGCAGTTCACAACCTGTAGGATATTGATAGGATCATGGGAGAGTGTACAGCAAGCAATTATTAGTTTCCATGCAGTTTCAAATCAGTCTGCACACTCAATTTTTTCAATCATCTGGGTTTTCCCAAGTTGCTGAGATAGCAAATACTCCATACCTCAATATCCCAGATTTGCGTCCTGATGAATGGAGTGGTTATTTGCTACTGTTTGTTTTAGTGGCATCTGTGCCAAGTTTTTGTGGCCTGAGATGTGACTATTTAGTTCATCCTGACAAAACTGTGAAGATGGATTCTTCCTTGGTAAGTATGTGCTGGATAACTCCTCTGTCTCTCCTAGACATTGCACACCTGCTTTCCTTTCCTTCTCTCCCCATGTAGACAACAGACACAGACCTCACAGTTATGACAACTGGCTCCTGTACACCCAGGCTTAACTGATAGGTCTCATCTTTAACCCTTCTGTTATTTCTGCAGAAGGCTGTGCATAGTCTCCAACAAACTGAAAAATGTCACAGGGAAGCAATCTTGAAAGGGATGACCCTCAGTGTTGGGACATCTGTAATAAGTGTATGGTAGGAAACGTGTCCAGGATCGAGTGATGTTCCAAAAATCTAAGAAATTACAGCAGCAGAAAAGAAGGAGTCAAAGGACGGTCTTTTAGGAGCCAAGGGATACAGAATCACATCAGATCTGTGGGACCCATCTTCAAGACAGTAAGAAAGGCAGAAACAAGACTAGAAATAATAGCTTCTGCTTATGCTTTTCAGATGCCTTTTTTTCCCCTCCTCTACAGCTGTTTCCCTTAGATCTGGACACAACCACAGTTGCCATTCCCTATGCTAGTCTCAGGGGGGAGCTGCTGGGAAACTCTCCTCTTCCAAACAGTAGGCAGAATGGTTGTGTCACAAGATTTAAACTTTATTCCTGAGCCTAATGAGTGACATGCACACAGCATGCAGGGCTATGGATGCCCATGCAACACCAGCAGCATAATGTTTTATCAGTAAGATGGAAAATAACCCTGCTCTCTTATTTCCTCATGTAAAGCATCCCCCAGTTGGAAGACTCCATCATGAAAAAGCTTTCTGATTAGCTTTCCTATTCACTTCTACCACTCTGTCCATACTGGTTAGCAGTGAAGGCCCTTAAAGTGTTAATAAGTGTTTTCATCTTTGCTTCCAGCTCTGTTTTCTCTCTCAGTTTCAATGCTGAAAGCCCAAATCTGGACCAGATCCTACCTCTGAAAGCAAGAGCAGTGAGCTCTATTATGTTGCTGGCCAAGATAATGGTGTGTGTCTATTCCTCTCATGTACAGAGTCATAGAATGATAGAACAGGTTAGGTTGGAAGGAACCTTAGAGATCATTTAATTCCAACCCCTCTGCCATGGCAGGGACACCTCCCACTAGACCAGGCCCCATCCAACCTGGATCTGAACACATACTGTGATGGACCATCCACAACTTCCCTGGGCAACCTGTTTCAGTCTCTCACAACCCTCAGAATGAAGAATTTCCTCTTATCTCCAATCTAAATCTAACCTCTTCCAGTTTCAAACCATTACCCCTTGTCCTGTCACTACAGGCCTTTGCAAAAAGCCTCTCCCTAGCTTTCTTGTAGGCCTCCTTCAGATAGCGGTAGGCTGCAATAAAGTCTCCCGAGAGTCTTCTCTTCTCCAGGCTGAACAAGCCCAACTCTCTCAGTCTGTCTTCATAGGAGAGGTGTTCTAGACATTTTATCATATTTGTAGCAATCTTCTGGACCCGCTCAAACAGATCCACGTCCTTCTTGTACTGGGGACTCCAGAGCTGGACACAATGCTCCAGGTGGGGTCTCCCAAGAGTGGAGTACAGGGGCAGAATCACCTCCCTCATCCTGCAGGATGCACTTCTTTTGATGCAACCCAGGATACCGTTGGCCTTCTGGGCTGTACTCACACATTGTTGGCTCATATTAAGATTCTGAGCAACCAGCATGCCCAAGTCTTCCTCCTCAGGACTGCTCTCAACCCATACTCCACCCAGCCTGTGCTTGGCCTGGGATTGTCTCCACCCATGTGCAGAACCTTGCACTTGGCCTTCTTGAACTTCATGAGGTTGGCATGGGCCCGCCTCTCAAGCCTGTCAGGTCCCTCTGGGTGACATCTCTTCCTGACAGTGTATTGACCACACCACACAGCTTGGTGTCATCTACAAATTTACTGAGGGTGCATTCAATTCCACTGTTCATCTTGCCATCAAAGATATTAAACACCACTGGTCACAGTACCAGTCCCTGAGGAACACCAGTCATTACTTGGTGCCACTTGTACATTGAGCTGCTGATCACAGCTTTTTGAGTACAACCATCCAGCCAAAAGTATGCAATATGCCTACCGCTTATCTCTGTCTCACCATATAACTTCTGCCCTTCTCCTTCTTCCATATACCTTCTTTTTCCAGGTAACTGGTCTCCTGATAGTCCATGACTTCAAGGTGTCAGAACTGCAGGCAGATTACTATGTCACTGGCTAGTCTCTGGTCTGGCATTGAAGTATCTGAACCAGACGTGGGAAACTGTCCAGCGCGAGGTTGGAATTTGTCAGGCATGAGAGATAGCCATGTAAGAAGCTGAAAAACTTACAGATTGTGCCATGAGGAGGGGCAGTATCTCCTAGGTGGTTGAGGGGAAGTTATATGAGAAATGGCCCAACTTCTTAGTTGAAAAGGAGTATTAAGCTCTGTGGAGAAGGAGGAGGGACCATGCTGTGTACAACCAACAGCACCTACGTATATCAGTAATACTATTTAGGGATGAAATTACCTAGGTAACAGTAACAAAAGTACTAAATTTGCATATGAATGTAGCAAAAATAAAAACAATGTTGAAAAAGTAATTAGATTAGGGTTGTTTATTTGTAGGAGATGGGATGAAGAAAGGAAATTCAAGGGTGGTAAGAAGCAGTGCCAAGAAGTAAGAAAGGGATTATACAATGTGCAAGAGATATGATTGTTGCTACATGCCAGTTCCCAACACAGCGAGGCAAGTATAAGTACTTGCACATGGAACTGAACAGTTGTTTTGGGGAGATCTTACTACAGCCTTTCAATACTTAAAAGGGGCTTAGAAGAAAGATGGGGACAGATTATTTGTAGCGTCTGTAGTGACAGGACAAGGGATAATGGTTTTAAACTAAATGAGGGTAGGTTTAGACTAGATAAGAGGGTAGTGAAACATTGGAATGGGTTGCCCAGAGAGATGGTAGGTGCTCCATCCTTGGAAACATTCAAGGTCAGGTTGAACAGTGCTGTGATCAACGTGATCTAGTTGAAGATGTCCCTGTTCATTGCTGGGGGGCTGGACTAGATGTCCTTTAAAAGTCCCTTCCAACACAAACTATTCTATGATTCTTTGATTCTAAGTTATGATTTTGATATGGATTTTGCACAGACTATCTGGGATGGTTCTTTGAGATCTAGATGTCAACTGGAAGAGGCCTCTGACACAGAAGTAGGGTGCTACTTGGAGAAAATGTTATCTTTTTTGAGGTTTGAAGACAGTTGACAAGACACAGTACTTGGTCCCAGGAGATCCGTCTGAAATGGTGAACCCAGTGCTTCAAGCTGGACTTGTTCAAGTTCCTCATTTGCAGTTTGTGAAGAGCTGTCTTTAACAGCCTGTGAAGTTACTAAACACTTGGACTGTGGCAATGAATGGTAGAGAAATAGAAGGATATGGAGAAGAAAAACAATGAAGATGAGAAACATTACTGAGAAGGTGAAAAGAAAAATGCTCCAGCTGAAATTTGTTTTTAATAGTCTTCTCAGGATACCAAATTATCTCATTTTAACTGTTGTTACATCTACCCTGGGCTTTTCTTCTGAGCTATGCCAGGAATTTAGGGGTCATTTGGGAAGCTATGGTCTATTGTCACAGAGTCTATTGTCACAGAATCATAGAAGGTAGGGGTTGGAACAGACCTGTGGGGAACATCTAGTTCTACTCCCTCTGACAGAGCAGATTGCACAGGAACATGTTCAGGAGGCTTTGAAAGTCTCTAGAGAAGGAGACTCCACAACCTCTTTGGGCACCCTGTTCCAGTATTCTGTCACCCTCACAGTAAAGAAGTTTTACCTTTATGTTTAGGTGGAACTCCCTGTGTTCCAGTTTGTGCCCGTTGTTTCTTGTCCTGTTACTGGGCACCACTAAAAGGAGATTGGTCCTGCCTCTTGACACTTGACCTCTAGATATTTATAAGCATTGACATGATCTCCTGTCAGTCTTCTCTTCTCCAGGCTAAACAGACCCAGGATTCTCAGCCTTTCCTCATACGACAGATGCTCCAGCCCCCTAATCATCTTTGTAGCTCTCTGCTGGCCTGTCTCCAGTAGTTTCCTGTCTCTTGAACTGGACAGAACTGGACAATACTCCAGATGTGGCCTCACTCAGGCAGAGCAGAGGCAGAGGAGAACCTCCTGGGACATGCTGCATACACTTTTCTTTATGCACCCCAGGATACCATTGGCCTTCTTGGCCACAAGGGAACATTGCTGGCTCATGATTAACTTGTTAGCCACCAGGACTCCAAGGTCCTTCTCTGTGGAGCTGCTTTCCAGCAGGTCTACCCCTAACCTGTACTGATTCATGGGGTTATTCTTACCAGGTACAGGACTCTATACTTACCCTGTTGAACATCATTTGTCTACCCTCCACAAAACTGCCCAACCTGTCCAGGTCTTGCTGAATGTCAGCACAGCCTTCTGGAGTGTCAGACACTGCTCCCAGTTTTGTATTATCAGCACACTTGCTGATGGTACACCTCAGGATATAGTTTCATCATGCTCCTTCCTATCTGACATTGTTGTATAGCAAGAAAAGTCTACCTCCATGAGTTAAACTTGTATTCTTTCTAAGGTCAGATAGAGAACACAGACTACATCATCACCAAAAATGGTCCCACTGTCCACAGCTGCTTTTTGTCATATGACATGCAGTGCCTGATTGTGCCTCAGGTGCCTAACCTCTGGCAGATGGGTCCTAGCCTCTGAGTTCTGTTTAAAGATTCAATTTGAAGGCCTGTTTTTAGCTTACTACTTAAATTAATTTAGGTGGTTTCATTGTCTATTGACGTTCAGTCTGAAAACAAGGCTAACTGATGTCTGACTAACAGTTGTTTCCAATTGTGGTCTCTATACTGCATTAGCTATGTTTGGCTAAATAGACTGCATTGTTCAAAACCCAAAAATCTTTCCTACTGTTTCTTAAACAATTTAGAGTACTTGCAATGTCTCAATTTAAAAAAAGAAAGCGACAAAGAAAGGGACCTGCTATTAGCAATTACTGCTGCTGAAGCTTCTCAGTTTTTGCCACCAACAAGGGTTCACTTTTTGGAACTTCACTCAAAGAAGAGAGAAAACTATTTTATTTACAAAGCTCATGATTTATATTTGGTTCCGTGGGGATCCGTTCTTTTTTCTATCGGCTTCTAAATCTCTTCAAATTGAAATGCAGCTGTAAGAAGATGCTATTCTCTGATCCTAACAGAAGATTATTTTTCAACTGTAGTGTCATACAGGGAAGTTTGATAAAGCAGACTGTTAAAATCGGTTCTTCAGGTCACATCCTCCATCTTATTGTTAGTCTGTTATAAAAATTTCACTTTTAAGTCATAGGTGTATTTTGAGATCAAGATGATTTTCAGCTGACTTTCTGAAGCAGTCAAGTTCAGCTCATTAACTGTGAAAGAAAGAAGCCCCTTAGAATAACATTTCAATCTTCCAAAATTCTCAACTGCCTTCTGAAATACCTCCACTAACTAGAGAAGGAGCACCTGCAACCCTAGTCATCTCAGCTGCCTAAGGTAGACCTACATTAGTGCCCTGGTTCTAATCAGAATTGTTTTAAAGGTAAATGTGTTTTATCATGCCTCTGTGCTGTGCTCTGGTTCATGAGTTGTGACAGAGAAGATGAACTGTAGTTTATTCAGATCATACCAAGCTGGAAGATGTCCTCCATAAATGCACACAGTGTGCACCAGTTGCTGACAGTTGTGTGGTCCACAGAACTGGAGTAGAGTCAAACTGAAATACCCTCTCATGAAAAATGTGTAGCGTGGACATAAAGCCTTATTGCACCAAATGTTTTGATAAACAGATCTGTGTTGCACTATCTGCTAGTATAGTCTAAGAGTGTGAGGTACACACCCAGGAGAGTGTACCAGGACAGTGCCAGAGCCAGCAGCTGGGTATATGATTCACTAGACACCTAAGGTTGAGTTTACACTGAAGGGCAGATATGCTTTGCAGCACACTTGGTCATGAGGTAGAGGTCCATGTCCTCTTTCCACTCTGTGAAGACACCAGGCTGTGCAGTGCCCAGCTGTTTTTCCTTTGGGTGCTCAAGGGGAAAGAACTTGTGTGCTCCTGATGCACTTGACTAGGGCAGGACCTGGCTTGTTTTCATGGAGCTCTGGAACTGGGAATGACTTACACAAATTTTTACCCTTTGTAGTGCCTTGTCTTATTGACAAAAAAGAAATTAATACTTGCCTCACCTTCCTCTGCTTCCTTTTTTTTTTTTTTTTTGTGAAAGATATTTCCTGGAAAATGTCTCCCAAATCCTTTATATCTGGGGAGGAAATTAACATAGTGTCTTCCTTGCCCTGAATCAGCGAAATTTCCTTAAGACCTTTCCTCGAGGAATCAACACATCCTAACAGAGCAAGGTACTTCATGTGGACACTGAAATCTTTGTTGGGGTGTTATAACTGTAGGGAGAAAATGACAGAGTATATTGTGTGCTTTTAAGTAAGAGGAAGTAAGAAACCTCATGATGAATTCAATGAAGGTGGATTTTAAAGCTCTGGATGGAATTCTTTATATGCATTTTGGGAAAAACAAAAATTAAGTTTAGACATATGTTAATTGATCTGTATGTGAATTCCATACATTTTACATAGAAGCAGAACCCTTTGAGCAAAGCTGAAGCTCAAACTAGGAAATTTTTAATGAACTGTAAACTGGGAGAAATAGTTTGGCAGTTTGTTCTTTGAGTGTTGAGTTTCCTTCGTCAAGAATCTCTAGACACCGGGAATGCCTTCACATTGCCTCTACTGTCTCCCTTGTGAAAGGGCAATATACATACTAGAAGATGGAAGTAATAGGAAAAACACAGGGAGGTGAAGACACTGTGCAAACATTTGTTTTGAAATACATTACAGTTTAGTCTATTTCATTTAAATCTCAGAAACTGGTGCTCCCACAATAAAATAAACAAAAATAAATTGACTTTGGCTAAAGACCACCACAGATCTAGCTATTTTACCAAATAGTTTTCACCTAAATGTGTGAAATCAATCTTTGGCTTGTGAGCAAGGTTTTCGTTGCTTAAAGACCAGATTCTTCAACTGTTTGATGTCCTGCCATGCCCATCATTTTAATATTTCAAGGGCAAATGCCAGAAACCTGCTAGTTCAGTAAGGGCACATTGTCACAATGGTCACTTTTGTGGCCTCTGTTTTTCACAAAGTAGTCCATGCAGCGTTGACCTCTGTTTTAAATTTCTGCAGAATGCTTCCAAAACATATCTTCCCTACTTATCAAAATTTCATCTAATTTCTATGCTTTCCAGAAAAATATTTGTCTCTCTCTTTTTCATGAATAAATGCAGAGGATCCAAAAAAACACTCCCAGAAAGTGGCCAGGATTTCAGAGATGTCAGAAACATTCCAGTTCACCTTCTGGCAATATGCTCACTACAGATAGAGGGGAAGAAATAACCAAGGTCAGCAATTGACACACTCTATCACTGATGCCTGCCTTTGGAGAACAAGTGTACTCTCTGCTTCTTTGCACAATGATCAAATGACTCTGAACTAGAAAAGCTGTGTCTGTAATTTGAATTTAAGAATGGAGCTCGTGAGATACTCTTGTTTAGATCCAGACTAGATTCATTCTCAATCCATCTGTTGAATAAAATGAACTCCTAAGAGGGCTTGCAGACTAGGAGTACAAAGCAACAGTAATCAGTAAAAGGCAATGCAAGGCTGTGAAGATATCCCAGGTCCAAACTCCTTCCCAAACGCATTTCTTCTCAAATGGTGATATCACAAAGATCCAAGAGGACAACCTATATAAAAAGACAACTAACGCAATTTTCAAATGCTGCAGTTGTTTCATG
Organism: Todiramphus chloris collaris; assembly: GCA_025345505.1. NCBI lineage: Eukaryota > Metazoa > Chordata > Aves > Coraciiformes > Alcedinidae > Todiramphus > Todiramphus chloris. The sequence continues at coordinate 35,216,894 of JANVCC010000018.1, read as the reverse complement.
AATGAACTCTGGTCCCTAAGAATAATAGAAAATTGACAAATATATCCTCAAGTAGAAGATAGCCTGAGATCTCCAGTTTTAATATGCTAGTAGTGATGTTCTGGTCACCACTATTCTAGGACTTTCACCCAGCAAGGCATTTTTTTGAGTATAAATCTAGCAAGACTGAGCTGAGAGAGTGGTTAGTAACATATGCTTTGAACAGATATTCACACTATTCCACACTTGAGAGACAATCACACCTCAGAAGCAGTTATAAGAGGGAAGCAAACTGCACTGTGGCTGACCTGTGGGAATTTAGCCTGAAAAGCTGTTTCACTGTGTAGGACTGAGGTCATGTCAAATATTAAAAGTAACTACAGATGACAGTGGGATCCATGCAGATGACAGCAATGTTACTGCAACCACTAAAAACATCGCATCTTTCATTCAAACTGGGGCATGAAGGACACAACAAAGAAAATTACCTTGATCATACCTCAAAGGCTATGTTGTCATTCATTTAAAAAAACAGGAAATGAAGAGCAGAACATTGGCTTCAGAAGGATAGTATGACCTCCATTAGATCCGCTTGTATGGCAAAGGTAGTTGTAAAGGTAGATTCATAATGCAATTAGACCCATTGCATCTAAGAAGATGCAATCCATGAAGGGCCATTAAAAACAAAGCTGCTGCTGTTGATTCAAGAAATCTCTAAAGAGCATACCACCAAAAGCTGGGAGAGGGATAAGGAAGCACCGCAATTCACCTTGATTTTACTTTTCCTTGTGAATCTGGTAGTCAACATCAGAGACTAGACTGAACTAGATGGCCCTTTCTGTCTTACTAAATACTGACAAATGCCCCTGGGTCCTGAGGAAAATGTCTGCATGGGGGTTGAATATCACTTCATTCACCTGATAAGTTTCCTCTCAATAGGATATAGTGGGCTGTACTAAAAGAGATGGACTGTTTGGAGCTAAAATCTGGATTTTATTATCATTGGCAGGTATCAGTTTAATAACATTTCACCTCAGGTGAAAAAATACCTGTTTGGAGCATTGTATTATTCATATGGGTTTGGTTTTAGTATTCTGAAAATGTTCTGAAGCAATTGTCTTTTCTTGGCAAGGTGACTTGGTCGATATCAAGAAATTACTGGAGCAGTGAGGGTTCAGCCTTGCTAAACATCCTGCCCAGAAGAATGCAGGGAGAGACTTACAGACTCAACCTTGCTCTTGACAGCCTGAGTATCCCATTACAGTGCACTTGGGAAAGGGAAGAAGGGACATCAAACACTTCAGTATAGATCACATTTGCTAGTAGTTTATTTCTTGCACTTCATTGCCTGGAATTCTCAATTTTTTAAATAACCTTTTCTGCTAATGTTAATTCTGTATCATTCAGTGCTATGGAAATTGTGTATTCTTTTCCAAAAAAATTGAAAACCTCCTCCCAGTTTCCACACTTGCTGTAGGCACTTAGATCATCTCTGCCAGGACAGAGTACATACGTCTGCACATTGCTAGAGGTGTTTCTCAGTCGTGCGTGAATGTATTCTTGTGCACAGTGTAGTTTGGATAATAGCTCTGTTCCCATGCAGCTGACTGTGGAAGAGTATGCTGGGGTTGTGCTCCCACAGGGAGGCATATAAGGCCAGAGTGTCTGCAGCTCCTCAGCAGTCATGGCCAGCCCTTTCAAAAGAACATAACTTAGTTCAAATGACTTTCTTTCATCCTTCTTTTTACCCACTCCCAAGAACCTAGGCACCCCCATGGCAGAAAGTGACCCTTTTGCTTCTCATGCAGATTTTATCCAGGGAGACACACCAGGAAGCAGAGCATCGCACATTGGCTACATGAGTCTTTAAATGGTGGATTTTCTTTAAAGAAATGTAATTACCCTCAAGGCTCATTAAATTGCTAGTCAGGCTTTTCCTTTGTAAGAAATCTTTCCATCGTTAGACCAAATGAACCAGATGGGTGAAAACCACAACCACTTTTTGGTTCTGTGCTGAAGAACAGAAACTAACCTCTCTGCAAAGAAATCCCATCACAAGTACGCCTTTGAGTCTTTTGAGTAAATTGAAAGCACTTCAAGCTATTTACAAAGCCAGAGATTCCTCTCGTTGTTTATCTGTGGTGTGCCTCCCTGGTGCATTCTGTCTAAGCATGAATGTGTCTGTTCACTTCATTTCTAGACTACATCCACAGCAGTCCCAGCGGAGCAGCTGGAAGAACTATTATGAGCAACCAAGTCTGGAACTGTTTTGTCTTTTCTAGGCATGTGGACGTTGGTGTCCAATAGATGGATTACATCTGATTTCTTTAATTTGCTCTGGGTTGTGCAGACTCTGGGAGGATTCAGTTGGAGACACTGTTTGGTTTCCAGCTCCCTTCAGTAGTCCTCGATTTCTCAGCCCTTCAGTCCTTGGGCCCTCTTCAGCTTAGTTAGAAGCAGGACCTGATGTGGGCAGCTGAGATGATTTGAGAGGAAGAAGAAGTGACATGGCTGCAGAGGAATGCCCTGAGCACCTCACCTCCTCCTGGATGGCTATTTCAGTGTGCCCAGCAGTGCAGTGCAGAGAACGGATTCTAGCTTATGGGCACAGTGGATCATGAGACCCTCAGTGGATCATGAGACCCAGCTCTTTCTCTCTCTCTCTGCCACTTCATGGAGCTACCGAATGAAAATCCATTCTGAAGGACTCTTGAACATTAAGAATTCATGAATTAAAACTTGAATGAAGGTATTTATTTCAGTGTACATGCCATGTGTATACAAATATAAGTGAATATTGTGCACCTGTGCTGGATGAATTACACATACTTTGTGAGCCCCATCTCTCTTGACATCATATTAATCATGTGTCAGGGCTTGGTAAAGTTAAAACTTGACTGATTTTTAAATATCTGTCTTTGGCTTTTCACATCTTTTGTGCCTGATCTATCTTTCATTAATATTCTATACAGAAAAAGTTTACATGATTGAACACTTGTAAAGGAACTGGATCCAGAAAACTCTAATATAAAATAAAAATAAATAAATAAATAAATTGTGCAAACCATGGTTTAATTCATGCCTTGTTAGCTGAACAATGCATATGACAGAACTGGGAGCAGAAACAAAACCATGCAGCTTTTAAGTGATGAATAGTTCTTGTGAATCATCTAAGTGAGATGCAAAGATATTGAAGAGATCAGTTCAAGAGTGGCTCATGAATTTAAAATGTGTCAAAAGAAAATGAACACCTATATATAAGTTATCTGTTCGGCTTCTCTCATCACAGTTCAAAATGAACATTTAAAAAAATTAAGACTCATCAAAGACTGCAGAGCAAAAGTGGATATGAAGCCATCCAAACACAATTTTTCGTTACTGCTGCACAGATTCCTTTCTAGTAAACATCCCACTTAGATTTTACAAGCACTCATGATTTGCCTTTTGGGACTGAATTTGATTTCCCAGGGTAGTAACACTTTTACAAATACATAGGTTGTTGGCTTACAGAGTTGAATCATATGTAACATAGTACCTACAGGGAGTTGACCTGATTTTTGTCTTTACAAAGCTGGAATTATGACTTCAAACAGGGAAAAGAAACACTTCAGACTTCACTTATGTGGTGTGAAAGTGGGGTTATTTTCTGAAGCATGTCCTATATTGTCCCAGATTCCATTCAGCTAAAATTCCCCTTCCTTAATCCACACAGGGCTTTCCAAGGGCACTTTTGTGCCCCCTGAGTGACATTGCTGTGTGTCAGTCAACCAGAGTAAGAAGGAGAGTACTATTTGTCCTGAACATGAGTCTGTTCTCGGTGGTGGTGCCCAGTGAGTCCACCACATTCCCAGTTTGTTCAATGTTGTGCAGACTGTGCTGTAGTCCTGTCATGTTTGGGTCATTGTCCACATACAAGAGGTTAGTCTACAGAAGAACCTGGGGGGCATCCAAGGTTTCTGGGCATCTGAAATCTCATATAGATGTTCATGCCCTCCTCAGGGGGAAAGAAAATTTAAAAAAATAAACCCACAAGCATCAGAAAAAAGAGAACCTACTGAAGAAAGCTTGGTCCTGCTGATAGGCCATTCCACCTCACTGATTATGTGGTACTGTGCAGCAAAAGTGCATGCAGTGGCAGATCCAATAGTTTTTAGCTGGTGAAGGCTATTGTGCAAGTGCTGTGCATTTCCCTTTGTCAAATGTTGTGGTGCTAGGCTTTATACTGCATGGGCAGTGTCTGTGTCCAGTTCAGGAGGGAAGTAAGACTCAGATTGTACTGAGTAACAAGGAGATAGACCCTACTGTCTGCAAGGTGAGAACCAGCTGTGAGTGTATGAGATCTTTATCTGGAGCACCCATCTCCTTTAGTGTTTGTAACCACACTCAGCACTTGCACAATGATACGTGATTGTTCAGTGTTCCTCCTGTGCAATGACACAGGCTTGTTCGGTGTTCCTGATATTCATTAGATACAACTCATTATGCTGAAAAAGTAGTGTGGACAGGCCAGCTCTTCATGATTATTTCTGTTCCATGATCTCATCAGAGCTCTGGGATTTGAACAGCTCTATATGCTATTGCATCCCAGTATAACAAAAAGGAATAGTTGGGGTTTTTTTTTTAAATAGAAAAGTATGATTACATTTAATATAAATGAAGGAATATATTCACAGATGGTTCTAAGAGGTGCTCCTGCAGATAGACTTCATCTATCTTCTTTATCTTCTGTGGAAGGAGTTCAGGGATATTATCTAGACTGAAGCAATGTTTCATGATTATTCATACTGTAGCCCACATAAGATTATTAGGACTTGGGCTGATTTGGGATAAGTGTTTGGCTATTAATTACTGGCACCAAAATCTTTCAAGGTATTAATGTTTGTTCCAAGTTTCAACAGCAGAAAGTTCATAGCATCAACTGATTTTAATTGATTTTAAATTTTGGCTACTGGTAAAAAAGAAGTAGAAATTACATATTACCCAGTCTAGGATATGGTCTAATGAAAAAAAAGAAAGAAAGAAAGAAGGGTTCATTAACAGTGGGAAATAGTCAGATCCAACTTCTGTCCTTGAAATTCAGAATTTCCATCTGGAAACTATATCTTTTATCTCCTTTTCGTAGTCTGGCTGTAAAATGATGTGCACTGTCTTCTGCACATTGCTACAGAGATAGTAATGTAATAAAACCCAGCAGGGTGACTTCAGGCATACTTGTGATGCTACTGGAAGCTATAATTCATCTTTGTGGGTTACTCTTAAATGGGCTTTTAAAGATAATTGACAAGGTGCATCACAAAACTACACACTGAAAATCATCCCATTCAGGCTTGTGTATACAGAATAGATGGAGGTATGCACGCACATCATAGCAGCAGGAGTTCACTGTAGCAGCAGTAGCAGCAGCAATAAGTTGGCACTCGAAAGTTAACAGGAAAGTAAACTAAGTAAGGAATTAGGTCCAGAATGCAAATAAAGAAAGAATTTCATATACTGTGCCATCAGCATGCAAGTTTCCAGAAGCTCTTCCAACCCCATACTATCCTTCCTTTCTGTTTTTTTTCAGCCCCTAATCCTCTTTCCATGATGATGTTCAGAGGGAAATTTGCCATTTCATTGGTCCATACAATTCATTAAAAATTTAAAAAAGAAAAATAAAATAATAGAAATAATGTATTCAAAATCAGTGGGTATAAATCTTACCTCATTGCCTAGTACAGTACAAAATGTATTCCTGAATGTACAGTACAATACCACATTAAACTAGAAGGAAATCTCTTGTATAGCCTTGGTATAACAAAACTATCTGTATATTAAAAACAAGGTCTTATTTATTAAGACCCCCAAATCCCAACATCCATTTAAAAACTGGGCCTCTTTCAAAGTCTCTGAGTCATCAAGAAGAACGTGATTCATTCAGTAACTCCGGCTCACCACAGCTCTCTTAGGAATAAGAACAGAATCAGTTTTAAGCTTCCTCTGGCAATCCAAAAACCAGTATCTGGCTACCAATCTCTGTTTCTAATCTTAAAGAGAATTGCATCCTATTACTGGTTCTGCATTCTTATCCTAAAAATGAACCTCGGTCATTCTTCTAAGTAATTTGGAATATAATCTGCTTAAATGCCTTTTAAGGAGCCATGAAATTCTGTTTTCCACGTCAGACATAGCTATTTTGAGGGCTTGCATTTCCAGGAGAGGGAAATTCACAAATATTAGTCCTTTCATAGAGCTAGGAACTGGTGCTGTCCAGCTGTGATCTCCTGGCCCCAGCCTGAAAACACGCTGTTATACAAAACCTTTGTTAACCAAAGACTGAAAAGATGCCTGCGTCATGGAATACGTTTGTTCCAGGAATCTTCACCAAATGCAGGTGTCTAATGAATTTCTTTTTGTTAGCATTAGGGACACTTTATTGATTAACCTCTTGTGTCTGTTTGGAAGGAGCAAACAAAGCAGAAGTGCTAGGACCAGCATTTCATCCTCTGCTTAAATACAGATATGGAAGTATTTTCAAGCCAGTAGTACTGTAAGGATTTGTGCCTTTCCAGTTTAAGCAGAGCTTTCTGATGACTGCTTGCTCAGGAAACCTGGCCACCATTCAGCTGTATACATTTCTTTATTCTGATATTTAGTGGCAAAATTCCACATCTTTTGCATTCAATAACACATAATGGGATTTTCATAGCATTTTCTTTTTGCTTTCCATTTTATGATGCACTGTACAGTGCTCTTCAAAAAATGCATCATGTCCCCTTGATATGCACCCAACAGAAGCATGTAATTTGTTCCCTAAATCATCATGTGAGATATTCTACTTTAAGCATCTAAGAGTCTAAATTTCTGCTCCTTTTCTTTTGGGAACTTTCCAGATAATTTGCCCTTTAAAAAATGAAATATAAATACAAATCATCCAGACACTTTACTGAGATCAATCATTTCACACAAGTTATTAAATAATGACTTACAGACTCTACAAATAAAATCTGAATTTATTGAGTTTTATATTCAAGGCTGACAGTTTGATTCACAATGAATTTTTTTGCTTCTACCTATGTTTAATTCTGTGAGTTTGTTGGTTGATGTTTTTTTTTTCTGGTCAGTACAAGGAGATACATGCGTTCTTCTTTTTGCTCAGTTTATTTTATTACTGTGGCCCTCCCAAATTATGCTGAATTATTTAGGACCTGATATAGCTTTGTTTATGAAAAAAAAAATCCTGACATGTTATACCACGCATATGACTTTTTAATTCATTTTAGATAGTCATCCTCAGCATTAGTTTACATTCTGTAGTCTGAAAGCCTTGGGAATATCTGCATTGTTTTCAGGTGGTCTGCAAAAGCATAACTAAGCCTGTGTTTGGGAGGCTTAAATTTTCTCAGCAGGAGTCTGCCCCTTGATTGAAAACTTTTAAGGCTCAAAATTAAAAAAAAAAAAAAAAAAAAGGATTGCAATCACTCCTCTACAATAAATCATATTTATTAATTGCTGTGCTTTCATTGAGGAAGTAAGTAAATAGTGAATTAATTATGTTTGTTTATGTCTTTCTGGGGCCATTTATATGAATAATCATTCTGTCTACGGTAATGTCTTAAGAGAAAACCATCACTGGATTGTTCATAGAGAAAATGAACAGCAGTATACAAGGAGGATGAAAGTAAGTCAGGTTAATTTTCAAAGTATCAGTAAATATTCTTCCTAATGTGGGGGAGCCTGAACACAGAATTGAATTCAGAAGCATCTTAGAAACAAGAATTCCCTAAATAACCACTGCTTTGAAATTAAATACTTTTCTAGCAAATCAGAACAGAAAAGGAAAAGCAAAAGACCTTAAATCTACTTGATATATATCTCAAAGAGGTCTGTTTTCTGAACTGACACTATTTTAATTGTTTCTCTGTTCCTTCAGTGGATACTCAATAGTTGACTACATTAGTAAACTGATTTGGAGTACTTGTGAAATGAAAGAATCACAAGGGCTGACATGAAAATTTCAAGTAATAGAAAGGGATTTTTAAGCTATTTAAAGTGCTTTAAGTTTTCAACTCAACCCACTTAGTTTCAATAAGCGATGTTAGAACAAGGATGCTTTTACTGAAGGTCAGTCAACCTTGACCTCCTTTGGAAATGTGAAAATTACTGTCTAGCAGAGGTAAAATTACGTGTATGTACACAGACAGGCACACACACATATTCAACGGGGAAAAAAAAAGCACAAAACAAAGCCAGGCATTTTTAAAGTAAGAAAATATTCAATAATTTATAACTTGACATTTCAAAGCAAAAGAAAGCAAGAATTGACGTTGTGACCTTGTGTAAGTCTGCCATTTATTTCTGTGGAATGAGGATATCGTTCTACATTTTCTTGAAGGTTGCTTAAGTCCATATGATGTATCTCCTCACCAGGCTGGCTTCTACTTGATGTGATTTATCACATCACCTAGGATGAGTGTAAACATAAAAACCTGTAACTTACTGATACAACTAAAGGAAAATTTCTCTGTGGTGATGAAATACATCAAATGACTACTGCAAAATACTCCAGGATGGACCGTTTTGGTAGACAGATATCTGCAGAAAGTATATATTGCTACTTTGTCACTACTTAAAGGATGAGAAAGTTGATCTTGAGAAATGAGTCAAAGGTGCTGCTGCTCATCTCTAAAAAATATGCCTTCACTATGCTGGAAGAACATGTTATGCACCAGTGGTAATCACTCTGGCTCCAGTTAAGTTACATCCATCTACTCAATGATGATACAATCACAGTGCCTTACGAAAACAGTAGGATTGCTTGTACAAGGCTCTTTCAACCCAGTAATAAAACATAATCTGGAAGCATTAAAATAATAGGTCTAAAGGACTTCACTGTCTGAAAACAAGATAATGTTTTTCTTTTTAAAGCAGCTCAGTGAGGTCCAATCTTAGGCCCTTTGCTAAGGTATCGCCAGCAAGGTGAGGAAAACTAACTAAGGTTTGACTGAAGCTAAGATTTGAATAAAATGATAACTTACTACTCATGGATTTCATCCTCTGTGCTGTGTAAAATAGTGTTATGCTAATCTGAAAGCCAGAAGAGCTTCATGCTTAACTTCCTTACCAGGCAGAGCATCCCAGGACTGGCAGTCTGGCAGTCCTCAGGCTAGGATCCAAGAGTAAAGGAAATGAGTCCTTCAGCACACAATGAGATGTCCTCACATGTAGGGTTTGACTCTGCCTCCTCCAGCTATGTCACTGACCTTGTTCAGGGATGACAGCAGCCAGAATCAATGACCCTGGTTCCCTCCTAGAGAGATATGAGGGCTGGTGAAGTTGGTGGCCTGAGTGCCAAGTGCCTCTGTGGACAGTAATCGCACTTTCAGTAAAGTTCAGTGAGTCCAGATGTGTTCTCAGTGAGGTGGTGCTGATGTAAAGGGGATCTCTTGAGCTGTGACCACTGTGCTGGAGAGCCATTTCCAGACAGTTCAGAGACCTGAATTCTTAGCAGCATTCTCTTAGCACACTATTCACTAAACCATAATTTGGGCATTTCTGTGTGAGCCACTTGCATGGGATGTTGTGTCATTCTAGACTAGAGACTTGCAAGTTTTAAGATATATTTACCTACATAGAAATAGGTACACGTTTATGCAGGGTGACTTTTTTCTAATCTTTTTTACTGTGGTGTGAATATTATCTCAGATTAATGGAGCCCATCTGAAACACTACTTCATGGCATGTATGTGAGATGTTGGCTATAAGAAACATTAGAAATAAATGCAGCTGGGATTCTTAATAGTGAAGTTGCAGCATCCTTCCATACTAGATGCCAAACAATGCTGGCAGATGACTCTAGTCATTTAATACCAACTTGAATAAATAATTGCGAAACATATGTTGTAAATTGTGTCCAAGTTGCACTACTTCTGAGAAACATTTGAATGCCTGTCTTCATTTTTAATTTTTGCAAATTTTTAAAGATGGCATAATTTCTTCTTTGTTTCCATTATGTATCTGTGAAAATGAAATGAAACAAGCTGAGAACCTGCTGTCTGGTTTCCTGTCTGGCGGCTGCTTTTAGATACAAGCAGTCATTCATTCTTCCCTGACAGGAGTGCCAGCTTCTTCTAACTGCTCTTTCAGCAGTAGCTCTGAATAACCAGCGCCTTATCCTGTTTGTACACTGCTAACCATCCTCACTGTAAGCTGATTCAGCAGCCTGCATGCTTCTTTCTCTCATACAGTGTTGAGAAAAAGATCCACCTAAAACACTGAAGAAAAGATGCAGATGGATCCTGTTTGCTACCTCCCTTCAAAGCTGCTAATGAATATATCTGTATCTGTGTTTTCACTTTCACATTTAATCTGCTACCCATCTCTTTGGGTCAGGGAATCTGAGGTGGAAACTATGTGTGCTGTCTTGCAGATCTGCTGGTGTAACAGGACCTCTTGCTTGGGGCCACTGAGCAGTATCTGTAATGGAAATGTTAAATAAGCCTGTGCACCTAATTTTCCCTAAATGAGAACAACTTGATTCTTTCAAGCTCATGCCCATTGACTTCCATGAGACCAGAGTACTCATCACCCTGAGAGCTGTGCCTGTTAGCTGTAACGAAGGAGTATTTCTTGCTTTTTAAAAGTACACAAGGTTACAGCTCATCAACATTGCATCAATGAAAGTGTACGAAATGAGACAACACCATGACAATAGTTGTCCTCTTAGTTTGAGAAGGAACACTAATTAGAGAACATTTTCAGACATCAGACTGGGATGCATTTGCTTTGTGAAACAAAGATCCTCAGGATCAAAGCTGAGTCATAACATCTCTGTGGTCCTGAAATTTGTTTTTCTTAATGAAACTGTGTAATATGGTTCAGAGCAGGAATCTTGTTGAACTCCCTACATTTGAGGCAGGCAAACATGAGGAATTGCACAAGCTGCAGTGAAAGCTTAAAATGATACCATGGCTGTGGAATTTGAGAGTCCTATAATTTACAGTTCTAAATTTCCATTTTGGAAGAAGAGACCTTGCAGTAATGAATGAAGACACATTCTGTCATAAATGTACAAGGGAGCCTTTGCAAGGATCCAGTGAAATCTGAAGGAGCTATAAGGGAAATCAGCTTAAGGAGCCTATAGAGTGCCTTGTGAGCCCAGCACCATCCCTATGAGAGGGCCACATCCTGGTGTCACCATGATATGCAGCTTCCTGTGCCACTTGTACCTCCCCAATTAAGTGAATTATGTTAACTATTCACCTAGCAAAAGGCTGTTTGCCACAAGAAAGCTGGTGAAAGGACTAAAATTTCATAGCAATGAGACTGAGAACTCTATTTTTGAGGATGTATGTGATATTTGTGATCCTTGTGTTGTCCATTAGGAGTACATTTCATTTCTTCATGGCTGAAGAGTAATTCAGACATGACTCATTGGAGTCAGAGAAAAAGGAAAAAAAAAATGCAGATGAAACTGATAATTATGAATCATCCAGTGACTTTAACATTCAGATAATTTAAAAATATTCATCCAGCCTATTCATTTTTACTTAACCTCAAAATTTCATGGCTAACGTAGCTGACACACTCTTAAGCAATGAAAGGCTCTTACAAAATCAGATTTACAAAGAGAAAAATATTTTTCATAGCTGAGGACAAGACTGTTTTCCAGAAGTAGAGAGGCTGTGAAACTTGTATATTTCCTAGATCAGAACACGCCATGCACTAAATGCTTGTGTATGACTTACTATGGAGGAGTACGTTTCCACCTAGCATTTCATGTAGGTGCATTGTTTTTCCTCTCTAAGTAGGCAGTTCTCAGTGCTTGACTCTTTAAGGGGATCATATGTTACCCCATATATTTCAGATAATAACTCTCCATTAGGTTGGGAAATCTGATTCCTCACAGTTTAATGGATAAGGAAAAAACACTTCCTTATCCTGAATACTCATTCTGTAATCCTTGGTATACCAAGGTTTCCCAAAGAGTCCTGGATTACTTTCATCACAGCCAGAAGAGACGGGTCCTCAAGCTTTATGTGTTCCCCTGCTCTACTGGCATTGCATCTATACTGTAATACAGAGCAAAGCCTGGTGCTAAGCAGCAAATATTGGTACTGTTATAAGAGCAGGATCTGGTGATAGAAAGGCCTTTCCAGAAAAGGTTTGAGGCTCCTGCATCTGTCTGATGTCAGCCATGTGGCTGCAGACAGAGGAGTGGTTGTCCCATCTGCATTCTAGGCCCCAGCCTACAGGCTGGTGGGACAAAGATGCACAAAGATGGTGTATTTGGATCCACTGAATAAACCGAGTTTAAAAAAAAGCATAATTCATGGTAACTGGATATAAAAGTTAAGCTCACACAACAGGCCCACTGATGATACTTATCCAAAGGCTGAAGGAAAGACATACAACTAACATTAAAAAAAATAAAATAAAAAAATAAAATTCTTATGTTGCCTCCGGAATTTATTCTTTATATTTGGCTCCTGTCAAACTAAATTATCCAAGAAACTCTTCATATAGTCATAAAATCACAGAATCATAGAATACCAGGTTAGAAGTGACCTCAAGGATCATGTGGTCCAACCTTTCTTGGGAAAAGCATGATCTAGACAAGATGGCCCAGCACCCTGTCCAGACAAATCTTAAAACTGTCCAGTGTTGGGGAATCTGCCACTTTTCTGCAGAGATTATTCCAATGACTGATTGTTATTATGAAAAATTTTCCTCTTGTGTGCAGCAGGAATCTCCACAGGATTAACTTGTACCCATTACCCTTCATCTTTTTCTTGTGACTCCTTGTAAAAAGGGAGTCACCAGCTTCTCTGTAGCCGCCCTTTAAACACTGGAACATAGTGATAAAGTCTCCCCTAAGGTTTCTTTTCTCAAGTCTGAACAAACACAATTATCTCAGCCTTTCCTAATGTGGCAGCTTCCCTGTCCTTTGATCATCTGCATGGCCTATCTCTGGACCCTCTCCAGACTGTTCATGTCTTTTTTGCATAGTGGGGACCAAAACTGAACATAGTATTCCAGGTGTGACCTGGACAGTGCTGAGTGGGATAATGACTTCTTCATCTCCGCTGCTGATGCCCTTGTTGATGCACCCCAGCATCCTGTTGGCTTTCTTTGCCACTGCAGCGCACTGTTCACTTATTTGGAGCTTGTTGTCCACCAGGATTCCCACGCCTCTTTCCACAGAGCTGCTCTCCAGTCAGATAGATCCCAGCCTGTGCTGCACTCCTGGATTCTGTTTGCCCAGGTGCAAGACCTTACACTTGACCTTGTTGAACTTCATAAGGTTCTTGTTTGAACACTCTTCCAGACTATCCAGGTCTTCCTGCAGGGTAGCTTTTCCTTCCCAAGTGTCCACTTTCCCACTCAGTTTGGTGTCATCAGTAAAATTTATCAGGGTACACTTGATCCCATCATCCAGGTCACTTACAAATATATTAAACAATGTTGGGCCTAATATCAGTCCCTGGGGGACTGCAATTGTGAGAAGTTGCTAGCGTGAAAATATGCTAATTACCACCACCCTGTGTGCATCCTGCCAGCCAGTTCTCCACCCACTGCACAGACCACTTTTCTAGACAGTAAGGTAGTTTTTCTAAGGGAATGCTGTGGGAAACCATATCGAAAGCCTTGGAGAAAACCAGGTAGACAATGTCCACTACTCAGCTCAGATCAACCTAGCAGGTTACTTTGTCATAATGAGGTTTTTCAAGCACAATTTGCCCATGGTGAATCCATGCTGGCTTTTCCCAACCACATGCTTCGTTTGACTTGTGATAGGCTCCAGGGGGACTGTTTCCATAGCATGAACAGTCTCAGAAAAGTTCCACATATTTTTATAGTCTCACTAAATATGTTCTTCCAAAAATTTACAAGCCATATCTATCTTTGCCTCTGTGTCATTAACAGATTTCTTTAAACTCAAAAAATCTTTACAAACAAATTTAGTATTGAGATGTTAAATTAAAAAGTAATATTTTAACATAGCTAAGTACAAATACCAGTGGACTTAGAGCAATTTTTAAAAAGGAATCAAACAAAGTTTAGTAACTTCAAGAGATCAATCAATTGTAATCAGCAGAATGATTTCCAATAAACAATGCATGAAAAGACAGAGATCTTTCTATGTGAAATATTTCAATTTTAGTACCAAAAAAAAAAGTTAAAAATCAATCCAAGTTTAGGAAATTACTATTTAAATACACTTAAGACCAAAAAATAGATTAAAATCTTTCCATCAGGACAATATAAATATATCCAACCCAAAATGGAGCTTAGTATTATCTTGCTGTCTACCACCCAGGAGAGAGTCATGGAGCCAAGGGAATGCACTGTTCCAGTGAGCACATGGGGATGAACTAAAGGGGAAGGAGGCAGTAATCAGCTTTAGTACCTGTCCTGAGGCCTGAAGGGAAAAACATGAATAGCCAAAGCTGGTTATAACAGATATCAGGTTTTTTTATGTCAGTAATTTCATGACAGAGAGCTAAATATTTTTTTTTTTCCTCAGAATTGCCGGTTTTGCCGCTTTCAACTTCCATTAGCTTTATTATCCTTCTGTACCCTCAAAACCACCTCAGGAATGCCTATGTGAATCTCTGTTCACTGCAGCTACTCAAAAACTCTGAAAAGTAGTAATCCAGGTGTTTCATACGCCATTCTCGAGCTGTGGCTACACTGACTTGCAGCACACTGTGCCTCTCAACTGTCTTAGTTCTGGCTTACCCATTTGGCACTCATGGGAACCACATTGACAAGTTCCTTCTTTGGTGACAAATCCCAGCTAGGGAGCTGTGCCCAAGGACAAGACTGCACCTCCTTGCAGCATATGTCTACATACACCCAGAGCAGTAGGATGTGTCAGAGATAGGTTTGCCTAGAGGCACAATGGGAGAAGCGCATTAAAATGGATCAAATGATACTCAAAGCAAGCCAACACCAGCACACATAAAGAAGAACCCTGAAGTGGTTTATTACTATGAAATGATGAATAAAAATATTTTGGATTTAGAGCTTTTGTTCTGTGAAAAGTTTAAATATTTAGACTTCTGTTCTCAGTTTCAAAAATGAAATACTGAAGTCATGCCTACCACCACTATTTTACCAGCCGAGTACAATAAAATTAAAATATTCAGCTTTTTTTCCCACTTTTTCTTTTCCCTTTTTCCTTTTTTAACCTTTAGAAAATTAGAGTGCAAAGGAAAAAATGAAGGAAAAATATGAAAGATTATTGATTTGGGGTGGGTTATGAGGGAAAATAACACATGACATTATCCATTCTATTTTATTTTATAGCAAGAAAAAGGTCACAAAAGGCTAAGGAAAAGGAATAAAGAGTGGAAACTTCCAAAGAAAGTTTGCAAAGTATGTCTTCGTAGCTCAGAAGACCTATTTTTTTATTAGCCTTTAAAATAAAAAATTCAGTCAGTTCAAATTCTATCCTTCTCTGCTAAGTTACTTGAATGAAAGTTTCCCCTAAATTTAGGTACCTCAGTAACTTAACTGTTTTCCTCAGAGATCTTAGAATCTGAGGAAGAATCATATTCAGGTTTTAGGGCATTTCTGAAAATCAGAAAAGGTTATGTACATGGGGCATAGTAGTAAGAACCTTTTACTAATAATGTTGAACCCTGGCTAGATGAATTATGAAGCAAGTTGAAGCAAAAATTTTTAAAACTCAAAGCACCTATGCAAAGTTATTTTAAAGGAGTAATTCTTCCGTAAAATTAAGGCAATATTCACCTTTAGGAATAATGTAGTATTACCCCATTTTGTTTCTTCATAAGTAATTTGCATAGAAACATAGAATAGAATCATCATGCCCGTCATTATAAAATGCTTTACTTGTGTGTATGTAACACATAGGTGACTCATGACTTGTGAGAAAAGGCTAAGAAACCTGGGGCTGTTTACCCTGGAGAAGAGAAGACTGAGAGGGAAGGTCATTAATGTTTACAAATATCTGAAGGGTGGGTGTCAAGTAGAAGGAAGTTTCCTTCTCTAGGGACTTTCAAAACCTGCCTGGATATGTTCCTGTGTGACATGCACTGGGTGATCCTGTTCTGCCAGGGGGGTTGGGCTCAATGCTCTCCAGGGGACCATTCCAAACCCCCCTGATTCTCTAGCTATATGATTCTATATGTATATAACACATAGGTGACTCCTTTAGAACATCATAATTAGCAGGATTTACAAAGCATTCTTCTGAACAGCTGAGATTTCTCACCTTCCTCAGCCTGCCCACATCCTCCTGCAGGTTTATATATAACTTCCTTTCTATTATATATGCCTACCTGCATATCATCTGTAAGCAAGATGCTGAGTGTGTGTTGAGTGACTTTTCAGTGGGCTACATTTTAATTTTTCAAGCATATTAAATTTAGACCTTAAACCATGATTGTTCATTGGAACATGAGGATATCTATGCTAAATTATGAAAAAGGACTATCTAGCCTCCAATATCTGGTCTGGGCAATCCTGTCAATTCATCATCCTTCTCTCACAAAGACTAATAGCTGAAACTGATGAAAAATTACCAAGACAGCATACTTCTTTCATCCTCAGCCTGAGGGATTCTCCCCCTCTACTCCACTCTCATGAGGCCTCACCTGGAGCACTGCATCCAGTTCTGGAGCCCCTATTACAGGAGGGATGTGGATGTGCTAGAACGTGTCCAGAGAAGGGCCACGAGGATGATCAGAGGGCTGGAGCACCTCTCCTATGGGGACAGACTGAGAGAGTTGGGGTTGTTCAGTCTGGAGAAGAGAAGGCTCTGGGGAGACCTTATTGTGGCCTTCCAGTATCTGAAGGGGGCCTACAAGAAAGCTGGGGAGGGACCTTTTTAGGCTGTTGGGCAGTGATAGGACTAGAGGGAATGGATTAAAACTAGAGATCGGTCAATTCAGATTAGACATTAGGAAGAATTTCTTCCCCATGAGGGTGGTGAGACACTGGAACAGGTTGCCCAGAGAGGTGGTGGAAGCCCCATCCTTGGAAGTTTTTAAGACCAGGCTGGATGGGGCTCTGAGCAACCTGCTCTAGTGGGAGGTGTCCCTGCCCATGGCAGGGGGGTTGGAACTAGATGATCTTTAAGGTCCTTTCCAACCCTGACAATTCTATGATTCCTAAAATGAAAATAGGAAGTCATTACATTTAATACCCTTAATGGATTTTCTTTCCATCAGTTTGCCCAGATATCTGTCCAAAATATTTCCCTGATAACATATATAAGTTACAGTGTCCTGTGAAAAAGAAGTGTGGGGTTTTTTTTCTTTTTTACCATCTTTTCTCTCTTGTCTAGTGGATCCCTCAGTGAAAAATAAGCATATTGTTAGTATGAACTCAATCAGAGGTTGTTATTATGGAAATGCAATCCATTTAATATCCTGCAGGGACAATGAAGAAGATAAAAGAAGAGATATGAGGTAACTGGCAAAGAAGCATTTTTCCTAGAAAATACATGCAATTAATGTGCATTCACGATCAGGATTATAGTATTTTAATCTTAGAGTCTGCTTCCTGTTTCATCCTTCACTTTTGTTTCCAATCCCATAATCTACTTTCTTAGCTAGTTTTCTGGTTTGGTTTTGTTTTAATAAAACACCAGTGCTGCACTGATAGGCTCATTTTTCAACCAGATATTTTTATTTCTCTATTGTTTGTTTTAGGTAAACGTATTTGCAACTGAAAAGGTGTCAATTTTGTTTGTCTTTTTTTTTTTTTTTTAATTATGCCATTTATCTTGATCAGTTTCAAGGCCAAGTGATGCACTTGCTACCGGAAGTGTCTGATTTCTGGAGGCTAGTCAAGACATGGGCCTGCTGCTGCCTCTGAGTAGGTCCTGCTGGTTCCTGAGGACCCAGACTGCCCCACTCTTGTCACCCCTCCTGCCTCCATCCACAGGCATGGGCAGCTACTGAGCTCACATGCCATCAGCAGTGCTGCGGTTGCACAAGAGCTGTGGTACTGAGTCCCTGGGACTTTTTTTCAAGGAGTGAGTGTGTCACAGGCTCCCAGTCACCCTAAAAGTGTGTGGAGCCAGCTACTTGTGGCCAGCTCTGTCAGACAGGAGAAAGTGTTTGGCTCTTTGAATCCTGTTTGTTGTTCAATCATCTTTTTCCAAAAAGAATGTCAAGCTAAGTAGCATCATTGCACAAGATGCCTGTGGAAAAGGGCTTTTGAACCAAGGGACAGCCTCAAAGCTTCAGCTTTCAAACATCAGTCTCTTTAAGGACAATGAAACACCCTTCTCTTTTCTCTTAACCTTATGGTAAATCAAAGTGAAGAAAACTGTTTGTGTGAAACTTTGGCTTTATGAGGTTGTGTTTCAAATTTGAACAATAGTAGCAGTTCAAATAGATTGTGGAGGACATTCAGATGAATGCAAGAGGGTGGCTGCCATACAAGGGTTAGGTGTGTGTTGAATAAAACCTTCTTCCTGGGCAAAGAAATCTTCCTCTCTGTAAACCTGTCACTATCCACAAAATGCAAATGACACTACATAAGAGTCTGTGTTAAATGGGGCTGTTCCACCTCTGAGATGATATAAAACACTTCAGATTGACTATTACTTGACTAACATTTCCTGGATAGTAAATCATTCAGCAACCAGAGAACAGTGCTGCCAAGGTGCCTGTCCTCTTCATATCTCTATCTGGTAGCATCTCTGTTAGGTACAGTTTCACAACCTTATAGCAAAGCTTTCTGTCCCTTTTTTATCTGTTTTTGACTGATCTCTCTCACATTTTTCTATATTCTCCCTCTGTGAACTCCATGACCTGAATATTGTCAAAAGCAAGGATTTCCATCATGTTTTATGCATCCATTCTGATTGATCTTAACAGTGTTGAACCTCTATAGCACTTTCTACATTTTTGCATGCCACATCCTGCATAGTTTTTATTCCAAGAGAAAGGTGAAAAGCATAGCTAAAAATTTTGTCATCAGAGTTGCTAGCTCTGAAATTGAGCATGTTAAAATGACTCAGAGAGATTTGTCTGAAAAATGGGCATCCCTGTAAGCACTTAACAAGACCTGAGCAGCACAGAAGAAAAATGGACTCTCTGAAGCTGATTATATTGCATGATGACATTCCAATGGGTTTTTCCATTTTGTTTCCTCTTACTTGTATTTGGCTTTTTAATATGATTTAAACGATAGCTTGGTCACATGATCAATCACTATGAGAATATTTCCCTTAGTTGTAGAGTGCAACTGCAAAAGCTGTTTGTTGATTCAATCTAATAAAGTAAGAAAATCTGAGATTTACAGACAGGTATAATATGTATTTTTTTTACAAAAAGTGTAGTATAATAGCTACATATTAGACAACAATAAGCAAGGGAGGGATTCTGTAAAGATATTTTCATTGTAACACTTGTATGCATCCTGTTGCTTGCACCATAAAATAAATCAATACCAGAATAAATACTTATGTCTGCTCAATATGGTCTTTGATTAAAGAAAACCACTAGAAAGCATAGCTTAGCAATTGCAGTCTGTGGTTTCATTTATACACAGTGTTTGTACCTGACTTCCAACTTGCTTTAAAACAAATGCCAGGATCTTCTATATGCTCACAGACTGCTATTTTGGATCTTTCTGTGGTTTACCTTGAACAAAACTGACAGCAGAGTTCTACCTGTGGATAGATAATTACCTATGTTTATTGCTCTTATCTTAACTGCCTTTCCCTTGTCTCTCTTCCCTTAAAAAGAAAAAGTATTCAGGACTTCAACATACAGATGTATGGCTCACTTCCTGCCCAGCTTAACAAACTGCTTTGCACACTTATTATTTATAAACAAAGTTTTAAGGTCTGGATGTGTCAATTTGCTAGAGATTGCAGAGCAGAATAATCAACCACACATTTACATTTCTAATTCACATGCTGGTGCTTAATCTCAGTTTATGATTATTCAAAGCCCGGAAGAATTGTTCACACACTCTTCTGTTGCTCAGTTTGGCCACTAAAACAGAAAAAAAAAAAAAAAAGTCACATACTAACAAAAATATTGCTGGTTAAAAAGCAAAAAGAATGTACAAGAATTGTCCAAAGTCCACATGGATCTGACAAAAAAAAAAGAGGATTACTTTGGAATAGGGGATTTCCTACAGTACCAATGGGATTTTCTCCCATGGTTGTGTTGACTACCATGAGAGTAAGTATGTCTTTATGGGCCACATGAAAACTCTGATTTTCTTTATTTTGTCTTATCTGGGTAATACCACAGTCTATGCAAGGAATGTTTCATAAGACCAGTACTGGCAGCAATGAAAAACCTGGGAAATAGAAATATTTTAAAATTTTCCTAGTACTTGAAACAAACTTTGACTCCTTCCTGACCATGACCATGACATGACTGTGACTGACTTTTCCACTTTGAGAATCAAACACAAATAAATAAAATGAGTAATTTAGCCTCATCTAAGTAAACTGGTATTGAAGAGAGGTAGAACAAAGTTCAGTTTCCCTCAGTCTACCACATTACCCATAGACACAGAGTTCATGGAGAGATCAGTTACAGCAGATAGATTTTAGTGACGCTGCAGGCTGACTAGTGTTACATCAATGTTAAAAAAAAATAACTTTAAAAAGAACCACGACTACATTAAATTGGGAAGAAAGTAACTCCTCATAAAGCTGTGGTTATTTCTAGTTGACAGGTACAACGTGCTTCAGAAATCCCCCGGAAAGCAAGTTCTCATATCCTACTCTATATGACATACCAGTGCTACTGGCAGTGGAAACTGGCTCTGTCCTAGTGACCTGCACTGAACAAGAGTATTGATGTGTTGGAGGGGATTCTACAAGGAGACATGAGCTAATACATGATTAATATGTAACCAGTTAATTTGTTGAAAGTGAGTAGGTCATGGAAGAGGAATCTGATAAGAGAAGGAAATATACAAGATAAAGTGGCTAGAAGATACAGTGTAGATATCATATCCCCATTTCTTATGTTGGATCTACTCACTGAAAGTAATGGATGGTTCCCTAAGAGATATGGCTCTGTTAAAATATGGACAAAGGCCCAGAATTATTCCTTCTTCAGATAAATCTTACAGCCAGAGTTAGGAAGGAGTAGAACAGCAGCACACTTTCTGGTAAAACTGGATTTCATTGAAAAATATGATTTTGTCAGAAGCATCACAGTATTTAAACTCTGGAAGCTCCAGATTCTGACTAGAGTCAGAGCTTCTGGGATATCAGGCAGCAGTGCGATTAAACAAAATAGCAGGGAAACTTGTCCCACCAAGTAGCTGCCACATCTACTAAGCAAAACATTAATTTAGGGAGGGTCTTTGATTTCATTTCCAAAATAGATTTTTTCAGAATTGACAGGATTTTTTATCTCTCTTCATTTGCATAAGTCTAGTTAAATGTGAAGGAAGCTATTTCCTTCCAGATCAGTTTGTTTGTGTTGTCTCTTATCCTCTGTGTGCTATTGCTGCTCCCATCTTATCTTCTCAGTCTGTATATATGCATAATAGATGTTTCATATTTTAGAATTTAACTATCCTAGAATAAGGCGAAGACACAAATCTGCGTGAAGGGAAATCACGTTTTCAGGAATATAGACAATGAAATAACAAATGTATGCAGGCCATGGGAATGTGAAAAGAAACACAGTAAAGAAGAGGGAAAGGGGAAGAACTTCCCTAAAATAAGTGATGCTAGAGTCTTCCAGGAAAACTCTTACCTGTCATCAGACTATATGCCTTAAATATTAGGTAAATGGTTCATCTGCTTTTCGTGATGTCATATCCAGATTTTGGATGAAAGCCATATTTCAAACCCAACATTCAAGAGATTAGCATAATTTTCAAATAATACAGTTTAAACAATATAAGAGAGTTTCCCCTGACTTTCCACAGTAAGGAATTAAATGTACAATATCTTACGGTTTTGGTTTGGCAAGTTTCCCAGTGCTTCGCTGGCATTCATGTGGAATACATTTTATTTGAGCCACGGATTAAGAGGGGTGTAGCTGACAAAGCTGTGCACATTTTATTGCAATGTATCTGTTGGAAACTAATCTGAAAAAGTTTCAGTTGCCATCCAGAAAATAAAACTTCTGTACCTAGATGAATTTATCTCAAAATGTTCTCTATAATTTGAAATACAAGAAGGGCAAGTGTAGAGTCTTGCATCTGGGAAAGAATAACCCCATGCACAAATATAAGTTGGGGGTTGACTTGTTAGAGAGTAGCATAGGGGAAAGAGACCTGGGAGTCTTGGTGGATAGCAGGATGACCATGAGCCAGCAATGTGCCCTTGTGGCCAAGAAGGACAACGGCATCCTGGGGAGTATTAGGAGGGGTGTGGTCAGTAGGTCGAGAGAGGTTCTCCTCCCCCTTTACTCTGCCCTACTGAGACCTCATCTGGAATATTGTGTTCAGTTCTGGGCCCCTCAGTTCAAGAACAGGGAACTGTTTGCAAGAGCCGCAAAGATGATTATGGGAGTGGAGCATCTCCCTTATGAGGAAAGGCTGAGGGAGCCAGTTCTCTTTAGCTTGGAGAAGAGGAGACTGAGGGGTGACCTCATTAATGTTCATTAATACATAAAGGGCGAGTGTCAGGAGGATGGAGCCAGGCTCTTCTCTGTTATGACCAATGATACAACAAGGGGCAATGGGTGCAATTTGGAGCATAAGATGTTCTGAAGAAACATAAGGAAAAACTTTTTCACTGTAATGGTGATGGAGCTCTGGAACAGGCTGCCCAGAGGGGTTGTGGAGTCTTCTTCTCTGGAGACACTTAAAGACCACCTGGTCACGTTCCTATGTGACCTGCTCTAGGTGGTCCTGCTCTGGCAGGGGTGTTGGACTAGATGATCTTTCAAGGTCCCTTCCACCCCTTAACATTCTGTGATTCTGTGAACATTCTGTGAAATAATATAGATAGAATTTCCTTTTATAAATAGGCTTAGGAATCTGGCAGGCTTGCTTCCAACTATATCTTTACTTCATTAGAAGTACACAAAGTGTTTGACACAAATAGAAACAAGGAAAAACGAGAAGGCAGGAGGATGAAAAGAAATATCAGGAAAGGAGAATGATTGAAGTTTACATTTCATCTTCTTATACTGCTTCCTTTCTCTTCCCTCCTTACTTGTTAGCCTCTGGATAAGAGGAAGCAGGACAAGGAGCAGGACTGTAATCTTGGATGTTAGGAGAGAAGAATTCAGCCTGTTCAGGGATCTGCTTGGAGGAATTCCATGGGATATGACCCTGGAGAGATGAGCAGTCCAGGAGAGCTCATTGTGTTTTAAAGACCATCTCTTCTAAGCTCAGGAGTCCCATCCCAACAAGCAGGAAATCAAAAAGAGGTGGAAGAAGGCCTCCATGATGAACAAGTAGCTCTTGACTAAGGTCAAATGTGCAAAGTAAACATACAAGAGACAGAAGCAAGTGACTCATGTTGTAGCATCTCCATCCATGAGGATATTCAAAACCTGACTGAACATGATCATGAGCAACCAGCTCTAGCCTGCTTGAGCAGGGCCTGGGCTAAATGTTCTTAGTGCCCTTTGTGATTCTGTAATTCTGAGATTCTTACCTTCCTCCTTTTTTTTTTTTTTTTTCATACTACCTTTTACATATCATACATAAATGCATTTATTTTTCTATATTGTTGTACAGACCTTTTTCCTTAACTTTTGTTTTAATTTTATTTTTAAGGATTCTGTCCTCTTGTGTGTCTTTAGGAAAGTAAATTATATTCTTTCACCCTGACATATCTCCTCCTCCAGTCCTTATGTATACCTGCAGCCTTTTCTTGTCTGTTAATAGTCTTTTCAAATCTGTCAAGACTAATTACAGAACAATACATGACATTGTGCAGTATGAATTCTTAGTTATCCTGCATTTTTCTTCAGTTCATGAGTTCAGCAATACCAGCCTTTGCCACATATCTTTTAGGTCTGTCGTCAAATTAAATAAGGTTTCCAGTAAAGGCATTGATTTTAAACAGATGTCTTGAAATAAAGCTGAAGAAGTGAAGAAAATATTAATCAATACTTAGAGCTGATGTTATAAAAATCAGCTTATAGAGTGTTAATCTTTTTTGTGTTTGTTTTTTCGCTAGCTACAAACTTGAGCTTTCTCAGCCTCTGAGCTGTTTTAAACTCTTCACAATAAAGCTTGTTCGGCTCTCAGTGGACCTGGGAGCTTCATGGAATTTACCTTGTAGTTTCGATGACTGTTAAAGGTAATATGAGCTACAGGTGTGGCCTACACTTAGATTTTACTGACATTTCTAAGCTGATTAGAAGTATAAAAAAAGTCAGATTTATAACAAATATGACTATGCTAGCAAAATTCATGGGGGGACAGGGTTAACAGACAAAATGTCCTGTCACAAACTACATCTTCAAGGGAGGAACTGAAGCTCATAAGGTACACCAGCAAAACAGTAATTTTTCTAGTTTAATTTGCATTTTAATTTACCTACTAGTTTAATTTCATTTCCTTGTTACTTGTCTGAGTTAATGTATCTTCTGTTTTCATTCACTGAAACCTGTTACACATCTTGGTTGATGGCTGGAGAACTCACAATTATCAAGCTTAAATTTTCTTGTATGCTGCTTATAGGTATATCAAAGTCTTACTTAAAGAAACTGAATAAAGGTATTATTGCTTTTCTGAATTTTGAGTCCTCTCCCATTCATTACCTCTTGGATTGACAATGAGGGGTTGCTATCTTTCATGCAGCTTCTGTATGCCCAGTCCAGGGGACATAATGCAGCCCTGCTCCAACTCAGAAGCAGGATCTGTCAGGACGTCTCATTGCACTCAGTGATTTCCTCGTTCCTTTTGGTCCAAGTATTTCACAGAGAGCTGAGGATAAGCTGATTGTTCTATGGACCCAATGCTCTTTTCAGAGTAACTGTTCCCTGTATTGAAAGGTTTACTTGCATTTTCTCTTTACTTAAAATACGCGGTATTTATATTCCCTGTAGCAAGCAATCCCACTCTTTATGTACTGAAGGCCTCTTCTTGTAATTGATTACTATTTTGCTAATCATTATATCCTTACAATATCAGAAAAGTCCTCATCATTTCAAAACCTGTCTTCTGAGGCTTCCTACTGCAAACAAACACTTTCACTTATCATTGCTGCTCTTGAGCACATTTTGATATGGTTCAACAAGCAAATCACTATTTTATTTTTGTACTCTCTCTTCTGTCTTCAACAAATAAATTTTGTGATTAAGAAAATACAGAACAATCCATTAATGCTGTAACTACAGTAAGCTAAGCATTTGAATGAAGTTTAGCAACTTTATTTAATGCTTTGCCTGCAGTCTTACATTAACCAACATGAGCTCTTTTCTCCTATTTTAAAATTTTGATAAATAAAACCTTCCTCATGTGTTTTTTTAATGTGACTGATGACAGGGCATATTATCTCCCAAATGTTTTGGAGTTTGCCCAGCAATTTTACTGAAAATCAACGTTCCTGGTCCTCAGCTGGGAGCCAATTGTTTTAAAACTCTAGGTTGCAAAGTTTCAACATCTATTAACTTAAAATAACGGATTTAGAAACTGGTCTTCAACTTTTCTCTCTCTTCTATCATTGCCACCACATCCCCAGTTACTACAGTTTGAAGTATTATACCACTTTTCAGTAGTGACAGATGGATATCACCCTCTCAGCTAGTCCCCTAATGTAATATTATAAAGGGCAGTAGGTGATACAAAGAAGAGTTACTATGCACAGGGTGCTCCCCTATACAAAACCCTACTGCTTTAACACATTGTAGTATCTCTAGCTACACAGGGTTCTCACTTATGCTATAGCTTCTAAGTTTTGCACAGAAAAATGCAACATATTTGTCTCATTATTACCTATGAATAGCAGACTCATTTAATTTCATGCATCAAGTACTGTACCAAAATGAAATCCTTCAAACATAAGTCCCTAGGGCTAAACATCAGCATCTAATGCATAACCCATAGTTACAGGCACTGAGATGAAAGCATGTTCCCTTGTAAGTGCCTAACAATTATGTTTCATGCTAATTATTTTCTTTTTTTTTTATTTGAAGGAATTAACTGAATCATACTGAAACTAATTAAATTAGAAATCCTCTCTTGTTCTGTGCTATCAGCTGTCACTGAGCCCAGAATCATTTCCCAGCATGAGACTGCTAATGATAACTTTCTTCAGGTCTTTCCTTTGCTGAGAATAGATCATCTTGTTTATTTAGACCCTAATTATTTACCATGTATTCAGGTATAAAGAGCAGACTTATTTTGTTGGCTATGTTTTGAGAGTCATTGCTGTGAGAGGCTATAGCACTTTCTTCTTTTGTGTAGTAGCAGTAGCAAGCCTCTGAGGCTGCGGCTTTGCTGCATGGCACAGGCAGACCGTAGCTTCTTATCCTATCTAACTGACCTGTTGAGTCTTCTTCTTGATGACTGAGTTCTTCATCTGGCTTTTAAAGTCTGGTGATAACATAATTGTTTTAGCCCTAGAATATAGGATGAAATTAGCATCTGTTTATTCCTGTTTATTCATAATTATTTATAACTCTGGCTACAATATTCCTTTCTGTGCTATTTTCTTACAAATTCTCAAAGATTTTCACTGGATAAGACTCAAAAAATTTTAGGAGCAAATCTTTTAATGTTTGCATCCCTGCTTTCCTCAGAATAAAGTCTATCTTTAATGCTCCCATTTCCTCAGTATCTACAATAGTTTATTTTAGCAGGATGATAACAAAAAAGTAGAAATAGAAGCTCTTACAATCTTCATTTACTACCTACATCCATATGCTGAGATGTTGATGAGGGGAATAGAACAAAAAGGTTTAATGCTGTCTTCATTTAAGGAGTAATTAAAAGTAGGCCCATGTCATGCTGTACTGTGCAAGCTGATCTCCAGAGGCTTCTTGCCTCAAAAGGTTTACAAACCAAACCAAACCAAAGAAGAAAACAAAGAAAGGATGAAGGACAGGTATGACAGATGAGCAGACAGCAGCTTGTCTGAGGTCTTCTTGGTAGAGCACAGGCTAAATGGATAAGAATGGAGGTGAGGGGACACTGCTGGGAAGGAAGAACGGGCAGGGACAAGTCAAGCATGTAGTGCATATGTCTTTATGGTTTTGTTTCCTTGTTTGAGGATGCAAGAGCAGGCTAAGAAAACTGGGGCCACTTCTGGGTATCCTCCATGAAAACCCTGTAGTAGCACTCACCTATACCTGCCAAAGGAGGGGAAGCAGGGTGAGGAAGTCCGGAGTGACAGCAGTAATCTTCACACACCAGGTGGGCCAAACTGGACATGTTTCTGCCAGGCTAATACAGACTACTGCAGTCCCCTCTGCTCCCCGGACAGACTCTGCATGGTCATACTCCGTGCAAACAAGGAAGCAGACCCATCTTGTTCTGTTCAGGAAACGTTAGGGTTTCATAATAGCTTAACCAGCACTTAACAACAAGGTTACAAGACAGTATCAGCTTTCAGTACATGGTGTTTTGGTCTCGCTGGCTTGAAAAACTAGTCCAGCTTGAAATACTGTTGTCTGAGTGATCTTCCAAAGGAGGATATCCATGTGCAGGGAACATTTTGTTATTGTTTTTTGCTTTTAAATATGCATTACTTCTCTTTCGTTTGCTATTGCTTTTTCAGCATCATGTAAACAAATCACAGTAACTGTACCCCAACAGGAACAGTGTAAGCCTGGCTGTGCTAATATCTGATGTTTCTCAGAGGACAAGCCCTCCCATCAGCTTTACTACATGGGAAAAATAGACCCTGACTGAGTCAATGGTTTGATTGATATGCACCGTATCTATCTTAAAGCTAGCATCAACACACATAGTCGGTGTGCTATGAATAAAGCTTTTTTGGGAAGTAAAATCTCTCAAGGTGAGAAACATACTAGGGATACATCCATCTTTTTCTCCTAGATACAGTTCAAAGTAATAGCAAGACATGCAATGAAAAAATCTCAGAGATTCCTGCTCCTAATTCCTATCTGACTACAGTCTGTTTCTCCTCTATTTTATTCAGTCTAACAAAGAGTGCCATTAGCATTCGAGTCTTTCTTGAAGTGTATAGATTGTACCACAAGGAAACATAGACTTGGTACAAAGATGATTCAAAGCTGTGAATTAACACAATGCAAGAAAGTTTACATAAAAAGACTCTTCTGCAAGCCCCGAGTCTCCATTCACAGAACTGTGCAGTTGTGTCATTCAATTTGGAGGGACTCAGTGCAAAATTCTAGGTTGTTTTTTGTGTGTCTGGAAATTTTTGGATGAAAAGAGACAGCTTAAGTTGTTTGCTAACAAAGATGTTTGGGACAGGAAGACAATGGTTAGTTCTGGTTTCCAACAAAATGAAAGCACAAAATCCATTTGTAAGCATTGCTGAGCCAATGGCAATTGTTGATTTGTTAGAAATGAACAAGCAAGAAACCCTACAGATGCAACTGTAGCTCTCTGAACACTTTGAAATGTAGCATGACATGACTTGTTTACCAGAGATCATTAATCTGAAGGACCAGCTCATGTAATCTGGAACAATCACATTCAGGAGTATTCAGTACTTAGTAGCAAATTCTAGAAATGGACAAATATTCTTCATGAAGTTAAGCAACACCTAGTTCATTTATAGTATGTTTTAAGTCTGCAGCTTGTCTAAAGCAGCAAAGCTATTAGAGTGGTTAAAACCAACACTTGCTAATAAATAAACATTAATATCTCATTAAATATTTATGTTATAATCTGCTGTGGCACATGATGAAAGATATGAAAAGAACCTTGATGTCTTATCCATTGAGCAGTCCAGATGCAAATTCTTTTCGATAGAAGAAAAATATTCTTTAAAGTATCTGTGATATTGTAATTGCATTTTGTTTTGTTGGAAGATTACAATGATTTTAGACAGAACTCTTTTCTTTATATTTCTTAACATGAAAGGAATCAGGGCAGGCCAAGCTGTATTTCTTTCTCTGATCATTCAGGTCCAGCTACAGCTGAAAGAGAGAAATGCTCATTTCCACCTGTGACATCAGTGTGTGCACTATTAAAACTGGAGCTTCTCAATTGTTTGAAGAACAACTTTTTGTTGATCAGCTAAGTGATCACTACTGGCCAAGTGAAAATTTGACAAAGAATGTCAGTTTTCAGGGCACACATTACTTTTAAGACATTTCACATTTGAGAGATGACCTGATGTTTTTGTTGATCATGTATCAGGCAGTGACAAGTCAGACACATCCTTGACTAGATTGCTTTATGTGAAAGCCTGGCTGCTTTGTTTGTTAATTTTGAATGCTACAAATGTACTGATTCCATTTCTACACCTTAAAGTGCACAAGTCCATTGGACTTGACGGGATACACCCACGGGTGCTGAGAGAACTGGCAGATGAGGTTGCTAAACCGCTATCTATTATATTCCAAAAGTCATGGCAGTCCGGTGAAGTCCCCACTGACTGGAAAAGGGGAAATATAACCCCCATATTCAAAAAGGGGAAGGTAGATGAACCCGGAAACTATAGACCAGTCAGTCTCACTTCTGTGCCTGATAAGATCATGGAACCTATCCTCCTGGAGGCACTACTGAGGCAGATGAATAACAACGAAGTGAATGGCTGTAACCAACATGGCTTCACCAAGGGTAAATCATGCCTGACTAACCTACAACATCAGTAGATGAGGCAAGAGCAACTGACGTCATTTACCTGGACCTGAGCAAAGCCTTTGACAGTGTGCCACATAACATTCTGGTCTCCAGGCTGGTGAAATATGGATTTGATGGATGGATAATTCAGTGGATAAAGAACTGGCTTGACAGCCTCTCCCAAAGAGTGATTGTCAATGGGTCGGTATCCAAGTGGAGACCAGTGACAAGCGGAGTCCCTCAAGGATCAGTACTGGGACCAGTCTTGTTTAACATCTTTGTCAGCAACATGGACAGTGGCATTGAGTGCACCCTCAGCACCCAAGCTGTGTGGGGTGGCTGACACACTGGAGGGAAGGGATGCCATCCAGAGGGACGTTGACAGGATGGAGGGGTGGGCCATGCCAACCTCATGAAGTTCAACAAGGCCAAATGCAAGGTCCTCGATCTGGGTCGGAGCAATTCCAAGCACCAGTATAGGCTGGGCAGTGACTGGCTTGAGAGCAGCCATGAAGAAAAGGACCTGGGAGTGCTAGTGGATGAGAAGATCAACATGAGCCATCAGTGTGCCCTCACAGCCCAGAGGGCCAATCGTACCCTGGGCTTCATCAAGAGAAGCATGGCCAGCAGGTCGAGGGAAGTGATTCTCCCCCTCTACTCCACTCTCATGAGGCCTCACCTGGAGCACTGCATCCAGTTCTGGAGCCCCTATTACAGGAGGGATGTGGATGTTCTGGAACGTGTCCAGAGAAGGGCCACAAGGATGATGACAGGGCTGCAGCACCTCTCCTATGGGGACAGACTGAGAGAGTTGGGGTTGTTCAGTCTAGAAAAAAAAAGGCTCTGGGTAGACCTTATTGTGGCCTTCCAGTATCTGAAGGGGGCTACAAGAAAGCGGGGGAGGGACTTTTTAGGCTGTTGGGCAGTGATAGGACTAGAGGGAATGGATTACAGCTAGAGATAGGTCGATTCAGGTTAGACATTATGAAGAATTTCTTCCCCATGAGGATGGTGAGACATTGGAACAGGTTGCCCAGAGAGGTGGTGGAAGCCCCATCCTTGGAAGTTTTTAAGACCAGGCTGGATGGGGCTCTGAGCAACCTGCTCTAGTGGGAGGTGTCCCTGCCCATGGCAGGGGGGTTGGAACTAGATGATCTTTAAGGTCCCTTCCAACTCTGATAATTCTATGATTCTACACAAGTTATGATCGTCTCGTATATAACAGTATAAGCACCTGTCAGAGCAATTGCCTTCATATATTGCTCAGCATTGAAGCACAAGAACTAGATCATCTATGTATTTTTGTCCCTAGGATGAAGAACACTTGTATCTGAATTTATGCAAGTGATACTACATAACTTTAGCATTTTCCCTTCCTTCATAACAACCTGGCAACATTCTCAAAAAACATTTCTTTATCTCTGTCCCAGAAAAATAATGTGTCCTTTTTAAATTATGTCTATGGAAATCCTCATGGTAAGATCTAAAGGTAAACTATTTTCCAATGCTACATTTTTTCCTTAATTGTGCAAAGACTTTCTGAGAAGATTCAGCTCAATGTAGCATGTTAGAATTATTCCAGGTATGTAAGATTTCCCTGTTCCTTGTAATAAATTTGGTGATATAGTAGCACTTTTGTGGTTTTTAGCATTTCCACAGAACATAAGTTTTTTAAAAATGCACATGCATGCAGGTAAAGTTCACATTTAATTTCAGACTTGAATTTGAGGTATTTTATTATTATTATTTATTTATGTAATATTTTTCCACACCTCAGGTAAGGTGTAGCCTGAGATCTGAGTACATAATTTACATCACCAAGAACAGTGCATAACAAAAAATCATTTTAAGACATGCTGCTTTTTTTAAACAAATTGAATCAAAACATTTGTTTATCAGACAATTTTTTTCTGAAATAAAAATATTTTATGTGGGTAAAAGCTTTGGCTATTTTGTATTGGATTAACATTTTCTGTAGCTTTTGTTTTGTTCTTGTTTGTTTGTTTGGTTTTGGGTTTTTTTGATTGTTTATTTGTTTTATTTTTTTGTTGGTTTGGATTTTTTAAACATGTTTCTAAGCACCTAAACTGCGTTGAAAAAAAAAGTTTCAAAAAGAAGTCCCTAATACAGCTGTTATTTAGATGTACTTAATCCGCAGAAAGAAGAAATGCTACACTGTAGATTTTTCATTAGGACATTCCCTTGTACTGTATGAAAGAACATGATGGTGTAATGGGTAGTGATAAGACCCTGGGGGCTGGAAGGCTTGAATAAATTTCATGGCCATGCCTGCAAGGTTTCAGGTCTCCATGCCTCAGCTTCATCATCTGGAAAAAGGGACTAATGGTACAATCATCTTCCGTAAAAGAAACAAGCTGACAAAGAACTTATTTGAGTTCTTATGGTGAGAATATGGCTACACAGAGGGAGTTTTATTATTATCAGCATTATCAGCTGGGCTCTACAGTACTACAAATCCTGCAGCAATTACTTTCTTCCTTGTTTTTATTTCAGAAGAGAGAGGCTGAGGCTGTTTAAAATGCCAATATTATGCAGAGGATACGCCTGCATTCTTGTTTGTCTAGAGGGCCATGCTTCTCACATTAAAATTTATGAAACAAAATTCCAAATCATCATGGATTTTGTGGGGCACCAGCATGGAATGCACAGTGCTCCGTTATCCAACCTTCAGATTTGCATTCTTCTGCCATATTCATCTTCAAAGAAGACACTTCCTTTCATTTTGCTCTTTGCAGAAATTATAATTGATATATCCACTTAGAAAACAACTGTCCCTTGGGCTCTCAAAGGATGTTATGGTTATTTAAAAACTTATTTAAAACATATAGATTTATTTTTTGGGTGGTGTTATTTGCTACATTATTTTTCATTTTAGTAAAAGCCCCTCCCTTCTCTGGACCAAATATATGAAATTGATAGAGAACAGCTGCTATTCAGTCTGCTGGAGTTTTATAACATGTTATCAAAGCCTTTGAACACAGCTGGTAAACAGACGCTCATCAGAGCATGCATGCCAGCAGCTTTTTGTGTTGAAAAGGTAAGATGATAATTTGGGGGAAATTCTGTTAAAGCAGTACAGATACTGTATATATAATATATGTAATAAAAGACTTATATGCAGGGTCTGTATCTTCTGCACATACAAGGTTCAACCAGAGGTTGATATTCACATTTTAGATGGGAGATCTGAACTAGAAGTGAAGTTAATTTCCACAAAAGGATTTACCTGGAATTACTGAACTTCAGTGATAAAACTTTGAACAAGTTTTCTCAGTGAAATCTCTTTTTAAGATGCAGTTGGAAAAGGCAATGGTGTGCTGCCAGGATATTACTATGTAAACATGGGGGTATTGTGTGATGGCCCTGAAACCCTAAGTACTCAGTGGAGTCTGTTGGTTGACAGAGGTGTTAACCTTGGTTTAAATAGTTGGCTATCTATCCCCTGTGGTTTTGCGCTACATGCAAGTACACCTGCAAAGTGGATACAACTGATGTCCCAGGCTGGCTTCTGGAAATACGGCAGTTAATTTCTAAGCAGAGAAGAGATATGTTGAATAGACTGCTGAAACAAAAGGGTGGCAGCTTTGCTCTGCCTAAAGTCTCCCTTGCTCACAGATCACTGAGCAACTGCAGTTTCACTGGCAGCTACTAAAACTGTTTCAAATAGAAATGATGTGACTGTCCTTTATTGCCCAAAAGTGGAAACAGCAGGGTGCTCTGGCAAGCCCCTAGACCCAGCTATGCTTTCTCATGGTCCCCACCCAGAAGTATGAGACTCACAGTGTAGTAAGTGTTGACAACTCTCTTAACCTGAAACTGTGCAGACTCTTTAGCTGGGAAGCGAATATACTCAAGAGGTCTATTGCATTGTCAGATGCATTTAACACCTGGGAAAAAAAAAAAACCTCTGTGTTGCTGCTGCTGTGTTCCAAATGTTATGTGACAAGGCTACTCAATAACTTAAGTAATGACATGATTCCTCTACCATGTCTTCCAAGGTGGTAAATCAGAGAGGAAAGTGTGTATCATTTAAGACAGATTGTTGTGACATCTGGTTTTCATATAGATGAAAGTAGTTTCTATCAGATGACTGTTCAGTAGTCTACATTATATTATTTTGTTCCCAGTTGGTTATCAGCCATATCAAAATGTCTACAGCCACCACTGTCATTTGGGTCTCATATTCACAGACAAGAGCTGGAGTGGAAATCTTGGCATATGAAACACATGTGAAAGTGCAGTTTGTGTATCAGCCTGTTCTGGCTGCTGTCCTAGGTATTTGGGTGCCTAATTCAGACTGATTAACCAACTCCATGTTGCAAGGTGTCAGAAGTAGTCCATTGCTCTCAGCCGTTGGGATTCAGTGAACTACAATGGCTATGAATCAGTACCTTAGGGAAGCGGAGTGGAAGTTTCTTTTTTCAATAGATACATAGCTAAATATTTCAGGCTACTTTGTATGCGGCTTAATGTGATCTGAAACAAAAGATTTTACTTACATTCCCAGTAGGAGATTCCAACTCTTTACACAGTTAACAGATCTTCTGATTTGTTGTTGTTTATAGATTTTCTAAATCTTCCAGTTTAGAAAAGCTTCCTGCTAAGAAGTCTGTAGCATGCAAGGAAAATACAGGGAAAGCTGCGATAACCTGCAAGAAATTCAGTCTTTTGGATCATCTTTGAGTCACATTGACTTGAGTTAGACTTACTCATGATCAAAATCTAAAATCTGGTGAGTGATCCAGTTGCTGGAATGCACTTCAATTTCAAAGGAAAGGTTAAAGATCTTAATAGGCAGTAATGCCCCTGCACATTAAAAAGATGGAAAAACAATGATAGTAAATGGAAATTTTCAGCTTGTCCCACCGTATCCATCTAATCTCCTAAGAAGCTGAGGCAGAGAGAAGATTGTTTTGGGTGTGTTCAGAGAAGTAATTACTGCTGTAAACTATGGACAAAGGAATCAAAAGTCAGCAAAGGAAATGTTATGCAGTAATGAACTGTAAACCCAGTAGTGGGCACAGCAGGGGGAAAATTATGAAGCACTTAGCAAATTAAAGGAAGAAACCAAATGACATTCAGGT
This sequence comes from Todiramphus chloris collaris, assembly GCA_025345505.1. Classification (NCBI taxonomy): domain Eukaryota; kingdom Metazoa; phylum Chordata; class Aves; order Coraciiformes; family Alcedinidae; genus Todiramphus; species Todiramphus chloris. Next base: position 35,182,182 of record JANVCC010000018.1, on the reverse strand, counting down.
AATTTATCAGACTGATTGTGTAACAGGAATAACACAGTCCTTTGTCCAGTTGACAACATTATATCTAACATACGGAAAGCAAAGCCTTTCTTCTAAGTACGGATTGCTCATTGTACTTGTAAATGAATCAGGTTGAGGAAGGCTCTTGAAGCAGTGTCAGATCATGATCACATTTACTGAAGGATAAGTAGCAATTGCCTCCAGCCCCTCAGAAGAGTTGTACAAATTTAGTAACAATAGCAAAACTGTATCAGAGTAAATTACTTATGGAAATCTATGAAGACTCTAAGGACTATGTTTTTGCCAGTTTGTATGTCAGAGCAGTCAATTAGGGCCAACAGCCAGGTAGGGATTTTTCCTTTGGCTTAAAATGTAACTAAGAGACAAAAATTCATTGCATTTGCATATGGAAAAGGCTTAGATAAGTTCTGGGTCCTATATGGTTAAAATGTGTGTCTTGTCAAATTAATTCAATTGTAAATATGCCACAAGTAATGTGGAAATCTCTTCTTTATTTGCCGGTTTACTTATTCTGCTTTTCCTTTTAAACTCATACTTGACCTGATTTTCTGCACTTCTTCCACCAACAGATAAAGACAACTACTTCTATTTGCTGTCTAAAGCCTTTCAGCTAGCTACTTAAACTCTACCTTTGTCTGACATAGCTGTTGATGCAGCATGTACAAAGATACAGTTGCTGCCAAGAGTCACAGAGTTCATGGAAAGTACAGACTTAGAGAATATGCTTATCAAAATAAGTGGGAGGTAAAAACAGTAGAATACATAGATAAGTACATATTATTTCGAAAGGGGAAGAAAATTCCATGTTTCACAGAGATACTAGAATAAGAAGTTCCACCTTCCACATAGGCTTAAGAAGCATTTTATAAAATGCTTAACAGTGAATTGACACACTTTCCAGTGAAATCAGTGATAAGATCATCTGGATCATCTTTATGATAGGACAGAGGCAAGGAAAAGGAAAGGTAAGGAAGGAAAAGAAAGGAAGATCTAGATTGACAAACTAGGTTGAGCAACTGTGGAGCAACCCACCTATGTTGGTAAGGAAAGGTGTTGAGACATGATTTCATGTCAATGGCTGGACTCTGGTCTCACTGAGGTTTCTTGGAAAAGGGGACACATGGATTTCCTTCATGGCCTTTGCTTTGTCCACATCTCTTATCTCCTCATTTCAAAACTCATACAAGCCCTTTTACAACCGCTCTTTTCAATTGGTTTGCTTGGGCTTCTTTAAAACACCCTGGCAAGAAACTCTGCCAGGAATATATAAGCAGCTTAAAAGTATAAATCAATTATTTATTGGTTAAAGCACAGGAAAGGAAAAAGAGCATAGCTGCGATTTACTGAACTATTAGGATAAACATTAGTGTGCTCATCCTCCTTGATAATGCAGATTTAATGAAAATAGTCTTGACTACACCTTTAATTGTGACTTTATAAGCACTGAAGTTGAAAACACGATGCCCTGATGACTAGTTTGGTCATGACACTCATTTGACTGAATGCAGAAGTCACTCCTAGAAGGTGAGGAAATCAGACCTAAAATGCCTATGAAAACGCTTATGCAAAGGGGACAGGCTTTGAACTGAAACAGCCCATTGTTTAGTGAATGCCTTTTCCTATTCCAGCAGCATATCACTATATTTCTGACTGAAAAGAGCAAGCTTCAGGATGGTGTTCATCTGGGTGATGTGACTATTTTAATGCTCTGCTTGGTCATTTCTGTCTTTTTGTAACCACATCTAATTTTGGGGGACAACAATAACTATTGTGACTTCATTTTATTAGTATGCTTTTATATCTTCATAATTTTTCTTCTTAATTCTTCTAAATTAGGTGTAAAGAGCTATAAGGTCTCCCTTCTGACTCCTTTTCTCCAGGCTAAGCAACTCCAGTTCCCTCAGCTGCTCCTCAGGACTTGTTTTCTAGGCCCTTCAACAGCTTCATTGCCCTTCTTTGGACATGCTCCAGCCCCTCAATGTCTTTCTTGTAGTAAGGGGTCCAAAACTGAATTAAGTATTTGAAGTGTGGCTTCACCAGTGCTGAGTACAGGGGAACAATCACTTCCCTAGTCCTGCTGGCTACTCTATTTCTGATACAAGCCAGGATGCTGTTGGCCTTCTTGGTCACCTGGACACACTGCTGGCTCATATTCAGCTGGCTAGTGATCAATAGCCCCAGGTCCTTTTCCACAAGGCAGCCTTCCAGACACTGTTATCCAAGCCTGTAGTGTTGCATGGAGTTGTTGTGACCCAAGTGCAGGAGCCAGCACTTGGCTTTGTTGGACCTTATACCATTTGCCTAAGCCCATCAATCCAGCCTGACCCGATCTTTCTGTAGACCCTTTCTACCCTCAAGCAGATCAACACACCTGCACAACTTGGTGCCATCTGCAAACTTACTTTATCTCCTTATTCAAACTGATTAAGGTGTTAAAGAGAACAGGCCCCAGTACTGAGCATTCTCTTTGGGCTCAGTCATCCAGACAGGTTTTTTTATCTAGCAAAGCGTATGCCCATCCAAGTCCTGAGCAGCCAGTTTCTCCAGGAGAATGCTGTAGGAAACAGCATCAAATGCTTTACAAAAGTCCAGGTAGACAACAGCCACAGCCTTTCCCTCATTCACTAAATGGGTCATCTTGTCATAGTAGAAGATCAAATAAGTCAAGCAAGACACGTCTTTCATAAACCCACACTGTCTGGGCGTGATCACCCAGTTGTCCTGTATGTGCCATATGATGACATTCAAGATGATCTGCTCCCTAACTTTCCCTGTCACCAAGGTCAGACTGACTGGTCTGTAGTTCCCTGGATCCTCCCTCCAGCTTTTCTTGTAGATGGGCATCACATTTGCTAGCCTCCAGTCAACTCGGGGCTCCCTGTTTAGCCAGGACTGCTGATAAATAACGGGAAATGTTTTAGTGAGCAATCCCACCATTTCCATCAGTACCCTTGGGTAGATCCCATCTGACCCCATAGAACTGTGTGCATCTAAGTGGTGTAGCAGATTTCCAGCCATGTCCCATCAGTTTATGGGTCTTCATTCTGCTCTCCATCCCCATCTTCCAGCCCTGAGGACTAGGTACTCAAAATAAAATGGTCTTACTATTAAAGACTGAGGCAAAGAAGGCATTCAATATCTCAGCCTTTCCCTCATCCCTTGTCACTATGTTTCCACCCTCATCCAATAAAGGATGGAGATTCTCCTTAGTCCTCCTTTTGTTGCTAATATATCTATAGAATTTTTTTTTTTTCTATTGACATCTACAACAGTACCCAAATTAAATTGTAGATGGGCTTTGGCCCTTTAAATTTTCTCCCTGCATAGCTTCACTACATGGCTGTAGTCCTGAGGTGCCTTCCCCTTCTTCCAAAGGTCATAGCTCTCCTTTTTTTCCCTAGTTACAGCCAAAAGTCTTTGTTCAGACAGGACAGTCTTCTTCCCCACTGACTTGTCTTTCTTGATATGAGGATGACCTATCTGTGCACCTTAAAGATGTCCTTCTTGAAGAATGCCCAGGCCTCGTCTTCCTGGACTCCTTTGCCCTTCAGGCAACTCAATCAGTCTCCCAACTCAACCAGTCTGCCCTCCAGAAGCCCAAGGTAGCAATTCTGATGACTCCTTACTCCTTACTTCTCCAATAATGAAAAACTCTATCATTTTGTGATCACTATGCCCAAGACAGCCTCCAACCTTCACATCGCCCACAAATCTTTCTCTGTTCACAAACAACAGGTCTAACAGGGAGGCTTTCCTAATGGGCTTATTCACCAGCTGTGGTCAGGAAGTTATCATCCACATACTCCAGAAATCTCTTAGACTATTTCCTCTCTGACGTATTGTATTTCCAGCAGACATCTGGTAAGTTGAAGTCCCCTGAGAGAACAAGAGATAACAATTGTGACATTTCTTCCAGAAACTCTTACAGAGTTTTCCATACATAGTCTAAGTTTGGCCAGGACTAAGAAATCTTTGAAAAATAGATTTCTACAATGACATCCATGAAGGAAAAATACTTACCTGGTTTGTCCTGCATATGGCTAGAAAAGGCATTTGTGTACTGTAAGAGTTACAAAACTCCAAGTTCTGAAAGCAAAGTTTAACCTGCAGCAACATCGTTATGGTTTGGAAAACATTTTGTAAGTTGCATCCGGGAACAAATGGGTTTATACGTTGCATTTTCCAATTGCATGAGAAACACCCAATAAGAAGTCATTACTTGCCTTTATTGCATCTCTCCAGTGGCATAGTTACTACAGGCATCAAATAGCAAGAATCAAACATGAAGTCTGTAAATCTCAGTGTTGGTTGACAGCTCTGTATTTGTGGAGGGAGCAACATTGGTGCAGTGCCATGGTCACCTTAGCATACTTTTTGCAATGACAGCATACATGGAGCTCAAAGCTTTGTGGTTCTCTGAACTCTAAACTTACTGGCAGCCTGTGGCTGAGGTCCCCACCACCATTTGCAAAAGGCTGCTGTGGAGGGGGAAATGTAGGTGAAGTACCATGGTCAGCTTGGCATGCTTTCTGCAGCCCCAGTGTGCTTGGATCTGGAGGCTTTGTGGCTCTTTGAATTCTAACCAAGATTGCACCCCTCATACTTGCAGAAGACATGCCAAGGCAACCATGGCACTGCATCAACATTGCTCCCTCCACACCTTCCTTCTCACCTGGGCCACCCATCGTGGTGGGCAACTTAGTCCGAGGTTGCTGTTATAGTTAGGGTTAGAGTTCAGAGAGACACAAAGCCTCCAGATCTAGGGACACTGGGGCTGCAAAAGACATGACAAGGGAAAGATGGCATTGGACCATCATTGCCTCCTCCCACTATTCTTTCCCATCCCTGCCACCCATGGTGCTGGGGACCTCAGCATTAGCCCCAGGCTCCCATTTCAGTTAGGGTTAAGGTTCAGAGATCCACAAAGCCTCCAGCTCCAAGGACACTGGGGCTGTAAAAGGCATGCCAAGAGGAGCACGTCTTTACACCATCTTTACAGTGTTGCAGTTTTCTTGATGACATTTGGAGGTGTGATAGGCCAGAGTTAGCCTTTTGGTATTGTCATTCAGTATATCAAATTATTGAAATAATCTGCCTGTGTGATCCATGTTTATAAACAGGTGAATTATTTAAATATTTTGCTGTGTCATTGCAGTCTGCAATCAGAACTGGAATAAACACAAGTAGATGTCTAATGGGAAAAGCAGATTTTAATCAGATTGTTTACTGCCAAGGAATCTGGAGAGTTTTAAATTGCCTGGTTTTCAGTTTCAAGGAGAATAGATACAAATAATTGTTTGCCAAGGAACTATTTGGTTTTGTGAACGTATTTTGACTTTGAGACTTTCAGTAGCTTATGAGATTTATGAAGGAAACAGGTTTTCAAGTTAGTTGCCCATCATGAAGATGAGTTTTGTAGTTTGTGGACCCAGAAAATACAAATATTTGCCAAAGACTTGAAATCATTCTGGGAGGCATTTCACCACCAAGGACTTCCTCCAGCAGAGGAAAAGCAGAGTTCTGGCACAGTACTGTAATTTGAAACACCCTACTGGCTGGTGGAAAAAGAAAAGTGTTCTCAATGTTTATGCATCAAAATCCACAATACTTAGGCATTATAAGCAATAGTAATTTTTTAACTGAGCAGTAATTTAATGACAGTAGTAATTTTTAAACTGAACCCTTGGAGTTTTGTCTCTCAAATGACTGACAAGAGAAGTGGTTTTGAACAGCCTAGCTCAGACTGGAGTGCATCCCATCAAAGGGAGGACATCTCAGATTAATAAGCCGCTTAAGTTGTGTGTGTGCACAAGTGTGTTTGTATCTTTTCCTCTGAGACATTTAGTAATCAAATAACAGATGCACTCCAGTTCTTCAGTGCTGCCCAATTATCAGATATGTATTCAGCATGCTGGAGAGCACAGGTTACGGGACCAATTTTTGTGGCTGATAAAGGCATTGTTGGACCCTACCTTAAATGAAAGCTATTTGTCAGAGGGATGATACAATACAGGGTAAATCCTTGTGTAGTTTTACTGCTAATCAAGTTTTCATTGCTCTGAGGGTTCCCTGTTTGCTGTAGGTATGGTACTTGTGTGAACTGTGTTGTATGACACACCAGCAAAAAAAGGTGGCCAAACCCTGTTTTCAAGGCATGTATAAATTTTCGTGCAGGGTAAGGTATTAGTCCTTAAAACCATATTGTTTAGAGGGTACATCAACACTCCCATGTCCGATGTTAGCATGGCAGCCTGGCACACAAATGATGATATCTGTCCCCTGCCTGAAGCTGAGGATAAGTGTCACAATGAAGGTAAGCTTAAACAAGTAGTCAGTGTGATTCACCAACTGGATTAGCAAAACAGAAAAATTCATGAGACTCACTATGACCTCCCATGGGCTTTTGTTTTCCAGGGAGCTGAGAGTGCATTATTTCCAACAGACAATGTGAAACTATGCAAACTAGCATCATGGAGCGAGGAGCAGTCTGAGGCATAACCCTACTGCTGCCCACAGTCACTAAGTGCCACCCCTCAGTCACACCCTGCTTTCAATATTTTGTTCTGCTTGGAGATTGGAAGGAAGATTAGAGGGGGGGCTGCAGGATGGAGGAGTTTGAATTGTGTGCTGTCTGCAAGTGAAGCACCTCTGTGAATGATGAGAGGTTTCAGTTTCTAGTTTTACTTGATTGTGCTTGTGTGGTTTTCCTCCCTGTGAATTCTAAACCCCTGGGCTGAGTTCAGCCAAGTCTGGCAGAAGCACAGCAATCTTGACAGTAACTGGGTTTCATGAAGAATGTTGTCTGGGCAGAGAGGGGGAACAATAGTTATGTCTTCACTAATCAAAATGCTCTAGCATGAGCCAAACTGCTGTAGGCATCAACTAGCAAAGAAACCAATCCATAAGAAAGTGGCTCTTCACCCTTTACACTCATCCCTCACATTCAGTAGCTTAAGTGGTGGTCAGCTGAGTGAGACCCACAGGAAAGGAGTATGAAGAAGAAATGGAAAAGAAGGGAAAAGGCAACACAGAGACTGGCCAGTGGGAATGTTGGATTTCTAGACAAACTTGATACAACTGGGGAAACAATGGAAGCAAGAATTGTATCTGTATTCAGAGTTTACAGATCTTACACAGTGAGAGATTAAAAAAGAAGAAAAGATTGTTTTCACTATCTCATGAAGTAGATGAGAAGTAAGAAGTGAACGAGGCATGATCGCCAGAAATAATACCACAGGCACTGAAAAAACTGATAAGGTAATTGAATGTAAACTGTGACCCAAGACAAACTAAGACCTAAAATGAGACTGTTTTTCTTTACCTTTGGCCAAGAACCAGGGGGTGAACCAAGCACATTTCAGATCAGAGATCTCTGATATTCACATGTAACTTTGGAAAGATTTTTAAATTCCCTAGATGAAGGACAGGATCATTTGTGATTTCAGCATGCAAGAATTATTCTTGAGAAAAACAGACACAATCTCCAGAAATGCTTTTGAAAAGTGGGGACGGATGAAATATCTGGGAAAAGGATTATTTTTGTGTCAGAAGCTTGAACAAAGACGGTAACTACCACTACAAGAAATGTAGGAAATGTGCCAGAGGCGTTTTACTCTTCCACTGCAGGAACAACTGTTCAGAGCAAACTGCAGAAACAAAAGGATACTTAGGGTGTAAGGAACCTGGAAGCAAGAAGCATCTTATGTGTTTTCTTCTGACATCAAACAAAGAAGAAAAGAGGAAAAAGACAATACATTCAGGATATAGAAATATCTGACAAATGTGGAGGTGCATGCAGTGTGACTTACAGAGGACTGGAGATATTCTCTGTATGTCCACTGGAGTAGGTGACATTCTTTCAGATTTGAAGCTGGTAGGTAGACATCTAGTATTCTTTTTTCCTGATTTTTTATTTGCTCCCATGTTGTGGCTCCTCTGGAGCAACAAGGAAGGGATGATCTGTTTTTTACCCAAACCTCTCAATGCACAAAGGTATTTTCTCTTTAAAACCACTTATCCAAAGCTGTCATGTTCTGCGCTTCTTTCTCTTTTTTGAGGTGCAAGGTCTTCCTGAAAATCTTATTAAAATTAATGGACAGATCTTGGCTGCAGTATGTTTTGGGTTAATATTGTATGTCTACAATGTGAACCAAGCATGAGTGTGAGCTTATTCTCAAGTTCATAGTCATATCTAGTACACACAGCAGATACAGAAGTGCTCACTCAAGTGTATATCCATCTCTGGATATAGAGTCTAGATCTTTCTCAATGAGCTTAACAGTGCCAGGGATCAGGCCTCAGTATGGTAATACAGTTGTCTGTAAGCTCAAGTTTTGTATTGTCTTTAACATATCTTTCCTCTGAGTTACAGTCTCATAGTTTCCATTTTTCCAAACTGTTCCCAAAATACAATTTGGATGTTGCCATCCTGTTGGTAAGAAGGAAGACTTTTGTGGCTTGCATGGTTTATATGTGTATTGCTGGATTATACCACTGGCCTCGGGAGCAGAGAGTATGGTTTGGCAGTGCTTGGTTTCCTAGAGATATAGTCAGAGAGACCAATCACAGTGACATTGCATGTTTGCATCTGATCCTGAAGATCAGCCTCAGATGAGCTGCCTCAGTCTTCAGCTGGATATACTCCCAAATCAGCTACTTCTGTACTCTATGCGGAAGCTCTGAACAGAGAAGCAGACAGGTGCACCAGCTCCTGAATGGATTTGTCATGCATAGAGACATGGTGGTCAACAAGTTCTGGGTCAGCTCCATAGTGTGATGCTACATGGATGAAAAAGAAAATTAATAACTGTAATGTATCATCATCACTTATTAAAAAGTATGCTGAGTCTGTCTGTAAGGAGAAAAAAAGAAAATTTTTGCCCCTTCACTTTTCCTGAAAGAGTGACTGCTGCCAGCAGATTTGCCTCAGTGCAGTGCTGATGCATGGCTGGGAATCCCTAGGCAGTATCTGTGCTGCTCAGGGGGCCTGACACAAGCTATGGCTCAACCAAACTGCACTATTTCAGTAATGGAAACCACACCATATGTTTGAAACAAGATGTTTCTTCTGAGTGCTGGAGAGAAGACTGGGTATTTGTGAGCTCAGAAAACACATCAACTTGCCATGAAGCCTATGAAAAATAATCTTTGTTTTCTTGAAAACAGTCTCTCAATTCCTGTCTGTTATACAAAATGTATTTGCCAATGTTTTGAAGTTACCTTTTGGTTTATTTTTAAATATAAAATGTTTTTTGAAAGGACTATAAACAGAGTGCTAAAGTTATCTTTTTTAAAATTGAATTATCTTAGAATTGTTTATAAACCTTCTCTAAACCATCACAGAATTCAAATAAGGACAAAAATGAGCTCAGAGGATTTTGGATCACAAAGCCCAACACACCGAAGACTGCAGTGGTCTGTAGAGCTGGTTTCTCTTCACTTTTCTTCATTAGCAGGTCTCTCTCCAAAAGTGGTTCCAACATTTTTCAGATAGGAAAAAATGTTTGTATTGTTTGCTCAGTTTATTTTGATGTTTTACTAAATCTTTAGAATCAAAGAATTAAGGTTTGCGAGCAATAGCTACTACCACAACAAAACCTATTAAACATTTGTGGCATTGCTCACTTGGCTGCTATTTCTGTGGGCTCTAGAAACTGCTGTTTGTGAATGACATGGTTTTTGGTATTGGGAAAGTTCGATGCAAGTGGCCACACATGAGAAGGTCTTTTAAATTCATTGTCTCCAGTGATAATGGCAATTGAGGAGAAAGGTGTCTTTTAGCATGGAAGTTTATCAAGTGGGCATTTGCAAAGACTCTCTATTCATGTACTTCTGTATCTCTGATGAATAAATTCTCTGAGTCACAAAAGTCTTTGAAAAACTGAGATGGTAGCTTAGAAACAAATTTTCAGACTATAGAAGCACAAAGCCCTCTGGTGAATGATGGCATTTGATTAATCCTTCTGTATGTTAAGTTTATGCCTTAGACAAAGATAATATTAATTAGTTTCTCCAAATGCATACTTCAGAGAATGAGCAGAGTTCCTGAGAAAACTTATAACATCATTCTCTTGCTATTTTTGCAGCTGCATTCAATTTCTTACATTGGAAGTATTTTATTGGAAGAAGCACAAACGCTTCCAGAAAAGGAAGCAAGACATCTAATTTCTAAGTTCATTTGTCTCCCTCCTCCACCAGAAATTAACTTACATCCTTCCACCTCTGCTGTGCTTCTAATAAACACGGACTTAAGAGTCCAGCCCAGAACCACATGCAAAATACCATAATTAATCAATATTAGTGTAGTGTTATATCAAGGAGGACATGATTCTTCCACATTTTTCTTCTGAACAGTTTTGAGTTTTCTCTACAGGCTGGAATATTCTGGCTCATGTATATGCAATGGAACTGAAGGTAGGACTTCTCTGATTACTAAGATAGGTACAAAAAAAAAAGGATGTCTTTGAGTCTTTTGTTGTATTATTTATTGAGTATACAATGGAAAATGTTGGGCAATTATAAGTACTGCTATTGTAAATAGCACTGCCTAAAACTATGCTATTAGCAAATCCATCTGTAAAATAGCAGTAGGTTTTGTGGAGAGGTATTAGTGACTCTTTTATTTTCAGTTCTAGAAGTAGGGCATAGTTTGTTCACTAAAAAGTCTCCTTTAATGGAAAAATCTATTTCTTTCATCTGAATTATCAGATAAACACACTTATTATTCAGCTGACAGTTCAAAAACTGCAGTGCACTGTAATGATGCCAAGTGTGTTCAATAAAGGTCCTAAATTCCTGGCAGACAGCCAAACTGTTCAGGACTTTCAGTGAAACGTTTATGAAGATCTGGTAGGGCTCTTTTAAAATTTTATTTTCTTTTAATGTCATTGTAAAACCATTTCATAGACTGCAGAAATGTTTCTTTTTGTTTTACTTTGTTGACAGTGTCTAAGTAATAGTCTCACTTTTAGCAGACACTATACAGTTCAGCAGCAGTGTGCCAGTGCATTGCTTCATTTTTCTGATGAAAAAATGTATTTCATATGAAGTAGGTCAAGGAAATATTCAGTTGTTAATGTTGATTGACTTCTAAAAGAGGACAGGAAAAGGAAATCCTTTCTTAACTATTATCTTTTAACTTTGTACTTGCATACACAAAAACGTGACAAAGAATTATATAAGAGAAAACCCACTTAAGTACAAAAAAAAGCCTATTATTCTTAATTTGCCTTAAAAAAAAATGAAAAGAAGTTGCATATATATGTGGTACACAAAAGTAGGTTTAGAAAGAGGAAAAAATAATGAAATTTTATTATCATGGCTTTCTTTTTCTGTGACCACCTTGACCAGTTTAAGTATCCCTCAGGCTTTGGTGTCTGGCCACTCTTTACTGGTGTCTGTCATCTAGCTTGGGTAGATGAATTTGTCTGGAATGACATGGTCAGATGTGCCAATATTCAGCATTGCCCTCTTTTTCACTTGGCCTTTGAATCTGAATGAAGCTACAATCTGGCATGGATTTGAATTAATTTAAATCAGCATTATTTAAAGTTGGATTGAGAAAAGGGGAAGGACTCCACTCAGCAGACAATGACTCTGGTTCTGTCATTGCAGGGCCAAAACAGCATGAAAGGCAACTCTGGGATTCTGGGATATTTAATTCCCACTGACTTCAGCATGGTCATGTGTTTACAGTGCCTTTCATCTTGTAGATTTAAGGATGAAGCTTGAGAAAAAATCTGTGTTTGCTCTTTCTCAAAAATAATTCTAAAAAATTTTTTTTGAAAATACTTCTATAAAGTTTTTGTGACCAACTAAGGCTGGTAAATAAAGCCTACTATGATTTTTATTTTTGAGTAACCTAACTCTTTGCAGAAAGAGTCAGCATAATGGAGTGTATAATTGAAACCTTGTCAGAGGTTTAAGAACAGCAAAGAAAATTAACATGAAATTAAAAGATAGCTGAAATTTATATGAAATATAGATATGTGTTTTACAGTTCTTTTTTCTTTTGATTCAAATTACAGATTCAATAATCTGAAGTTTCAAGGTTTAATTTATTCATAGAGCTTAATACCTGTGCAACTCTATCCCCATTGGAATAGAAGTTAAACATTGTAGAGAGCAGAACTAGGTTAAGATTGAGCACTTTGAGTATTTTTTTTTCTTTTGGGTCCACATTTTATTGGTTGCTTCTCTGCAGTATTCTTCTGATTTCTCCATGAGAACAAAAAAAAAAAACCAAAAAAACCCCAAAGATAGTAAATATTCCTACTCAGGGACCATGAAGAATACCTTGCTTTCTTCATAGATATTTTTGCAGGAGTTTTAACTTGGACATCTAGGTAATTGGATAAGATTGAGGTGAAACTGCATTAACATAGGTATAAAATTACAGTACTTTATGATTTCACCCTGAAGTTTTTACCTAAATGTTTTTTATTTTGACGATTTCTTCCAATAAAATGTTCATTCTTTGATAATTCTTCCCTCATTAAGCTGTCTCAATATTTAATTTTGTGTGTGTAATTATTTGATGAAGTCATTTTAATGCAACACAAAGACCAATAAAACAATTAGCAAGAGAATACTGCTAAATACATGATACTCTTTTTCCTTCATGTCACTTGATTCAGTCTTTCTTTCCATAAAGGAAGCTATTCAAATGTATGAATCTCAGATTTGCTTATGGCAAGACCTTTTAGATGTGCATTTATTACAACTCCCCTTAAACAGCTTAATGAGTAAAGGCAGCAAGGAAAAAGAATAGCAAAGGGTGTTATTGCTGGCATTTTAACTGAGCAAAACCACATTCATTGCTCACATTGAAGAAATATTTTATGGTCATGAAGAAAAGATTAATCTCAAAGGAGTGACTTTGTCACTGCAATTTAAAGCTTGCTGCCCTGCTCAGGCACTATATAAGACATTATTTTGTCATCTCTGACCTACAGTTGCTCAATGTCCTTATGCTCTTTGACACTGGAAAACTGGCTGCCAGACTCTTCTCCCCTGAAGTGTCAATTAGTTTAGAATAGATTTATACACTTCTGTGATAGGTGTAACAACATGGGCCAAGTTGAAGATGGAATTCTGATTTGTTTTAATGAAAGGGGATTTATCAGAATTCATGTAATCACGGTGCATGATACTTTGGTTGGATCACCTAATTGTGGCTTTTTTAATACTGTGTCATCCTCAACCTGTAGCATTTTGTTTTGTAAATTGTCATTTCATTCAACTCGCAAATGTAGGTTGAATTTGTGTTGAATCTAAATTGCTACTTGTAGTTAATTTTTAATCTTATCAATCTAATGAAAAACCCACTGTGGAAAGAGGCCATCCTGAAATATTTATTTCAGTTTGAGACTTACTAGAATGAAGTCAGTGTCTGACAACTTGTCACTATTTATTCTCAAATCTTACTCTTCACATGTGTTGCCAGAACTATCTTCTTGGGTCATTCTCAGTAGCAGTAGTGACACTCTGGATCTTTAAGGGTGGAATATGTGAGAAATTTGATCAGCAAAATGTTATTAAAACATTTTTTTGTCTCTATATTTCCTGTTGGTGAGTTGGGCTTTCCTTGACAGTATCAGTTAATAGTGTAATAGGTATACAACTTGAGAAAAGGTGTAGATCTTGCCAATGAAGGAGAAAGATCAATTAAATTTATGCTGCATGAGGCCCAAGGGAGCTACTCGCAAGACTGAGTTGGTATTATTAGTACAGCTGTAATTCTTACCATGTATGAGATCTCTCTGCTGATTTTATTTGACATCCTTATTCTCAGTGCCATGTGAGGGGAACTGTCATGACAATACTAGGACGTGTGCTACCAGCATTATGTGCAAGCTTGTAGGACGTCTTGGTCTCTCAGAAGGTTAATGGGTTTATGTGGACTCCAGCTGCTTCCACGACTGGTGAGACAATCCACATTTATAACCCTATTGTTTCAGTTTAAGATGGCTAGGGAAAACATCTGAAAACATCCCAAAATAAGCTATGGCAGTTTTAGCAATGAAAAAGAAAAAGAAGACCAATCTGAGCAAGCCATGTCTATCCAAACAATTTGATAATTTGTGTATGCAAAGTTTAAACACAATGATAGCATGAGAACAGTAGGTGCACAGAATAAACAACATGATAAAGGAAGCGTTCATCTCAGAATTTCACACAATACTTTATAAATCCTACTGAATGTAACAGCTCACACAAACAGATCAGTATGTCTCCTTTTGATTTATACAAGAAGCTCTTTCTTCATCATTGTGATGTGTAGACTTCTTGTGTGGAATTCCAAACTTAATTCTTCCTTACTTTTTCAGGAACAGCTAAAATACTAAAACCAGCATAGAACATTACACATACAGCTAAATTACTGAACATAAACCCCAGACTCTTCCACTCAAACTGTGGATTTTTTTTTAATTTTTTTTTTTTTTTTTATCCCACATTACAAACCCCCTGAAGAATGTTACATGTTCCAAACTGCTGAAGTTTCCCTTTTTGTTTGTTGGGTGTTTAGGGCTTTCAATTCTATACATTGCCTTGTTTTGATGTAGTAATTCTTCTGCAGCTAAGTTCTTCAATTTTCAGGCAGTGACAAGGGGAATACAGTAAGAGTCATGGACAGGATGTTTTATTTCTAAGTGTACTTTTTAATTGAAGGATATTTCTTTGCCTTTTCCTGAATATATTCAGTGTGGGCACACCCTGTTGTTGAGTTCCTACCAATTTCATCATCTCTTCAAATGAAAGCGACATTTGTTTACCTGTTGGATCAGACTAAGCTGAGCATGACCATAACTAAAAAGAAAGATGTTTCATAGGGTGGTTCCCACTAGAAATAATTTTTTTTTTTTTTTAAATGGACATTGGAGAAGACAGAATCCCTCCTGTCTATAACCATGGATAAAAATAATATCTAGAACAATAAACAAACTCAGCTGCATTACAAAAGAATGAAAGCTGTTTCAGGTTTTAAGACTGCAGAGAACATTGTTTTGTGCATATTGTGATTTTTCTCAAATTATAGGAAATTCCCCAGCTGTAAAATAAATGGAATATTTATATAATATGTTCTCACCACTGTTGACGTGCATATTGGCTGTGTCTATAGTGGAAGGCTGAACAGGCTCAGTTGCTAACTTGCTTCTGTCCAGACTGTTGAACTCCTTGGCACAGTTTTGGCCTATGCCAAAGACTACTCTTTCAAAAAATACCTTGGCCTGATTTAAGGAATAAAAGAGATCGGAGGGTTTTGTCTTGGAGGTTTGAAGGGAGGAAACAAACTTTTATCTATGTGGGAAGAAGGCAAACTATGCTGCTCTCAGGGCTAGAGAATGGGGCTCAGCCATATTTACTAAAGCAGACTTACTCTGATCTTGGGCTGTGCTGTGTAAAAAGGGAATACACCAGTATCTCCCGGGACATGGAAGTAAAGATGGACAGGATCACTGATGGAAAAGGTCCTATAGCCTCAGTCTCTCTTCAGTATTTTTTCTGCCTAGACTGCTCTTGTTTTTTCACAGGGCAACATTACCCAAAAGAAAATTCATCCCAGTATACAAAACAAATGCTCAGTGAAGTGCAGAAGTCTGGGTGCATGAGACATACACTTTCTCTGCTAGATCAGATTATAGACATCTTTTGAATTGTTTTTTATGAATTTGAGAGAGAAAAAGGCAACATTAGGACCAGCCTAGGAAACTACTAGAAAAATACTGATCTTGGCCTGGAGTGATAAAGTTTGATGAGATAAAGTAGCAGCAAATAACGAGTTTATCCTTTGAAGTCTTTGCATATACATGAAAATTCTCAAAGGTTTTCAAAAGTCACTGTCATTTTCTTATGTTTGACACATGACATTGAGTACTTGGAAATCTGCTTGCCTATTGTCTATGTAGGAACAAAATCTCTGGAGTACAGTCGAGTGTGTTATGGCATGGAACCAATGAGCGGCATGGAAGAGAAAAACTAAGCAGCAGATCTTTTTCCAAGAAAACAGGTTGATTAGTCTATGCACTAGAGAGCATCCAGTATTCATTCTGATTACTTCATGTAGCGTGTAAATTGTGATGGTATGGTATGGTATGGTATGGTATGGTATGGTATGGTATGGTATGGTTTAGTTTGGTTTTATTGTGTTTTGTTTTGTAGTAGTGGTGCTGAGGAGGTCTGGTCTTATCTATCAATTTTCACTATGCTATACAGATGGAGGTATCGGGTGCTAAAGTTGACACTGAGGATGTTCATAGACTCATTGGTCCTCAAGTCACAGATGGCTACTGGCCTAAAATTGCAACATTATCTGTTAAATGTCTCATTTGCTTTCTGGTGAATTCTTTGATTTACAATGAAATGGAAAAATGCTTGGCATTGACTGCTGAGACTAGTCAGTGGTTGGCCATTATTCCTGGCAAAGAGGTTATTTCCCCATTCTCAACAATTCAGCTTGCCAAAACTGTGTTCAGGAGGAAATGTAGTGAGTGTAAATGTTACAGGATCTTGTCAAGGTTTCAGAAGTTTAGGGTACCTTTCCAGGGTGGCACCTGGAAATGAATTCATCAAAAGCTTCTGTGGATAGACTCTTCACTTCTGAAATCAGGACTCTGTATAAATTCTTTACTTGGAAAGTTCAGTTTCCATTTCTGTACCTACACTGAGTTACAGTCACAATATGTTTCTCCTATAGATAAATGTCTTTGTTATGAACCATTTGCATGCATCCTTGAGAAATATCACTTGGAGGGGTTGCAAAATACTGTTTTCACTCACACTTGTCAAATTACACAGTGAGGAGGGGGGATGATTTATTTTTGATAAAGGAAAATCAAATGAAAACTTACACCATTCTGGTCTTCTCTGATTTCCAGCTAGGGTATTCTTTACACTTGTGAGGTGAATGTAAAAAAAATAATTCTTTTGGCTTCTTAAAAACTTATATACACTTTGTCAAGATGTAAACAGCTTCTCCAGGTGTAATTTAATCAAGAATCCGGCATCAGAACATTATCTGTTGCACTTCAAATCTTCTCCTGCTCTACAGCAGAAAGTTTGGAAGTAAAGATGGACAGGGTCACTGATGGAAAATGTTGAACAGATCCGATACTTTCTCTCCAGAGAAAGTTTGGAAAAAAATTTAAGGTGCTGTCAATGCCATGTGGTATTTCAAACAAGAATGTAGGGAAATCTGAGGAGCAGCTACTTCTGCTTTATAAAGAAAAGAACACATGAATGATTTAACTTCTGTATAATAAGCAAACAGAAATGGGCAATACTATGGTTGGGAATGAGCACCTGTTTCTCAGTAGTGCTGTCCACCAACAACTTGTTGTACAAACACTAGCTTTGTGCTGCTGATATTCACATGCAGGGTCCACATCATCATTTCATACTTGTAAATAAGCTAGAAACAAAGAGCCTAAGTGGATTGCACAAAAGCTCTTCCTGTAGATATGGGATTCATGTTGCCAGTCTGTTCCTAGGAAAAGTGGCCTGATGGATTCCCCTACAGGGACAGGTTTAAGACTCAGCTTGACAGGGTGCTGGACAATGTCAATTTTTTTTTTTTTTTTTTTTTTTTTTTTACCTTGAAAGGTTGGACTAGATGACCCTTGAGGTCCTTTCCAACCTGGTATTCTATGATTCTATGAAAACATTTTTGCCATCTCCCTCTCCATCTCAGGCACTCCTCATGATTAGCTAGCACTCTATTTGTTTAGAAATGTCAACCTGTTGTTAAGATTTCCTAATTTGTGACTGGACTGTGGGGATAACTAAGTACTCTTCTAATTATTTAATGAAGGGCATGTAACAAGGCTTTTGTCTGCTATTATGAGCGGAAAAGTGAAATCCAGCTCTTTGTAACACACTGATATTTATTTTCATCTTGGTAAAGATGTTAAAGTCGGAAGACTTTAACAATAAATCCTAAGCTTTATTCTGAGCTTTTCTTATCAGACTGAATCTCATTAAAATAATGTAAATTAAAACAGAAACTTAATGATCTGACAACTCTAGTGTAGAAGATCTTGTAAAAGTGTTTGGGTGTATCTACTGGACAGTACAGAATGCTTCTGATCTCAGAGAAAGAAATGCCTTCTCTCAAAAGGAAATGACATATATTGAGGATGAAACAAGAAGCAGAAGGGTTTGTTTTGTTTTATTAATCACAAATTCTACCATATCAAGGCTGGCTTTTGTGACTCTGGGAAAATTTGTAGATTTTGAGTATCACAGGAAGAATACTGGATTTAATATGCTGGTTTTAAAATGGAATTTGGGGAAGAGATATGTTTCTCCTGGTTGAATTAAAACACAGCATGAATTTTGTCTTTGATTACACGAGAGAAAAAACAATTCAGACCTGTAGTAACTTCCTCTGAAGATGATGCTTTTTGTATCCTCTGTACCTGCAGTCCAGGACACTGCTTTTTCTTTTGGTTTCAAACAATGTTTTTCTTAGTAAAGAGTAAGGACATCTTTCTCCATATGAGTGGCTATGAAGAGCTCTGCCATATGAAAGACATAGTCTGATCTGGAGAATGAGGGTGTACAGCTAAGAGTAGACTTAGAGCTGAGAATTAGGAGGCAGCCAGCAAGTGCTGTCAACTGTCTCAAATGGCAAGGTATGTTAGAGAATATTCTTTCACTTATACACTGATCTTTCTTGCTTTATTTAATAATGTTAATCAAGTATCTCAGCATCCATTTGCATAAGATCCAGGCTAACAGAGAGAAGAGAAACTAATGCCCATACTGGAGAAAAAAAAAAGTGAATTCTAAGGCAATGGTTCATCAGGGAGTTTTTATGCTCCTTAAAGTCTGATGCAGCATTCACTCGAACTGATGGATATCTTCCAGAGGAATTGGACTGTGATCTAAACTCTCACTTCTGAGATGAGCTTAAGAATCCATCTATTGTTTCCATATATCATAATTTATCAGATAAAAATGTAGGAAAACATCCAAATTTTGAGAACAGTTTTTGGTCTTCAGGCAGAATAATTAATTTTAAAACTAAAGAAGCTGCCTGTGTAAAGAGAAAGCATGAACCAACTTCCAAACCAATATAAACTGAACTGTGTGGGAGAGAAAATCCAGAACAAGTTGAAAGTATAAAATGTAATTTCAACTGTAGTAGTTTTGCTAAGTGTATCCTGATGGAATTGGAAACCCATAAAGAAAAGTAATTCAAACAAACCCTTCTTCAAAATCTAGAAACAAGACTGCATGCCAGTTGTCAGCCAAGGTAATTTCCCCTTTTTAAAGCGTGGCTGTGAAATTCAAATTAACATGTGAAATCCATGATTTCCATTAAATAAATTAGAACTCATAAACATCTGAGAGTCCTTTTCATTTAGACAGAGAAGAATGGGTAACCAATAGTTATTACTCAGCATATTGTATGTTCCTGTAAGTATAATGAACTTGGTATTTACTTCCATCAGGTTTTCTACTCTCTATGGTTTGTATACAGACTAATGAGAGAAGTCTGGATTATATGAATTTGAGTTCTCTGGTTTTGTTTCTGGAGCTTATTGAATTTTTCTATAACTGTACTGTGTTTGATTTGTATTCTTCTTCATCATGAAATAAAACTTCCTTCTGAAGTGAAGATTAACAATTTTCTGGATTTCACTCAGAAGTATTTTCAGTTACTTGGATGTTTTCATAATGACACTGAAAATCAGATGATTAAGAATCTACCCAGCACCCACATGGTTTTGCATCGCTATTTAGTTGCATATATAAAAGTACATAATCAGAAGTCATATCAAAGTATGTATAGCATGTCATAGAGACTGGTTGAGATTGTCATAGAATTCATGCAGAGTTCTACGGTAAGTAATTGAATTTTTCAGCTGCGGAGCCCAAATCTCTGGAAACACAAGGATTTTTTAGCTTTAGTAAGGATTTGATCATTTTTAAAGACAAAAATAAATAATCTTTTTTATATATATATAAACCCTCTGAGTACTCATATATACAGACTTCAAAACATATTTTCAGGAATACCTGATAGAATGTGAAGAATTCACATGTGCACAATAGGGAAAGTTTGACTTCAATATGAGAAGAAATTCCTTCCTAACTCATAGATCCATGGAGGAAAAAGAACCTAGTTGTAAGTAAAGACACAGTTTGGAAGGAAAGAGTAGAAATAAACTAGAAAGGTTCTTGACAAGTGTCAGTGTCCCAGAGTATACTTATTGCATCAGAAGCTGTAAGAAACCTGAATCACTCAGAGGAAAAAATAGGAAGGTAAGGTTCTTCAGAAACTTAAAACCATTCAGCAACACCTCTGTTATTTTCTTGGTCCCTATCAGGCCTCCAAATGTTTGAAGTTTAACAGTGGGGAATTTATGTAGAAAATACAATGTATTGCAGGACCTGCTGTACATGAACCTCAAAGACATATAGTGAATTGAGATCAGCTACATCAAGGTCTTCTGCCACTGTTACCTTTGTTTCAAATATTTATCCCATGATAAATTCTTATTATGTGAAGGTTTTACCATTGTTGTTGCTTCTTCCTTGTCCTATTAATAATCCACCAAGCCAGCCATTTCATTACAGAAGACTATCATTTGTTCCAGACTTCCTTCAGGTTTGGTACAGAGTTATATCTTTGCAATAAAATCTTGCGTAAAATCTTGCAATAAAATCTTGCATAAAAGAAATTATGGGAAAATTCTGATAAGGAAACCATGAAGAATAACTTTTGAGACAGTGGTGAACTGAAAATCCTGCTTAATAGGAGTGGACCATGAACTCACCAGCATCCCACAAGCATGAACTGAAGCAGAAAGTGTCCCTGACAAACAAATATAAATTATTACATTTACTGAAAGTTTTTTCTTCATTTCTCCTTTCAAGGATAATACTTTCATCTCCTCTGTTTTTCTGCATTACAATTAGCACCTCAATCTGAGTATCTCTTTCAGCTCTTCAGCCATCCCCTACCCCACTCTTCAACTTTCTGTATTTCATTCATGAAACTCATACACCTTTCCTTGAATTTTGAGAAAAGGACCACTACGAGGAAATCAAAAGCACTGAAGGAAAAGTCAGCTTGATCTCAGTTCTGATACCAGGATGAGTTTTCAGCCTTCCTGAGTAGGCAGAAGCAATCACTTTGGACTAAAACATATTGAGATACTGCAATTACATAAAACTGTTTAGATCCTATGGAGAATTAAATTGCTTAGTGTGGCTCTACCAGGGAGAAGAATTGCATATTTTTTCCAAACTGAAGTGGGTTCTTTTGTGGGTACATATGACTCAAAAGAAACTGAAGTAAGGTCTTTTCACAGTAGAATGCACTATTTTTTATAATTTTTTTTTTTTTTAACAATTTTTTTGCATATCAACTTTTTGAATATTGTTTATCTTTTTTTTTTTTGTTGTTGAAACGTTCAACAGATTCCCATTGTTCAAAGACTCAAACTAATAATCAGGCTTCTATATATGAATTTCAATCAATATCCTTAATGCAGGTATCATGTCTAAAGCCCTATAAGTTAGAAGCAAATAAAAATTGGCTTTTCAAGCTTCTTATCAGCTTATTTTAGCAATAGGATTTAAACTGTAAGCACCAGTAAGTATCTGGGGAGCACTAATATACCTGGCACAATTTTTCATTTTTGGGTTTTTTTTTTTCTTAATCTTACTAATTTATAATTGCACCAAGACGGATATTTTTCAATCCATGACATTGTTTAACAGTTGTATAATTTGTCTGTTAGGATCACTAGGGTTTAACTTTTTCTCAATTACTAACTTCTAAGTGCTGTTTTAGAAATCAATGTAATGCTACAAGAAAACAAGCCTTGGAATGTTGTGTTTGTGTTATATGTTACTCATATTGTTTTTATGAATGGTTGTTTTTAAAATATCATTTATTTAAACATATAATAAGAATAATATTATGATGATTTTATAATTTTCTAATGCATTTGTTTCTTTACCAAAAAAAAAAAAATCTAAATTTTCTAGTTCTTCATAATGTTAATATACTATTTTCATGATCCCTCTTCAGAGTTTAGCATAAATTGGTTTGCAGAATCAGAAATTTAATGGCAATAGCACAAAAGAAAGTTGAAGGGAGCTCGGATATCCTTAAGAGCAACAGTAGCATAAAAAATCTATTTATTCCAGGTTTACAGACTCATAGACACATTTCCTCACTGAGTTGTACATAATATTCAATCTCACCATGATGTGGACTGAAGGTGTCTCTTCCTTCAACCTGTTAAAACTGTGGACGACTCTTCAAGGGAAGGAGTTTCTATTTGTATACAGCTATTCTGTGCACAGATAAATAGTAAAAGCAGAAATACTACACTATGAAAAAGACCGTGTTTTTGCCATTAAATTTTCACATGCTAGGAAACTTCATATTGTGATGTTTGCTAGCATCAAACTAGAAATATCTGATTTTGCTAAAAACTCAGCAACTGAGACTCACAATAAGCTGTGCTATACATACATGGATTGCAAGAAATAAAATGGACCTTTATTAGAACTAAAAGCTTTGTCTTCTTACTCCAAATTCAATGTCTTCTATTTCTGATCTTCATAAACTGTGGTAGAGAATGCTACCTGAAGAATGGATACTTCTGTACTGACAGATTCTGCAAGGATCATAGAATTTACTAAAAGTTATCTTCTTAGATATGCAAGAATTTTAAACATTCAGCTGATTTCTGTACTGATTTTTCTAATAGTCTGATGAGGTTTATGGGTGTAGAATAAGTCAAATACCAAAGGCCTTCAGCAGGGAAAATAGCTATAGACGTCAATTTTGTCTGGAGGATGCCTTTAGTTTATGAGTGAGAAGTATTCCGGAATCAGCAAACCTCACTGCTTGTGTTAACCATAAAACCAGGCTTGGAACTCCAGACAAAATCCTTAGAATGATGCCCAAAGAAAGGAATATATCTACTATCATCAGATTGGTTTGGACAAAAAGCTAGAAAACAGTCTTTACCATTCCTTCCTCCTTGTCCAAGGTGCATTTTAGTCTGGGAAGTCTGACTACCAGGTTTTCCTTGGAGAATCCTCAATGTCAGAAAGCCTGGAAGTGCTGGTAAAATATCCCTGAGCTGAGCAGATGATGTAGGTACAGGAGTCTGCTTCACTGTGCCTTTCTAGTGAGTAACAGGTGGAAATTAAGGAATATTAGAAAATAGAGATTACCATTCTCAACTGTCTGGACTGGAGGAAAAAGCAAGAGAAGGAAACCAGTGGAACGGAAGCAATATTTCTTCTGGAAGAAAGCAAAGCAGCATGTGGGGTTTTTTCTGTTCTGGGTTACAGTATTCTGTGAATAGATAGGTTTCTAGTATTTTATAAATAACAATACACCCTTAGAGTTATAATAAGCAATGTAATAATAATAAAGACTGGAAATATTTACCAAACGTCCTGTAGAAGTGGTCTATTGTGGTGGGTTGATCCTGACTAGATGTTAGATGCTCACCAAAGCCACTCCCCTCCTCAGATGAACAGGAGAGAGAAAATATAATGAAAGAACTGTGGGTCAATGTAAAGACAAGGAGGGAGCGTTCACCACTTATGGTCATGGGCAGAGCAGACCCTGAATAAGGAAAATAATTTTATTTATTAACAATCAAATCAGAGTGGAATAATGAGAAATAAAACCAAATCTGAAAAAAGTATCTTCCCTCCACCCCTCCCTTCTTGCTGGGCTTAACTGACCCTTAATTTTCTCTACCTCCTTCCCCTTAGTGAAACGGGGGGACAGGGAATGGGGGTTGAAATCAGACCATTATCTGTTGTCTCTGCCTCTCCTTCCATGGGATGGAGTCCTCCATGAACTTATATATATATAAGTCCTTCCCACGTGCTGCAGTTCTTTACAAACTGCTCCAGCAGGGGTCCATTCCACGAGGAGTCCTTCAGGAGCAGGCTGCTCCAGCATGGGCTTCCCACAAGGTCACAGACACCCACCTGCTCTGTTGTGGGGTCCTCCATGGGCTGAAGGTGGATATCTGCTCTACCATTAACCTCCATGGGCTCTAGGGGACAGTTTGTCTTACCGTGATCTTTATCACAAGCTGCAGGGGAATCTCTGCTCTGGAACCTGGATATCCTCCTCCTCCTCCTCCTTCACTGACCTTGGTGTCTGCAGAGTTGTTTCTCTCACATATTCTCACTCCTTTCTTTGGATGCATTTGCAGTCATGCAGTAGCTTTTTCCCCTTCTTAAATATGTTATCACAGATTGACTTGGCCTTGGACAGTAGTGAGTCTGTCTTGGAGCTGGCTGGCATTAACTATTTTGGATACAGGAAGCTTCTAGAAACTTCTTACAGAAGCCAGCCATGTAACTCCCCTACTACCAAAACCTAATACATCTGTAAAATAGGTAGCTTCGTATCAGTTAACACAGTTACAGATAAACATTAGCTGAGAATATTCAGTTTTATGCAACATCTTTCCTGAGCTTTGAAGAACTTTCGCGTCCTGCAGATAGCTTATTTTACATGGCACCTTACAAACATCACTTATTGTGAGACCTAAAATTGTATTATAGCCTTATAAGAACATTGTTTGCTTAAGTTCTATTACATTAATGATTAAACAGTTTAATCGAGAAATAATCTGTTCCTCCGTGTCCTAAATCTAGAAACAAAATGCTAATAGATAAAAAATTGACAAACACAAAAGCAAGCAGAGAAAGGAAAAATTCAAATGCAGGGCCTCTCACAGAAGGCAAAGATACAATTTAACTTGAAACAGAATACGAACGTCAACTTTCCCTTTGAAACAAGTTCTTATGCAAAGTGCTTTGTAAGAAGCACAAGGTAGTATATTTTAAGATTAAAAGAAAAAGATAAAAGGAACTATTTGATATGCTATACAAAACAGATACACCATATGCCAGATTTTTACCTGGCATAATACTCAATACCACCTTGATTTATGCTGAATATTATTAAGTCAAGGTATACCATGTGAGCATCACCATTACATTTGCAGACATAGGGATGCAAGCACTGCTACATATTCAAAACATTCATTTTCCATCTGTTTAAGTGTGTTCTTTCTCTCCTGCCTCCTGGTTTTTGTATTTTTGTTTGCCTTCTTCAACTAAGAGTTTCTATACTTGTTTCCAACTTAGAAAAACTACTTTTGAAAAAAATTCAGCAAAATATGTCAGGCTTATTTTACATACATTAGTTTTTCCATATATCCTGGTCAAATATATCATGTTCATGTTGTATATGCCAGAAGGTATTTTGAAAAATCAAAAGAGGAGATCACTGGAGATCTGACATGCAGAGCACAGATATCACAAGCTCCCTTTGTTATGTTGTTTCATTCATATTGGTTTTCTCTTTTATGACTGTTACATTACCCATACAACATGACATAATACCCATATAGAATGATTTAACAATGTTTGTTAGGCAGCTGATCCATGTCCATTTTTAGCACAGATTTCAACATCTTATTTTTCCAGATAAAGCTATATCACATTGCCAGAGTAGGATGTGATCACTGTATCCCAAAGGAATCATATATGTCAAAAAAACTTATATCTGCATCACAAGTGAGGGGATCTCTGATTTGTGCCTGCATAACCTACATAATATGGCAAATTAAGTTGCATTTGACAACTTCTAGTTCTCCATATTTGTAATGCAGAACTAAACAAATAATTAATCTTCATGTGACTTGCCCAGATTTAGATGCCTCCAGCATCTTGTTTTTCATCATTTCCCTAGCAGGATGCTCAAAATTCTTGCTACCAAAAATATATTCCTAACATTTAAGTTAAATTTTCCTGATGTCTTCTCCTTATATCTAATAATTAAGTTTTATACCAGTCTTTATAAATTCACGTGTTCTTCCTTTCCCGCACTTGATGCATTCAAGCTCTAAGTAATTTGCATTAAATAATTTAATTTAACAAATTGATATGTTCACAGAATATTTCTGCATCACACCATTCTTCCCTGGATTTTGTTGTTGTAGTTGTCATATTCATGAATTACAGAACAGTTATTTTTTCATTCTCTCTGGGCTGTTTATGAACAACTCACTGAAATCATCCAGCGCCTGATTTGAGATAGAAAACCCAAGGATCTGAAATTCAAGATCTTTTGTTTATTAGGATGACAGGCATCACATAACATTAACTTGTACTCCTTGAATGGTTAAAACTACAGTAATGGTGTGAGTAACTATGTGGATAAAATTAGCATGAACTGCCTATGCATGCTTTGAAATTCATGCCCAGTCAACACCAAATGAGTCAACTTGATAGAAAATAAATATGAAAGGCATCTAAGTAACACAGTTGTATCAATTTTCTTTATGTTTTTAGAAACTGTTTGTGGAAGCTGATGCTATATATTTCATTTGAGTATTTCTAATCTTTTACTGTGCTTCAGACTTCGCTTAGCAGAGTTATAACCATATTCAGACACTTCATTAATCCATAACATGATACAGTATCCAAATACCTTTTATTGATTTCCTTTTGTCTGCCTCAGCTATGATCTTTATTCTGGATGGCTGAAGGGGAATCAGATCTGTGATAGTTAAGTGTATCTGCTTTCATACTTGTTGTTCAAGACTTTCTTAGAGGAGCTTCCTAGAGCATCAACAAGGCTGTCTTAACTAAAGGTATGATTTAAATGGATAGATAAAATGGATTAAAATTCTGTGTGGGTATTTTCCCAGTTAATTCAATTTAGTTTACTCCAGGTTGGAAATTAATTAAGGGAAACTGATTTGTGGTGAGACTAACTCTGAAAAGGTTTTTATACAGGGAATTAATGGAGTTTTGCTCATTCATTTAAAATTTTAAATGCCCTCTCTAATTTCCAACAACTTCCCTGAGAATCTCTGAACAAGAGTTCCTGAACTTCACCTTCATTAGTCTCGGAAGAGAGACTCATGCACAAAATCATGAAGAAAGTTGTAGCCATCATCCTAATTAACTGAACCCCTTGCTTCCACCTAACAATGTTGTGGCTGTTCTGTGTGATCAGACAGGAGCACTCCATGCTGTATCCTTCATTTCTGGCTCCCTGGTAGTACCTCAGCTGTGTTCCTGTGCCATCAATATTGAGATAAAACTGCTGGAGCTAGCTCAGGGACAGTAATGCTCTTCAGTAATTCCCCTGGATTAGACAACTGTATACTCTTCCCCAGGGTCTGCTTTGCAATTCAGATACAGCTGTTAGGAGTCTTTTAAACACAGAAAAATAGCCCAAAGATATGTGAGACATACAAAAATGAATCACCAATTTGTGTAAATACCTTTTTTCCTTTTTTATCAATAGTTGCCACTTGTGATGCCAAAAGAGTATCAAAATAAGATCATGACTTTGACAGATGATCTCTGACAGGATTGTTTGTCCAGAGGAGCATGATCTAGAGAGTCAAGTTTATATATCGAGTCATAAACAAGTAGTTCTGTATTCCATACAGCAGGACTCATTTGAAGAAAACTCTGAGGACTTTTGGCCAACAAGACTTTACCTTTCACACAGTTCTGCAAACAGAGTAGACTGTAGCTTCAGAAACTAAGGAGTTATCTGTTTTGCCTCACTAAATATGCTTACATGTCATATGGAAGTTCTGTGTATTTCTCCCCGTTAAAACAAACAAAACAAAACAAAGCAAAACAAAACAAAACAAATCACACACACACAAAACCCCAAAAAGCTGAAGACAATCAACAGTACTAATTACACTCTACAAAATAATCCGCAGCATTCTTCTCCCAGCACCTTTGTCTTTGAACTTCACTGAAGCAAACTCCTTCTTCTTGGCTATGCCATGAGGGATTCTGGGATTCACAGAGTTAGAGCTATGATCCCAAGCACAGGGAAGCCCTGAGTGGATGGACAGTGT
This sequence comes from Todiramphus chloris collaris, assembly GCA_025345505.1. Classification (NCBI taxonomy): domain Eukaryota; kingdom Metazoa; phylum Chordata; class Aves; order Coraciiformes; family Alcedinidae; genus Todiramphus; species Todiramphus chloris. The sequence continues at coordinate 35,154,262 of JANVCC010000018.1, read as the reverse complement.
TGTTAACTCTCTAGGACACCCAGGAAGCTGGGGCCATTTCAATTGCATGTTATTTTATGAAGTTGCTCTCAACCTCTGGTGTCCTGTTCCTTCCAACAGGGCCAGCTGGTTATAATGAATTTTTTGAACGGCATAAGAGATGCAACAAATATGGAAGCATTGCCCAGAAAGCAAATGAGGAAAATTATGTCAAAATGGCACAGGCTGCAAGGCTTGACAACTGAATGGCTTCACGAAAAAAGGACACAGCAGGAAGAGAATGATTTCATTAGACTCTTAAGTAGAAAATTAACATAAGTGAAATTATTGCAGAATAGAAAAAAAAAAAAGAATGTAATTAAAAATTTTTGATTGGTCATCTGAGGCTTTTGTCCTTGTGTGTTGACAGCACTCAATAACTTTCATTTAATTAGAGGGGTCTTAGGACTGTTCTGACTCTGCAGGACACTAAAAGACACTCAGCCACTTCAAACCTGGAAAAAGAGACTGGGGAATCTAGGTCATCTAATGTTTGATGATATTCCAGGCTAAGGTGATGATTTTCTTTAGCAGAACACCAGACTCTCGTGGTATCTCACTCTAATAAGAAGATGAGTTAAACACACATCAGTGAAAGTGGAAGAATAATGCATGCTTAAAATTGTTGTTACTAAACAGGATGCTGACATTGATGCATTGTAGATTTCTGCAATCTGGGATAAACTGATAGACAGCTTTGGTGTAAAATACAAGCAGATGACTTTCATCCATGGATGCTAATTTCAGATTAATTTTGCTTCTCCAGTAATGTTAGGCTAACAATCTAGTGACTCCAGACAAAGAGATCACCTGTCATTTCTTCTTTTCAAAAGCCAGCTGTAGCTGGAACACGAGATAGGAAAATCTGGAAATAAACTTTACCATGAAAGGCATGGGGGTACAAAAGGGAATATTACTGTTCCCATAATATTAAAATACATCTATTCACTGTGTTTCCAATTTTCAAAACACTATGCTGGGTTCCTTGACAACTAAAATGAGATATTAAAGAGTTGCACTCTCTCACACCTACATACACACAGAGGAGGAAATAATCTGTGACAGTAACCACCATGAATGAAGATAAATGTTGTGGGGGGTGGTGGGTGGGGGGGAACCCACGAATTTTGCAAAGCATAAGTCTGAGGGGGATAGAGATTAACATGCAGAATTTAATAGTGTCATGTCACAGATGGAAAAGAGTTTCCAAAATCTCTTGGACGGACTGATTTAACCAATGCAATCACTTATGTGATAAGGCCAAATGGAAGTGGCTGCACCCTTCAAATGATTTAAGGGCTCTCACAGATTATTTGCGTGTGACATTTGGCTATTCATGGTATTATACTTTGGAATTAAAATGACACTGCTGGTGGTATCAAGCCTTCTCTGTATATGTAGAGCTAGAAAGACCAGCACATGGCTGGTATTGAGATGGAAATCTTTCTTGTCAATATGTTTATTTCTGACTTACAAGGTACTTCTTCATTTCTTCATCCAAGGATTTAACTAAAAGGCAGAGGTGGAAGATAGCTGTTTGGCCAGAATATTTTTTGAGAGAGATTGTGTCTGTGCCAGTCTGTGCAGCTGCTCTCTGGATGGGTGCTGGAAGTGGAAGATATTAGGACCAGTCACAAGCATAGGCCATAGGATTCCAGAAAGAAGAAAAGCCCCTTCTTCAGAAAGAAGAGTACATGTAATGTTCACAGTCTGGGAAAACACAACATGTGCTGAGATAAACAGTAAGTGTGGAAGAAAAGGTCCTCAATGTAAATAGACAGCAGAAAGAAGTGAGGAGTATTTGTTTGTAAACCTTGTAGTGCCACCTGTCTCAGCTAGCAGAATAGAGATGTTTTCTGCTAAAACTTTGCTTTTTGGGGATTGTTTTTTTTTTTCTAGTTCAGTATTTTATAGGGCAATAAAACTTAGATTTGGAGATTAAGTGACTTTTGATAAGCTTCTTAAGCAACTATGTGATATATCCATCTGAGGACACTGCCTGTCATAGAATCCTGTGCAAACATCCCTTACATGTTGATTAAATATGTCACCATGTCACCATGTGTCAACCCTGTTGACACTATTATGGCTTTCATTTCTGCTCGTGGCTTAATGCTCAGCATTGTTTCTCAGACAGAGCCCCAACTTCAATTGCAATACCTGTTTTCTCTCAGAAACTCATAGCTTCTGCTGTCTATTTCGCTTTGCCAGAAACTGTGCTACAGTGCATCTTTCAGGCATTCATCTGCCATTCTCCCATACAGCACTCCCATCTTCAGGTTTCTGTGTAAATATTACAACTTCAGTACTCCATGCCTTCCATTGCAGATGCATAACCAGCTCAGAACACCTCCTGTGCTATTATCTTGACATAAGTTCCTGGATGGCAATCCCAACTCAATATTTTAACACTGCAGATTTTCATCCTGCCATTTGATGTGCACTCTGGTATGTGGACATCATAAACAGCTTTTGCATATAATCTTGATAGTATTCTGTGTTTCACAAGAAAAAAATGCATAACATCACTGTTTGGGAAAAAAAAACCCCAAATTACTGGAATTTGATGCCTCTTTGAAGTTGTCTCTCATAAACGATTAAAAGGTGATCTGGTATTGTTAATACAGTTTATCAATTTCCTTCCTGAAAGAGAAATTGGTGTGTGAGAAGTCATTATTAAGACAGTAGATATATATAGCTAATTTTAATTATTTGAATTATATTTATGCTATATGCTGTAGGCTAGACCTAAATTTCTTATTTCATTTTATATCATAAGCCAATATATTCCATCTATCTCTGTAAGACATCTCAAAATCATTTCTATGTCTTTCTGTGTTTGCATGCATACACTGCTGTCTACAGCTCTCTCACAGTTTCTAGTGGTGCCAGAAAATTAAAAGATGTCAAAGATCAGAAATGCGTTGATGTTAGCACTGGCATCACTTGTGTCAGCAAACACTGTTGTATGCAACAGATACTCTCTAGACAACCCTACTTTTTGTCCTCTGGGAGGATAAAAAAGGCTAAAGGTGGTTATCTACACATTGATCCTAATCATGAATAGTATCATGACTTTGGAAAGTTTTCTTTGGCCATCAGTCTTGCTATTGCCCTCTGTGCTTTACTTGCAATTTATGAAGTGCAAATGTCACAACAGCTGCATCCTGTTTGAGTCTGAAGCTACACAGCAGATAGCTCAGAGTCTGAGGTTTTCTTTACTGGATACTGTCACATGGTAAGGGACAGGAATCACGCTACATGTGTCTGTTTCACTACATATTTCTTGAAGAAATCTAGTCTAGAGAATTTAGAAGACTAAAGGTGTTGAGATCAATTGCACCCACAACCTCCATACATGGTTCTTCTGCAATAAATGACCTTTAAACTAGAAATAAGTGCTGTTAGTCTGAAGCTGACAGGTACTTTTACTTGAAATTCTATTTTTTAATTTAATCACCTTAGATGTATTTCCCCTCATTCAGGAGGGTTTTTGTGTTTGAGAAGGGTTCATGCTTCTTGCACATATGATTAAATCCTTCCACCTCATAGGTCCTTTGTCTGCACAGGAAGAGAGAGCCTTACGAGATGCTTCTTAGTGAGAGCTTCCTGACAAAGGGGCTATGCCAGGGATCTGACTGTTCCCTCCACAATTATCCTGGAGCATAAGCACGCACACTCCATCTGTATGAATGGAGGAGGAGAAAAGTGCATTCAACATCTGTTGCAGGCAGTTATAAATATTACAGTAGTCTAATTTTCCTAGGAATTATGCCTAAAGCAGAGCCTATGGCTCAGAAATTAAAAAGGGAAAACCTAGCCTAATAAAATTCCTCTTGGTCTTTTATTTCCTATGATCTTCCTTTTAGGTTTTACCACATGTTCCTTCACAAAATCAAGGTCAAGTTTCTTTAACGTGACTTGTGATTTTATATTGTCATATTTAGATGTCTGAACAGCACAACATTTATAAAATAAATCTCTGTGAATAATTGTCCTGGGTGGAAAATGCAAGAAATTGTGGGATTAGGATGGAATTCATACTTTGAATTTTCAGTGAAATCAGAAAAAAAATGTTTTGTAATACATATTTCAATGAAACAGTTTTCTCTAGGATTTATTATTATTAATATTCAGGTTATATATCTGTTTACAGTACCTGTAGAATAAAAAACCTGAAGATAGCCTGAGTTGTTTCACATTACATAGAGCAAATTTCATAAATGGTGGAGTATGCTAGCATGCTCTTTGAAGCATTGTTCAACAGATACTTCTGTTTAGTTTCCCTAGGAGTAAAAAAGATATAAAGTGCTTTATAAAATTCCTAAAACAATAGATGAAATATTTTTAAATGGAAATAAATCAGAATGGATAAACTAATTTCCTTTCTTTCACAGAACTTCAAGTCAGAAAATATGATAATACTAATGAAAAAAAAATTAAAAATTCACTAAATTTTACATTTTTTCAAGGACAGTTAATTATATCTGACATACAAAAAGCACCAATTTGCATGTATTCCTTTGTTTTGCTTTATAGACTCACAATAAAAATGAAACTGCAGCATTTTATTATAGTGTAAGGCAGAATGATACCTGTTCCTAAAATCACTGTATTGAGGAAAAATTAAAAATTGTCTTCCTAAGACAATAGAAGACTCACCTGTTTAGGATTTCAATTCTGGAAAAAATATATGAAGAAAATGACATGCAGCCATTATTACCAATTTGAAACACTGTGTTTATGTTAATAATAGCACAGCACTCTTTTTTAAACTGATGCTTTCAACAGTAATTATGTGGCTTCTCTCACACCACACATTTATAAGAAAGAAAGAATTAAGAGAAATTAAAGGATGAAAGCGAAAAGTGTTGACAAATAGTATTTTAAAACATTTTCATATATAGATATAAATCTTGAGTTATTGAGTATGCCAGCAGTGGTGCTTTAATGCATGTAATTATCTAGGGAGGAAGGGTCTTAAGAGTTCATAGCAACAGCTTAGCATGTTTTACTGGATTGGTGCCAGCATGAAGGATTTGGTAATGAACTGTTAATCCAACTCTGATCACTACCTGCCCGAGGTTTTAAATGTGGCTCTGTCTAAATGTCAGCTGCAATTAAGTGTTAGGACCAAAGCATTTCAGAAAATGAGAAAGTAGTAGGATAGATTTTACTGTGTATTTTTGGTATTTATGGCTTTTCTCATGTTTAATCATCTGCAGCCACTGCACACTAAACACTTTCTTACAAATTTGTCTGGAAATAGTGTTTAATAGGAGAAATGGGATGAAATGAAGACAGGGAGTTTAGATTGGTAAAACATCCTAATAATGAGATTTGCTAAGACAGTAGAAGAATATCCTAGGGGCAGAGGGAGAAACTTCAGTGTTTGGGACATGTCCAATTAAATTTGAAAAACATTAGAAAGTGTTCTCATTGGAATGGGGAATAGATTTAATTATATTTCTCATTACTGGTTTCTGTTATTCTCAAAGCTTTTTCCCCAGCAAGGAATGTGGTTTGTTTCCTATCACTTCTGCAATGACAAGTTTCATTGCCTTAAGAGGATTAAAGCCAATAAATTTAAAACATCTATATTAACTTAGAAAGTGGAAATGGAAAGCTTAATCATAGTATAATCCAGACACTCTTCATGCTTACTTATTAATTGATATCCTCTAAGGAGTAATCTAAGACTAGTAAAACAGGAATCTCTTTACCATGTTCTAAGATAAGAACAATTATAAGAACATTTATACCGCAAAATATTCCTCAAAATAGGTATTCAAGCTAGAAGTCATGATGCTCTTCTGTGATTTTCATTACAGGTAGAGGAGCTTTCTTGTAGTCACTCCCATTTTTACACTAAACAGTCAAAATTAGGGACATTTAAAAAGCAGACACCTACTAATATAATCCCAATATTTTAAGAGTACAAAAGGAATAGCTCGGTAATATGGAGCAAACAATTTGTTAGTCCCAAGATAAAAAGTAGCCATTAAGCTTCAATCCATCAGGTTACATCAAAGTTGTTGTGACTGAATATCAAAACTGAGTCACTTCTACTTAATTTTGTTCCCAGACTGAGCTGCAACAGGGATCGTTACTCATTTAGGTTGTACTTATTTTTCATTATGGTGCTTCTGACTCTACTGTGCAAAAACAAAACTGGAAAGCACACCATAAAAGCTGTTGTTATACATATATATAAATATACATATATTTACACATATTCATAAAAATACATATATAGATTTAGATAACAAGAAACAAGAATTCCAATAACTTGACTAAAACATATTTATATTTTTCTAATCCAAAGAATAAATTTTAAAAATAAAACAACATATCATTTTGAATTAAAACTATCAGCTTTCAAAAACACTCACTAAAATCTTTGCCGATGTTTTAATTTTTTTTCTTTACAATGGAGTTGGATATTTTACCTTAAAGGCTTGTTCTTCTTCACTTCTTTCATCTCAGAAAGTGTAGTATACATAAGGAAGGGCACAAATAAAACCTGGAAATAACAGTAATATGCAATATTGTAAGCAAGTTTTTCTTAATTCCTCTGTCTAGTGGAAAACACATAAAAAAAAATTCTCATTTGCTTGCAGTGTCTTACTTTCTAAACTTTTGTTTCTTTCTCTGATAGAAAAAAATATTTTTACACAATAAGTAGAAAAAGTTTTATCTATTAATAATCAAGATACTAGTTTCTAAACAATTTTTAATGAACAACAATGAAAAAAGCTTAATGCATTATCAAATAAAAGTTCAGCATTGTTTTTCTTTCTTTATCTCATTAGAGAATTACATTTTTAATACTTCCACTACCGTACCACCTTTATTATCATAGTCCGAGATAAGATTTGCAAAGCCAAGCCATCTAGTAAGTACTGGGTTTACAGAGTATTTGCCTGATCTGCAATAGTAAACATAGTACTAATAAAATTTTCTGAAGATTTAACCACTGCAAAGTATAACAGCAGTGCTTCTCAAGAAGCAGGCATCCCTTTTCTGCTTTCCCACTAATTCCTGCCAGTGCTGATTTTGTGTCTGTAGATCTTAGCAGTGACTCTGATTCAGAATTTTTCTTAATTTCAAAGACCAGCGAGTGATCCATTGACAACATTCAAAGCACCCTTGGTTGTTCATGAGCATTTTATGAGACTCTGAGGGCAGTTTTTCCAGCTGGCAGATCTCTTTTGTGAGGCATAACTAGGTCGGCTACTCACATTGTAATGCATATCTGAAGCTGAACTCTGTGGCCCTGCCCTGTCTCTGCTTGCTGTAAAGATTCACATTTTCGGAAATACCTCCTCTCTGAAAAAAACTGTCCAGAGTGAACTACAATCTGAAGTCCAAAAGTACTGTCTAATCAGCACTACCTCTTTAGCATACTACATTAACTGCTTAAAAAAGAAAGAGATTGATGAGTTTAAGTGAGAAGAACTATCAGATATCTGTTTGGGGTTTTTTGGTTGTTTTGGTTTTTTTTTTTTTTTTTTTTTTTTAAACTGCAAGGGAAAAGGAAGAGAAAAAAAATGGAGATTTTAAGAATAAGCAATTTTATTCTTAAAAGACCATTAAGTTGGGGGGTTTTTTGGTTTGTTTTTGGTGGTTTTTTTTCAGTTCATTCTCACATTCTTGATTATAAATCCAGGACAAAAGACTAGACCTGCACACTGGTGTGGAAATCAGAATGGGATACTTTTGACAAACAACTAAGACAGGTGAAAACTAAACTCCACATTTGTTAAAGACAATTTGTCCATAAGCTAGAAAAACTAGGAATGGCAAAGTAAGGATGAAAAAAGTGCATATGAAGCATTTTTTCAATATATCGCTACATTCTGTATATACACCTTGCATATAGAGCAGTGTCCAAGATTAGTGATTCTTGTTTTACAACTTAGGCAATTTTCACATGTCTGTTAAGATTAACTATGGCTCAGACAGGCACTTCTATAAGAAAAAAACCCCTTTGTTTTGTTTCAACTAGTGAAAGACCTAAACCAAAGTAGGCCAGTTTCATGAATGGTAGATTATTAATTACTCAATATAACTTACTAAACAAATTATAATAACATCAGTTTTTAAGAACACTTTTCTTCTACAAGAATGTAGCACCTTACCCTACCAGAATACTTTAAATCCTTTTGTCCTCGAAGGGAAGGGAAGGGAAGGGAAGGGAAGGGAAGGGAAGGGAAGGGAAGGGAAGGGAAGGGAAGGGAAAAGGAAAGAACTATGCTTATATCTTCCAGGCAACTGGAAACAAACACCATATAAAATGAGGACATACTTTAATTAATGTTGATAGTTTTCATGAAGACCAGCGGTCTGTCCTTTTGCATGAGCTTTAACAGATTTACTCTCTGCTAAGACCATTGGAGAATTAATTTGTACTTGTTTAACATTTACATACTTCATGAAAACTACAGACCCAGGAAATTGGAAAATATGTTTCAAAGCTTAAAATAATCTCTTCTCCTAGCAACTGCTTAGGAAAATGAAACCTTTGACTTTTATTTAGAAATTGTTTATGCTCCTAATAGTAATTATATCAGCATTTGAGGAAGGTCCCCCATTATGTAAACGGTAACTGTAAAGCATATGAAGTATCAGAACAAGCATGGAAAAAACAGAAGAAGTTAAATTCATAAATGACATTTGCAATGTTTGGGGCACATTGTGTGATTACATCTAGATTAAAGGTAAGCGAGAACTGTATTTTGATATTATGGCAGTACATCACCTGCAAAAACCTGTAGAGCATGCACCCAATTAGAGACTGAATTCAGCCCACAGGAGCAAACACAGCCCTCCTGCTTACCTTTTTGACAAGGCATCCTCACAAATACACAAGTCTGACACCTGATACTGTTTCATAAAAGCCTAGTACCCCACTTTCTTTCACATGTATAGTACAAAATTCTGTGTACTCATTAAGGACTTATTCTGTATAATTCTTCTTCTTAACCTTATCTTCCTTTCCTGTCTTGTAAATATTAACAGCTAGTAAATCTATTATATGTAATGTAATTTGATTTTTTGTAAAGACATAGTCATTATGGCTAACAAGGTAACATAATCAAAGAACAGATTGATTATATAGAATAGACTGAAAGGCACTTCTGGAGGTTATCTGTCCCAATTCTTTAAAGCAGGGACAACTTCAAAATTATAGTAACTTGCTCAGAGCTGTGTCCGGTTGAGTTCCTAATGTCTGCAGGGATGGATATGCACCACATCTCTTTAGGCAGCCTGTTACAGTGTTTGGCCATCTTCATTTTGAACAATTTTTTCTTAATATATAGTCAAATTTTACGTGCTTCTACTTGCGTCTGCTGACTCTTGTCCTTTAGCTTGCACCTTCAAGGGCTGCCTGGCTCTGACTTCTCTATACCTTCCATTCAGGCTGTAGAAGACTGCAATGAAATCTTAAAATGTTTTTTACAGTTCAAACAAGCCAACTTTTCTGTCTCCTCATGCATCATGTGCTCCAGTTTCTCAACTTGTGGATGGTCCTCCACTGAACTATCTCAAGTATGTCCAGGTCTCTCTTGGACAGGGGAGCCTAGACTTGGACTTTGCACTCCAGACGTATCTCAGCAATGCTGACCAGAGGCAAAGGTTACCCTGCTTCAGTTGGCAGGCGTTGACATCCCTCCTGCAGCCTGATATGCTCTTGATATTCAGCACTGAAAGGACACAATGCTGACTCATGGTCAACTGGTTGTCCACCAGGATTCCCAGGTTCTTTTCTGACAAGCTGCTTTCCAGCTGGTTGGCCCAGGACTGTACTGGTGTTTATGGTTATTTCTCCCCAGGGGCAGGATTTTGCATTTCCCTTCATTGATCTTCATGAGTTTCTTGTTAGCCCATTTCTCCAGCTTGATGAGATTCCTCTGAGTTGCAGCCCTGCCCTCCGGTTTATTACCAGTTCCATTCATCTGGATTTTGTTTGCGAATTAACATACTGAGCATGCACTTAAACATTAATTGGCTACAGATCATTCCCTGAGGAACACTACCAGTACCCACCCACCACTTGGACTCTGTGCCCCTGACATCTACCTTTCAAACTCAGTGGTTCATCTTGTCTGTTTTCAAGAGTCATCACTGTAACTTCTCCTACTCTTTCATGTTACCTTTTTTCTTAATAATAATATTAAAAAAAAAAAAGAAAGAATATTCACAAGCATGCTGTTCATTTATTAGATCTGAAAATCCCAACTCCTCATGCTCAAGTTTCTCACACATGCTTTTCTGTTTTTCAGAAAACATTAAAAATAATGCTGTCATATTCTAACTTCTAGGGAAAAAACAGTGAGAGGACAGATAATAAGTTAATAAGTGCTTACAAATTTATATTTTTATGTTCCGCAGGGTTATTTGAGTTCATGACACCTGGATGAAAATTGCAGGAATTTTCTGAGCACCATTTTTTTTTTTATTATTTTTGTAAGGAAATTGGCAGAGTGAAAATGCTTAGAGCAGTTCTTCCTTTCTTCACAGGCTACTACTGAAAAAGCCCTCTTGAACTAATATGTAAATGTGAATTGCTGCATAATTAAGGATTATAAAAATGAGGCCAAACTCATCCAGTTTACTTTTTCCAGCCAGACTTGTATAAATGAGGTGGGAATCTAGAAAAGCTGGTCTTTTCATTGAATTTGGGACTGTTCCAGAAAATCACGTATGAATAGAAATATTCATTGAAGGTGAAATGTTCCAGACTTAAACAGTGCATAGGAACAGCAAATTCCTGAATAGAAATCAGTATTTAATTGTATAATATTTGCTTGGTTTTGTTTTTTATCGATTGAAAAAAGAATAGAACCTATGTTGCTGGTTTGGTTTTTTTTGGAAAATTCATTATAGATATTTATTAACCATCAGTTAGCTTAAAATAAGTTTTTCTTCTTTATTTTTCTACCATTCTACATTAAAAAGTTGCACATCTTCTTCTCTGAGAGTACCTTGGCATACAGGCACATGCTTATGTTCGTAAGTCAAGTAACATTCAGAACTGACCTAATATTCAAATGTATGTCCCTGTTCTGGCTCCTGGTGACTACCAAAGTTCATCTTAGTCCCAGCCTAAAAAATAACAGCAGACTTCCCTTAATATAGGCTTGCCTCATGCCAAAATTCAGCAATAAAACCCCTACTGAAGAAAGGTAGAGGTAAGGACAAGATATACATAAAGTCATATTCTGACATTCTGTGATTCTGTGATATTCAAAAAGACATGGTTGTCTCAAGTTCGAATCTTGGTCCTGAGGAAGCCTTCTTGTTCAGAAAAAAAAAATGGAGCAGTTAAAATCCTGGTAAAAATAGTTTGTCGAATAATTTCTGACCAACTACTGCTTCAATATCATGAACAATTTCAAATAACAGCTACCTGAAGCATCAGTGGTGATAATAAATGATTGATTGCATTTCACTTTCCATCATTCCTACACTCCCTTAACTCATGACAATAAACAGGCAAGCAAAATATCACCTGCCTCTAACCTAGGATAGGCAAGCTCTGGGTATTAGCTTCCTAACTGTTTCATGAGAGGACACCTCAAGGTAAGCATTCTTCAGAGCTGTTTGCAAATTAGGTGAATATCAGTAAGTGAGCAAATGCCCTGATCTAGCAGTGGTGGTCTGCCAAGTCTGATCCTGAAGGTCCTTTGGCATCGCTAACCTCTAGCATCTTTTATCTAGCTGTTGTGGCTGATGAAGAGGTCCCAGGGGGACAGGCAGCAGAGGTTGGTGAGGTTCATATGCTCTCCCTGACTAGCTTCCTCCACTTACACTGCTGGCATTAGATGGACTTTTCCACAGACCAAATGGGGCATTTTTAATTTCCCATTCTGACAGAATGACCCAAACTTTATGCACACAAGTGCTTATGGATTTGACTGAAAAAAAATTTCACATCTCACATCAAGCCGTTCCTACCCACTGTCTTTTCTGTGCCCAAATCGCATGCAAGATGCTCTCTATGTCCCTTATAGATGAAGAGAAAGTGCCATCTTATGTGTCCGGGAATTTTGCATTCATTGAAACCAAAGACAGATAGATGAGCCCTGAATGCTCCAAACAATGTTTCTGAATCTATTCACCAATTCAGGTAGTCATCTGTTGGCCTTTTACATGGATTATGCCCTAACCTCCCTGCACACCCACTCACATTCCACATACCCCTTGGCACTATCGCACTTCATTTTAGAGGTGAGGAGAAGAGTGGCAGGAGAAGACAACCAGGGAAAGAAGGCTGTGTTGGAGGACAGTGGCAAGACCAAGGTATCACATAGATACTTTTTTTCTCTTTAAATAGAAATATCGCCAATACTGCTTGGTTTCTCTCCATCTATGTGGCATTTGGTTTGTGTGCCTTTGTTGTGAGAACCTGTTAAAAAAAAAAAAAAAAAAGGAGTTTGGCTGATTGGACTGGCGGGAGGGTGGAAGATTGATCAATTGAGCTTGGATATCTGCTTTCAGAGTATAAGACTGCATTAGGTATGAGTGAAACCAGCATAGCAGACTTCCTAGTTTTGCTGTGAAAAGAGCCCATGTATGAGATTGCTTCACACCTTATTGTTAAGCAGGCTGGCTTGGTTGGATATGATGTTCAGTTGGAAACATCTGAGTAGGAGTCATAGGTCATCCTCTGGTGAAGGTGAGATGTACAGCCCTTGTTCAGGGTGTGGTGCCCATTTCCAGGGTCATCGAAACACCAGGAGGTCAACTATCATGGATTGAACCATACAGTGGTACTGGGGACATGGTGGAGACAGGTGCAGGGGTAGCAGGGGACAGCCTTAGAAGACTCATGCCCTCCTAGTGGGGCACTCATGGTGGTGCACATCAGGCTGCAAGGGCCACAAAAGCACAAATATATCAGTGAATCCACCAGGTCCAAAGATCCTGGCACCTACATCATTAAACCATTACATCTCCAACATGGCTTCTGGCCCACACCAGCAAGAACTCTCCCAAACTATTTCTAGATATGGTCACAGTTATCACAAGCCAGAGAACATTTCTAATTAGCAGTTCATGTGTGACTACCCTATTTTGGTGGATAAGGGTGTTTAATAATATGGCTGTGCCCAGCTGGTCTTCGGGACAGTGGAAGTAGTTAATTACTTATATAGATGGTGCCCAGGTTTCGTTAGGGCCCTTTACACAGCTCACCTGATGGTAGACTAAGGCTAAACCATGGCAGATGGTGAGGAGTGTTGACCCTAAAGTAGCACCAATGAACCTGTCCCAGGGCATTTTCCATGACAACCAGGAAGACTGGTTTTATGGGACCCAAAATAAAACAATTCATTGCAATAAAAAAACTAGCCCTAGCTTTGTCTTTCTGCAGGATGCTATGTTACAGTTCTGTTATGAGGATACCCTCCAGATCCCTCCAGTTCACTTTTCTAGATAAGGTGGCTACCTGAAACTTGTTGTGGTAGATCCTCACACAGGGCTGAATCCTGAATCCTGAATGAATGTTGCTCAGGGACCAGCACAGTAGGCTGCAGATGCACTCCCTGATGGTGGCAGTCCGTGGCTCGGTGCTGGGCCATTTTCACATGTAGGGAATAGAGTGAATTTATCTTTTCCATCCTCACACACCACTTCCTCAGGAAAAGATCCCAAATCTGGCCTCCGCCACCTTCTTGCACTCTAGCAGTTCCTTGATGTCCACACTGCAATCAAAAACTGATTTCTTTCTCTTTGGGAAGCAGGGATTTCAGATGAAATACAGATTGTGCTTGGGGATCCACTATACAATCATATATTAATGCTTTATGGCATTGCTTTGTACTGCCAGACACCTACATGTTCCCTGACAAATTATAATCTGTCTACTTTTAGTCTGTATCTGGGGCTACACTGTAGCAGTTGCTTCATCACCCAAAGACCCCTCCCCAGCAAAGAAAGGGCATCAGGAAAGGGAGAGAAGACCAGTGGGTTTAAATGAAAAAAAAAGGGTTTAATGAAACAGCAAAACTAATACCAACGACAATATAAAGTATAAAAAGTTATATTTAGCCCAGCAAATGTACAGCGGTCACAATAAACTGGAAAGCAGTCCTTGGGAGCAGAATAGTAAGCAAGCCCCTCCAGGGATGGAGAGAAGCAAGAGAGGAAGGAAGAGGAGGAGCAGGATCAGAAGGAGAGACAAGCAGAAGGAGCTCTTGTCCTCAGCAATGTTCCCCTTTTATAATGCACATGACATTTATGGTACAGGCTATACCTGTGAGACAACTCTGGTCAGCTGCCCTGGCTGACTCAAAACTGATAATGACCTGCAAGCCATGGCTGAGCCATGATTCTGTCCCAGAGAAACTAGGACATAGTCCATCTCTGTCAGACTCTTTTCCTGAGACAGCCATTAATTCTGGTATATATTTACAAGGCTTGAAACTCTGTTTGTCATTTCATAAAGCAACACAGTGCAAGATGCACACCAAGTCTCTCCCCTGGCAGTAGACATGAATACTAGTCCTTGGAATTTGTATGAATTCCAGTTTAAGGAGATAATGAATTTAAATGGTACAGATCCACAGACATTAACAGGATTTACTAGATATGGAGCAGTTACAGTGATGTGCATAAACTGTATTTTATGGTTTTATAAACTAAAAATTGGCAGACTCTGCTAGCTAGCCCTAAGTAGTAGTGATCCTGACTTATGCATAGAGCCCCTCATTATGTTTAGCAAACCACACACTTGTCTTTTAATTGGTCCCATGAAAGTTGCAGAGATTGTGGGTCACCATGAGAAGGGTACTTAGGGAGTGATAACAAATGAAGAAAAAAAAAGAAAATGCTGTGAAATTTGTGACTGTGAAATTAACAGTAATACAGAGGGGAATGGCAAAAAGCCTTCTGCATGTTTACTGTCATCTTGAAGCTGCATCAAGAAGTCCATCAACTTATATATTGCAGTAATTAGCAATTTACAGTCTCCACACAGTGATTATCTTCAAACTCAGGCTTAGAGCTCCCCTGTTCCTGAATGTGAAAGTGCAGGCGCCTGCCAAGTCTGCACACATTTCCTTTGCTGTAAAAGTGAAGGAACTCCAGATTTTCTCTACTGCAACTGGCAGCTCTGTCTGAATTACCTTGTAATTTCCATGGCTGAAAATATCAGGTTAACCTTATACTTCTAAAAGTCACGATGTGTACTTCCTTTCTTCTGCAGCATGTCATACAGTGGCATATCTGTGTTCAGACAGTGGTGTGTGTGGTGTGGGGGGGTTGTCTCCAAGTTGTGGCTAACTGGTGGTGTACTGTCATTCTCTCTCTCCAGATGAAAAGCACAAGATGCTTGGAGTCTCTGTATCCTTACTGTCAGGTGATGCACAGCAGAATAAAATTAAATATGGGAGAGGCGGGGAATATGTCCTCGTCTACTTGGAAGTCATCTTAACCTTGCATCATAGTTTCAAAACAAACTGTGCAAAAACCATGCATTTCTTACATAATAGTTAACTGAAGTTACTAGTTATTTTACTGATACATAAATAATTGCTTCAGTCAAAGTCCAAGTTCCACTGCACTTCAGTTTAAAACTGGAATATCTTTGCACCTCTGTCAGATGCCAAACAACTCTTCGGTAGTCTGAAGTTAAAAGAAGTCCTGCTTATGAGGTTTTCAAAAATAAAAAGTAGGTCAAGTCAATCTCAAATATTAGAAAATTAATTTAAATCTTTTTTGGTATAATGTTAACAGGGCTACCCAGTGGGTAACCAGTTTGGCATTATCTCATCTAGTATAAAAATGCCCTTGCAAACTGAATTCTTTTCCAACAGCCAAGTGCTTTTCATCCCTGCTGAGGGGTTCTGCTGTTATTTTTTGCATTTGCCACTGACTTTGGTAAATAAGCTACTAATACACATTCTCGCATTTTTCTTGCAAAGTCTCTGAATGGCTTGCAGGGCAATTTCTCCCATCAGGGACCACTGTTCATCAATACCTTGATACACAGAAATTCCACAGGATTAACTTCCAGGCTTTGATATCACAGAGGCGTATCTCTTGGACAATCACTCCTCAGCATATCCTCCAAACGAATCTTTTTCTTACCTTACCCTAAATTTAAAGTAAGGTATGGTACAGACAGATAAAAGAAAATAGTGAAAGAAAGGTATGATAGTTTTATTTTATTTTGCTTTTGTTTTATCTGAAGCCTGCTATGGTTATCATGATAAGATCTCAGTCTAAGTTTAGATGGAGTAAAGATTTTCTGTGGGAAGAACAGGAATTGTAGGAATGAGCTAAAAAATGCAAGTTTCCTTGTTTTTTTGAGTTCCTAAACATCAGGAGTCCTGTCATGCTCCAATGTGAGTAAAGGAAGACAAGGAAAGAGATGGAAGAATCTTCTCCAAGAAGATATGCATTCATCAAAGCCAAAGGAGCACATGCACAAGGCCAACCCTTTGTCTGCCTCTTCCCCCCTTCCTTCAGCTTCTCTCCCAGCCTGGGGACTTCAGGAAAGTGAGAGTCATGAGTGCCACAGTAAGACGAAGGCAGAGCAGAAGACATCATGTTGTTCCAGCACTGATAAGGTTGCTCAGGTTGCTGACATATGTTGTGGAGACAGATTTCCGCAGTATGCAGACAGAAATGCATAATTTGAACAAGGTTATGAGCCAAACATCTACAGTGTTTATTGAAAACATCCCTGATGTTTAAAATTCTGTGGTCTTCTGAAACCCAGAAATCCAGCCCTGCAGTTATTTCTCCCTTTTGGGGAGAACGAGACACATACATGCTTTGGGAACACATGGGTCTTTTTTTGCCTTCTCCCTCCTAGCAGGAGAGACAGTTTAGCCTGCTTTTCCTGGTTCACATCCTGGGATGAATCACTGCAGACAAACGGCTCCAGCAGAGACGAGCCTCAGAGGCCTGTACAGGAGGAGAAGAGGAGTTGTCTGTTGCTCTGGGCAGGGATCACTGTGCAGAGACAAGGAGAGGAGAGGAGAGTGATTTATGTGGGTCCCTTTATGAGGATGTCTGGCTTTCAGATAGTGTGTGGGATTTTTCTTTGAAAAACAAACAAATACTAGTTATATTTCTCTTAATTGTCTGGAAAAACTTACTCTTTCAGCCAATCACTCTCCTCTTTGCTCATTCTTTTAACTCTCACTCATGTTAAGCTGCTTTAGAGGTATTTTTGGAGATATTCAGGCTTGGAATGCTCCATTCCTCCTAGCTGTTTTCAAACTTTCTTGCATGATGTTCCTTTTCACAGTGCTGGTCTTCAGGCCAGCCAGAAAAAAGGATATGACTGAGCACAAAAAAAAGCCTTGTGTATCTTCCCCCAATAACTACTTTAAAGGCTGTAACATATCTGCAGAGGGATTTTAGCATATTTTAAAATGCCAAAGGACATTTAAAGGCAGTGTCTGGTGACATTACACATGACAACTCTTCCCTGCAAAGGTGGGAAGTGAGAAGTAAAGACTAGACAGAATTGTTTGTTCAAATTTACACAGACTTGGCTCTGCATAAAAGGGTACTGTAACCTCCTAGCTGTTGTAAAATTGACCCTTGTGCCTGTGTGTGTCTGTGTGTGTATGCATAAAAGAGGCAGCAAGAGACAATATTTTTATGGTAGTACTCAGAGCTGCTCCCATCTATGAGGCACTGATTTTCTGGAACGAATATCTTAGAAATTCAGAAGCCCTGCAAATACAAGGAAGAAAAGCTTTTGCATAAGAGGAGAGAACTGTTGAAGTTCTGCAACTCCAGAGATCTGTGCTCATTTCTTTCATATTTTATTGCCAGATATTTTGTCTTCATGCTTCTTTTGTTAGGTATCATCCCAGCAGCCTATTGGCCTGTCTGAAATTGCTTCATGTATTGCAGGCTGTAGAGGAACTAGAACAACTTCATCCTATGTAGACAAAATATATGAGATATCACTTCAAGCAGTTTTTTCAGGGCATTGCTTCACCCGTAAACTGGATTCCTGCCATGGGCACCAAGATTACATTCTATCATGTCTTCCAAAGTTCCCCTGCAGTTTGTGTTATGGCAAGAATATTTTCTTTCTGTTGGCCTGGACATTGCTACAAGTCATCTTGCTACAAGATCTCCAGTCTTACTCAACGTCTTAATCAATGACCTGGATGAAGGGACAGAGTGTACCCTCAGAAAGGTTGCTGATGATACAAAACTGGGAGGAGCGACCGGTACACCAGGAGGCTGTGCTGCCATTCAGTGAGATCTGGACAGTCTGGAGAGCTGGGCAAAGGGGAACCAAAGTTCAACAAGGGCACTGGAACAGGCTCCCCAGAGAGGTGGTGGAGTCTAGGTCTCTGGAGACATTCAAAACCCACCTGTACACATTCTTGTGCAACTTCTGGGCAAACATGCCTTGGCAAGGGAGTTGGACTAGATGATCTTCAGAGGTCCCTTCCAGCCGCTATCATTCTGTGTGATTCTGTACGTGCATACACACACACATACACACACACAAACAAATGTACAAAATCCCATAGTTATTTATTTTCTTGACAGCTGTTTGATTATATGGAGAGCAAAGATATGCATTACACTTAATTTGATTTCTAATCAGTTTAAAACTGAGTGCTATAAGCAATCATCCTATAGATAAAATAAATTCAATCCATACTATTGCTTTAAAAGCCTACACAGATTTCACATTCAAGCAAGCAGTCAGGTGAGCACAGGTTTTCTATTTAAACAGAGCATACCTGTTATCACAAATACCTCAGAGAGTGATTGTCTCTTCCTCTCAGGTGCCCAGGTAGAATCAGTGGTAATCTCAGCTTCAATAATTTAGAGTGGAAAATTACTTTACCCTGAATGTTTCCTAACCCCACAATACTCTCATGGTATGTAATGGAATGTGCAGCTATTATAGCAGGAAAGTTTCTGTGATACGCATTATAAAGAATGGTTTAATATCTCTAACTAGTCTGTGGAAGGCATTCCCTTCCACTTTTTGGGAGGAATTTTAAGCAGAAAGAAACAAGCCTTGAGAAAAATTTTCTATGAAAGGTGTTTTATGTTCATAGGTGAAAACATTCATTAATGCTCTAGCGCACTCTTCTCTGGCTTGTCCTGGAGTAGAGTAAGGGCGGACCTAAGAGAACCTCCACTGAGTGCTTTTCTTTGACATAACCCAGTGACAGCTGCCTATACCACTGCACAGGGTGCTAATGTCTGACTTTTGGAATAGTTCATCATTCAGCATGCTAACAGGTCCCTCCAAATGTGCCTTTTCACTACTTCTATAACAAATTGGTTCAAAGTAAGATACTCATGACTATGCCACGCAGGGAGAATATACATTGTTATCACTAGAGTTATTTTCCATCATCAGCACCAGGATGGTGCATATACCTTGGGAAGTGACAGGTTTGAGGGACAGTATAAATTTTGAGTTTCTATATATAACCTTATAGAGAACAGCAAGAACTTGAAAAAGCAAAACCACTAAGTGGCAACTGCATTTACTTTTGGTGAAGATCAAACAATCTGGTGGTAGATCTTTAATTTTTGTTGTATCAATTGTGTTACTATCAGGCTGTGTTTTCCCACCTCATTTCTTATCTTTCTTCTTTTTTGTAGGCTTGTCTCCAGAGAATCTACTCTCTTGATTCAGACAAGATTGCACGTGAACGGTAGCAGCTGCCTTTGTTATTCATCAGAGACCGTTTGAACGTACGCCAGTTTCTTTGATGGGGCCTCATTCAGAAGCCATCAGGATCAATGGAAAAACTCCAGCTAATAAGGCCCTGATGTTAATCCAGATATGATTTCCCAAGTCCTCCCAAGAAGGATCTTCTTATGGTAACACAGAGTATGGTACTTAATATTTCTTTTGCACGGATACAATTTTTATGTGAAAGAAAATGTATTTGCTTCCATGCCACTAAAGAAAAGCTTGCATGTGTCCTTGTTTTTTTGGCAGATGTTGAAAACAGATCAGGAGCAGATGATATGAGAGCAACAACATGTCCCTGAGCAACAGCAAAGCAGCAGGTGCAGGAGAAGCATATGCCAGATTCCCATCAGCAGAAGCAGCCGCATAGGAGGGCTCCCTGGGATTGCATGTGAGGTGCATGCTTCACTTTTCTTCTGGCACTGGGGAATATTAATGTCTGCATCAGGCCAAGCAAATAATTTACAAACTTAACTTTCAATTATGTAATAATTCATAAAGTAAACAGAAAGAGACTATAGTGCACGAGAATTTCTCAGGCAAAACAACATGGGTCTTTAAAAAAGTATCATATTTTACGTCTAAAGATTGAGTGTCCAGAAACAATAATGAAGGAAATTAGAAACCTTAAGTCTGACCCTGTCCCAAAACCTTTCCCACACATCCAGGAACATGAAAAGTTTCCACTCATTTATTTTTTTAATAAAATACACTAGTTTACAAAAATATTGTATAAAGTTAATTTAGAATACTTTGACCAGACCACTTCTGAGACATTCTTTAAAAAGAAAAAGAAATAAAGGCAATGGTTCAGTGACTGAAAGCTTTTTTTCCGCTGTTCAACTCTGGCATGATACATAATTCTGAATGGACTAAATAAAAATATGTCCATTATGATCAAAATTGAGGAATTCTGGATACAAGTTACCCATTTTCCTCCAATATCCCATTATGGTTTTCTGTGTGGAGCTGGACAAAAGTCTAGTTTATAAAATATATATGTATATATATGCATTTTACCTCAAGACAAAGCCAAGACTTTTCTAAACTGAAGTCACACACCCTTCACATAAAAGCCATCAAAAATCAGCCAGTGCACCACAGTATAACTTTCTTGCACTGTGCAAGACCTCTTTCTAAACTCCTGCTGTGCCATCCTTTTTCATGCTAGTGACTTGAAACTCAGCTTTGTGAATATGGGTCCTTTCTTCATTTCTTTCTGGCTTAGGTGGAAACTTCCTTATAAAAACTATAGCGAGTTTGGGGTTTGGTATTTTTTTCTCTTTAAAAAAATTGCCTTAGAAATTTACAGTTCTTCTCCTTAACCATATGATTACATTTAATGAACCAGTTAGAACTCTAAATAAATAAGTTTTAAAATGAATTTCTATTTATGTCTGTTCAGGTAGTAGGAAGGCCACAGGACAATATCTAAAAGAGAGAAACAAAGCACCTCCACTGGCCTAAGCTTTTAGTGTTCTCTAAAATACTAATAGCATGACAAGAATTTTGTGATTTATGCATTTTGGAATATCTTGCATTGTCACTAATGAAATCTAATGCAAAAGATCTGGAGCAAGTATTAGAAAGACCAAGAATTCACTTTGAGATGACCAGTAAAAAAATCAGTTCTAACTGATTCACAGCATTATCCCAATAGATTTCCCTATTATAGCTGATGCCAAGAATGAGGTTGTAGCTAAACTTTAATTTTAAGAAGAAATTATTGAAGATGTTGGAATGGGAACTCATTGACTGTCTGAATTCACAGTGTGTGTGTCTCTACGCTATATCAACCTGTTTGATAAATGACATGGATAGAACAAATATTTGAAGTGGTGATTTAAATTAACCCACCTGACTTTGCATTGAATTCATAAACTACTTGTGTGAGGTCCCCCAAACCACGTCTGTCTAGGCCCTGTCCTTCTAAATCCCACAGAGTTATGAGGTTATAAAACAAATCCTTTTTACAGATGTTAGGAGACTGAACCTTGTATGGCTGTCAGTGCCACAATGACATTTCATTTAGGTCTTGGTAGAAAGCGCTGCAAGAACTTTACAGTTATCTTTAAAGGAATTGCCTGTGAGGTATGAAATGAACAAGTCAGTCATTCAAGACAAAGTAAAGGAATTTCTTAGAGTCAAAGGGGACTTAGAAGGCTTGTGAGAAGCCGACATGGAAAATCCTAGAATGTCTGTCCAGAAATGTCTGCTGGTTACAGACCCATGCAAGATAGTTTGGGGACAAACAATAACCAGCATGGTATACATATTTATTTATCCAAATAAAAATTATACACACTTAAATTAAACTTTGTGACAGCTGGCAATAGGTCCACTAGAATGATATGCCAGCTGGGGACAGGCAGAGAGCATCATTTTCCAGCCACTCTCCTACACCTTGTATCCACTCCTTCATGAGACGCTCTATACAAACAGAATTAAGAGATGGTTATGCTAATCCTAGACACACACTGTACCTCCAGGGAAAATCTCCATAGAGGTTCTGCAAGACATA
Organism: Todiramphus chloris collaris; assembly: GCA_025345505.1. Classification (NCBI taxonomy): domain Eukaryota; kingdom Metazoa; phylum Chordata; class Aves; order Coraciiformes; family Alcedinidae; genus Todiramphus; species Todiramphus chloris. Next base: position 35,132,018 of record JANVCC010000018.1, on the reverse strand, counting down.
ATTTCTTCCATTTATAGAGAGTGGAGCAGTGACTCTATCTTAAAAAGCAGTAGTATGTTCCTTTAGGAAAAGGGAGCTAAGGACATGATTGAGATAAAAGAATGTATTCTGGGGCTTTTGCACACATCAAGTGGAGACAAGCATCCTGGCTGCCATTTAAGTTGACAATCTATCTAGTTTTCTTGAAGGACTTCTGCCTGCAGGTCTCAGCCTTTGTCCAGTTTGAATCCTCTCATATTCTCAGGAAAGATCATTTTGTAGTTTCCTCTGGCTTGTGGTGTGGCTACTCTGCTCAGCTAGCCTTCTGGAAAACTGAAATTATTTTATAGGTTCTCAGAATCTAGGAGAGATTTTCCAAAAGAAAGATGGGCACCTTGCTGTCAGCTGTCTTTGAAAATGTCTCTGAAGACGTCCAAAATGATTTTTTACTGTCGTGCCCTTGTCTCCTGTGCTACAGCTGCAGTGTTGCCAGAACCTGCAAACAGGATAAAGACATTTAAGAGAAACCAGAAGCATAACATTTTGTAAAAGTGGTTTAGTAATTCTTATTAATTTATCTTTCTTTGGTTTTGTTGTCCTTTTTTTTTTTCTTTTTTTTCTTTTTCCTCCTTTTTGTCTGATTACAGCATGCAGTTGTTTTCTGTCAGCAGGAGACATATGCAAAATGTTTGCAAATTTATATTCTGAAGCTCTGTACTGTCTTGCAGTTCCAGCAAGGGCTGGTTTTCAATCCTTTAGCTATCAGGATTTTATTAAAGCTTTTTTTCCCCCCTTCTAATTCTCAGAATGAATCACAACTGAATGGAGTACTAGGCTGTTTAAACAGTAAAGCATTTACATTGAGGAACACCAGCTGTAGTGTAAATACTATTTAACAAGACTTTTTAAAAGACATAGTCCTGGAAAAGTCATTATAGCTATTTTTTTGCCAAAAACTATGGAAATAAGAGCAAAATCCTTTGTGTGTCATTTATTATTGTCACTTTATAGGTCAGGGAATTATAAACAGCTTTAAGTATTTTGCAATAGCAACTTTTTTACTGAATGGTCTTCTTTTTAAAATACAGTGTCTGGTTTTTAGATGCTACAATTCTTCAATGCATACTTTCAGTCACTTTACCTGAGTTGCCTACTTTTTATTTTTTAAATTATGGATGCCAAAAAGAGTTTATAGTCACATGTTAATGCTACCAGTTTTGCTTACTGTGTATATAAATCTTGTACCAGGATTCTGACTGTTAGTCAGAAAATGTCTTTTACAAGTATGGCTGCTAGACGGTTTACTTAATCTAATAGCTTCCAATTCACATAAAGTTAATTAAGAGTTCCAGCCATAACCTTTCATCGCAAACTTGCATAAAACTTGCGTAAGTCCCATAAATATATACTACTACTCATCAACTTTACCTCCTTCTCCTGACATATAATCCATAGTAAATTCAATACAATTTAGATAGGGTCCATATGAGTTTAAGGATATTTTTTCATAGCATACCATCACCTGAAACTCCCAAAAACACTCACAGAAAAATGTTTTGACTGTCCAGAGGTTTTAAAGCAAACACTGCCCTGTAGCCTTTCCCTATTTATGAGTACAACAAGGTCCAAAGACCAACTAACCTCCTTGCAATTCAACAAGAGCTGCTTGCAATACTTCTGAGATGATGCATCCACTGGGTTTTAAGACTTCAGAGAATCAATTTTGTATTCACACTTAAATACTTTGGTGAGAGACCAGGCTTTAAATGTGTATTAGAACATTTAGGTGGTAAGGTACACTCTTACTAGACTTGCAGGTTTGTCCTTGGTCCTCACACTTTGAAAACAAAACTTTGTATTTACATAGCACATGAAAACAGAACCAAGAGGCAAATACTCTCTGTTCAAAATATGGTAAGAAAAACCCAACAGTAATGCAACTGAAAATGATAGGTAAAAACATTGTTAGGAGTGAGGCCTGGGCCAGTCGCTGGACAAATGACAGATGCTCTCAATTAATCCCTCTCCCTTACCCAAGGAGAAGAAAAGGGGAGTAAGAAAGAAAGGCTTATGGATCAGAAAAGAAAACAGCTTTAATGAAAAAAAAAAAAAAAAATATATATATATACTAATATCTACAAAATTAATATTGAACCAAACCATGCCAGTGGTAATTATGTCACCTTCACCACTGATGTTGTGGAGCAGGTACTAGGAAATGCCAAGATTGGACTTAGTAACAGACATGAACTGGATTTAGGAGCTGGATTTGGGAAATGGATTCATGAGCACACAGATTGGGATCAAAGGCAGAATGGACTGAGTCCTCCTCAGATGCTACCTATTGAAGAAGAGAATTTAACCCTCATGTTCCTCAGCTTTATACTGAATCTGACATATATAGAATGGAATACCTCATCGGTCAGTTTAGGGTCACCTATCCTGGCCTCTCCTCCCCACGGGTGCCAACTTTTACTTACTGCACCTGACAAGGTAGTACACGAGATTTAGCTCCATAGGAGCAAGTATAATAAGTGAGAGCCTTTCTGCATACCTTCATAGTAACTCTAAATATCAAGCATTATCACTGCTAGAAGCAGACGCTGCCTGTAAAAATAAGTCATTAACTTCAGAAAGTACAGTTAGTTAGAAGACAATGAGCTGAAAAGTAAAATCACTGAACAGAATTAGTTCTGTTCTAGTTCAAACCAGGACAAATATTTTTATCAAAGTAGTACAATCTTTTTGGCAATAATAAATTAATAATCCAAGATAATATATGAAATCACAATACATTTTAATTTTCCTCACCGTTGTAATCTTAGAAGATGGGAATTACCAGTGCCAAGGAAGACCAAAGCAGATAAAGTAACTAAGCACAAAAGCCTAAGAAAAACAGCTGCTGTGAAGTAATCCTAGTTGTCAAAAAGGCTTTATCATACTTTTCTAACATTTCGCAACTTAGGCCAAAAATAAAATGATATGTAAATGAAAACCTGCAGTGGGAGTTCATACAATGTAGGAAATCACAAAGTACTTAGGACAAGAGGAAGGATGATGACAGGGTATTTTTTTAAAAAAAACAGAACCCTTCTGAATATATTCAGAGTTTTCCAAGCATGATATCTCTACAGATTTCTGTAAGGATAGCATGCTAATCCAAGGTTAAAATCAGAACAAAGTCTTCTATGCTTGTGTCATACATGCTTCCCTTTCAGAATGTTAAATTACCTGGGGCAGTAGCTCAGTATGTGAGCCAGACCCATCAGGGAGATTAGATCCATATTCCACCCCTACATATTTATGTTTGTCTCTAGCTCAGCAACAGAAGATGCATTCTTCATGTCTTTACAATTAACAGACAGTTACAAGCTCTTTTCCAAGGTAAGGATACTTTAACCTAAGCACCAGTCCTGTAAGTGTTCTTACCAAAGAAACCCATATAGTGGACCTCACATTCAGTCATGAAAAATACAGGAAAAAAACCCTCAAACAACAGGATGTATAAAAACATCTTCTTGTTCAGGGTCATCTTTCCATTGTAATGTCCTCCCTGTTTCTCCTATAATGCATTTTTAGTCCTTAAGTCTTTTTCACTCCTCTCATTACTTGCTTGCTTCCACCTCATAAGAAGGGTCAGCTTCTAAGCACTCAGTAAACTCACTTAGTTATATGTAACTGTTACTTGTAAGTTGTAGATGTATCTACCTGTTACTAACATACGTGATTAATTGTAAGGATAATTAAAAGTAGGAGGACTACAGTTCTTAGAAGTACTGTGAGAGAAAATTGCAGTTTCAAATACACTTCCACGTTCTTAGATCTATTACTGCTTTTCTTTTATGGACTTTGGAGTGTCTTTCACTCAGTCACCATCCTTACCTTTCACCCTAACAACATTTTAAATTTTTCAACAATTTATATATCAAATGTGCTCATCTCACAAGTCTGCTTCTGCTTCTTCCCAGACATGCAGTGACTTTCAATACTCAGGTCACATGCTTTCATTCTTGTACATACATCATCACTACTGTTAAAAGTTCTCCATGCTAAGTTGTGCTCGCATTAATGTATTTGCAAGCCCAGTGTTTCACAATTCACAAAGATCTCTGCTCCTTTATGGAAGTCCAGCCTCTGAAATCAGTTATCTATATATCAGAATATGAAAGCAGAAATGTCACTGCGGGTGAAGCATATGTCCTGGTTTGAGCTAGAACAGAACTAATTCTGTTCAGTGATTTTGCTTTCCAGATGTCTTCTAACTAACTGCACTTTCTGAAGTTAACAGCATCTTTTTACAGATGGGGGTGAAGAAAGTAAAGGTTGCACCAGCAGGGAGGAGCAGATAAGGCAAATGACCCTAAACTGACCAAAGAGAGATTCCATCCCATATACATCATATTCACTATAAAGCCAAGGGATCACTAGGGTCAAGCTTGCTTCTTCAGCAGCTGGCATCTGAGAAGAACTCTGTCCATTTCACCTTCAATCCTGATCCATGTGTTCTGAATCCACTTCCCTAATTCAGCTCCGGAATCCAATTCCTGTCTGCCACTGAGTCCAATCTGGGAATCCCCCAGTGCCTGCTCCACATCATCAGTGGTGATGGTGATGTAATTGGCATCAGGGGGGTTAGGTTCGATACTGGGTTTGTATATATTCCATTTTATTATCATTACTTTCTTTTAATCCATTCTAGTTTCCTTTTCTAATTGATGTCTCTCTCCCTTGTTCCCTTTCTCTTCCCCTTGGGGAAGGGAGAGTGGTTAACAGAGAGCGTCTGTTATAGGTCCAGTGAGCTGCCCTGACCCTAAACCCTGACATCATAGAATGGATGGAAACCTCTCCCAAGACCTATTTACACTGCAACTGTTCACCGTCCACTTACAAAGTAAGGGTAGAATTAGTTAAAAAAATCACAGAGCACCTGCTTCACATTCCGTTGCAAGGAAATTAATTACACTGTTGAAAAAAAATTGTGTCCACTCCTAAAGAGTTTTTTAGCTGTAAAACTGCTGCCAGTTACACATATGGAAGGTCAAAAGTACTTGAACATCAGCCCATCAGTAGCTACATGGCTTAGTCCAGAGCAGTGTCTCCTGAAGTTCATGCTGACAACACAAGAAATACATAAACTTTCATCCTTTCCCATGTAGTACTCACAGTACTCCAAGGAGGTATTATCATTCATTTGCTTTCATGCTGTCAAGGAGAGACTTCACAAACTTACACCACCACTACGTAACATCCAGGGAAGGCTCCATAGTAAGAGTTCCCATTATTCTTGATGCTGAGGACTATGTGATGCTGGCCTACGAAGATGAGGAAAGAGGATTCAAAAGAAGCCATATGGATGGTTGTCAGGACTGCATTCACAGAGCAGAGATGACCCAGGGGCTGAAACTAGGTTTTGTCCTGCGACTGCGATGGCAGAAAAAATTCCTTGTAGTCAATGGTAAAATGTTCATAGGACGAGGGGGCTGCCAGCTATAATAAGCCTTAAAAGCAGGTCTCAGACATAAAAGACATAGAATACTGGACTTTATAAAGTGAAAAAAATACTACCTTTTTTTTTTTTAATTAACAAAATTAGAAAGACTAGAAGAGCCTATGACTCCATGTAGTTGGACATTCTGCATGACTGCAGGCTTGCATACTCCACCTGATATCAAGCTCTGTGACCTAAACCAAGGAATTTGAATTGTTATGGGGCTAAACTGTGAACCACAAACCCAAAGCAGGAGACACCAGAAATAAACCCAGCCTGTAATATGCTCTGTGCTTGAAGAAGAAAGTAAAAGGGCCACAGTTTCCCTGACAGCCTGGCATTGCCTCATAATCTCAGGTCCATGGGATTCTCACCACTTCATCAAAATGCAGTTATAAGGACATAAACACAAGGCACGGGGTTCTCAACAGCACCTCTGAACAAACTTTGAGGTTATCTACTTGCTGTCTTCAATCCTTGCCAGTAAGGGCTGCAGGAAGCCGTAAAACTATTTGCATAAAATACATTTGATAAGCTGTTTTAAAGAGAGATATGAGGGATAGTGGGCCAAAAAGAAAGATAAATAACTAAAAATACAACAGCAGAAATTATATTTAGAAAGATTATTCTGTTTCTAACTCTTTTTTTTTCTCTTTTTTTTTTCTTTTGGTGTTCAGAAATCTGTAGAAACCAAGCGCTACATCGTCAGATTTCATCACCCAACATGCTTAATTTGATTACTATTATGTATCTCTGACATTGTATGCAGCTTAGAAGAATCTGGGTTTATCAAAGAATCACCTTATAAATCCCATTAGCTGTTTGAAATTAATGAGTGAAACCAAAACTGATCTGGTTACAGAATTCCTGCTTTGTTGGCCTGGTGACACAGCAGCACAACTTTGGTATCACAGAATAAACAGCATACCGAGTACATAAGACACTAAATGATGCAGTACATTGACTGCTGCATCAGATAAGGCTTCAGAAAGACTTGCCCTACCTTTCAAACCAAAAGAGCTTCAGTGTGCCAAAGAGAGGGAGACCCTGATCCGCAGTAAGCTAGTAGTAACTTCATACCCATACCATTTCTCCAGGCACAGAATAAACTGGAGTACAACCTTACTAAATGTTTTAGATTGCTAGTCTCCAAATTGGTTTGCAGGTTAAATGGGGAAAAATTGATGGGAATCAAGTGAGATCTAGGGAGAGAGACATATCTGCACTTTCTGCTTTGGTGTTTTGTGTCCTCATGTTTCTTAAGTCAGAAGTTCATTTAAACTTCAGGTGGCTAGGAAGAGCTGACAAATTGCAGGTCCCATATAATGTTAAGAAGTAGATATTTTAGGAAGGAAAAAAAAATCCATATTGAATAAGGTTTGGTAATAGGAATCTTTTAACGGTTATGACTTCAGCTGACTTGTGTATAAGAAGTGAATCTCAGAGGAGTGAAAATACATCTGTAAGACAGCAAGAATATTTTCCGGAAACATTACTCCCATTTTGTTGCAAGAATAAGAAAAAAGTATTTGTTATAAAAAGCCTTTCTTTAGGTTCCAATTGGTTTATTGCTGATATATTGATCCATGAGGTACACAAGCATACTGACTGGTGCTGAGGGATTCTTCTGCCGAGACATAAATAAAAAGTTACCTCCAAGTCCAAAGAAAATGTGCTTTGGGTCTCTTTACAGTCTCTTAATGCAATAGGCATCTATGGATATCTAATCAGATCAGTTTATCCTGAAGTAAATACTATTACATGCCAGAATAATTGTCATTTCAAGGTGCCTGTTGATTGCTATAAAGGGAATGACTGTCTTACACTTTAGTGTTAAACTTTAAGTCACCTAAACTCAGGTGACATAAATTCCACCCTAAATGCTTTCCTTTGTTATTGTATCTTTAGAGTTATCAGAGTATGAAAGAAATATTCAGGTTTTTACAGTGCCAAAATACAGACCTTTTCACTTCCAGTTACCAAACTGAATCAGGCCTGAGCATGAGCATTGCTATTCTGCAGTAGACTGAAATGTAGGATCACATACAAGTCATTCTTCTGGGCATAAAGACTAACAAATAGAAAAGAGCAGAAGTATTGTTTTTTGCTAATCTTCAGAGTGATTCATAAAAGTACTGGGAACTTACTAAAAAAAAATATCTGAGTGTCATTAACATTCTCTTAAAGGAAAAATAAATCCTGTTTTACAACAGACATACAGCAAGAAGAGTAATCCCCCACAAGCGTGATAGTTGTCATATGAAAGAAAGGCATAAGGAACACAAATGAATTTTGTAGTTCTAAAATACCTTCTTTCTTCCTTTGCTTAGAAGAAAGTTTGGTTGTGTGTTTCTCTGTTCTCACCAGAAACAAAGGAGGTGAATACATAACAAATAAACAGAACTAAAATCTGAACAATTTTACCACAGCATTTTTTGGCTGAATTACTTCTATCAACTGTATGTTCAGCCCAAAGTTTAATTTGGCAGTACTCAAGGGTTCTCAGTGAAGTTAGCACAGATGATTACGTCCAGCCATCCACAAATATCTCAACATGTTGAAAGTCACGGAAATTTGCTAAAAACATGAACCCCATGGAATTCATAGCTCCCAAGACAGCTGTAACAAAATGCAAGCAGGGGTCTCGACCCTGCAAATGCTCAGCTCATTAGGTTTATTCAGTAGAATAAGTACTTGAAGTATCAGCCCTTTGGCTAAACACTCAATATGCTAGCAGCTGGTGTGCTGTGAGATTCATTAAAACCTTGTTCATCATGATTTTTTTCTTTCTGCTGCTCTTTTCTTTATCTCTGACTGTTATTTCTTCCCAGTCTTTAGACGGGAACACTTTGGGATCTGAATTGCCTGATTTCTTGTATGTTACCTACACACAACTGTAATGTACTTGATGACATGGATCTTTAAACAACACGGCAACACAAAACATGAATAATTGTAGATCATGATGACTATGACATCATGAATGTGATGAGAATGTAATGGTGATATAAAACATGTAATTCCAGCAGAAGATTCTTTCTCAGCATCAACATTTGTGCAAGAGCAGTATCTTTGAAAAGTACATTAAAGAGGTACAGTTTACTGCTTTATGCTGTATTAATTCAGCATGTAATTCAGTCCTGAGTAGGGGTACTGGGTTACTCCATAAAACAGAGATTCTATGAGGTGCAATAGTTAAAGTACAATGCCATGACTCAGTAAATCCAAGTCCAGGAGAATGGATTAAACCACTGAACAATTCTGTTCAAATCATAAGGTTGGGGAGAGAGATTGTCTGATTTTGCAACTTTATTGACACATCTGTAACTAATAAAAATGCTTCTTGGCGTGGCTGGGCCTGGAAACTGAGCATCTCCCAAACTATTCCTAGGCATGATTCAGGAGCAAGCATGTTCCAAAGACTGTTTCTAATAGGCAATCTGAACGTGACCACCCTGTTCTGGAAGGTAAGACAATTTAATAGTACAAATGACATCAAGTTGTGCTTCTGGACTCAGGATCCTTGAAATGTTTAGATCACCATTATAGACTGTGTGTCTAATAATGCTAGGGAGTCCAAGTATATTAAAATTATACATCCACATGTATTTTGGTATGCATTACAGTATCACAGAATGGAAGGGGTTGGAAGTGACCTCTGGAGATCATCTAGCCCAAACCAAGGAAACTACACTACCACTCCGGGCAGCCTGTTCTAGTGCTCTGTCACCCTCAAAGTAAAGAAGATTCCCTCTCAGTCTTCTCTTCTCCAAGCTAAACAGATCCAGGTCTTTCAGCCTTTCCTTGTAAGACAGATGTTCCAGTTCTCTAATCATCTTTGGAGACATCCACTGGACAACAGGACGAGTTGGAAGCCACCGTGCTGCGAGAAAGCTATGACCTAGCTGCCATCACTGAAACTTGCTGGGTCAAATCCCATGACTGAAGTGCAGCTATTAATGGCTATATGCTGTACAAAAGGGACAGGACAAGAAGGAGAGGTGGAGGTATTTCCCTCTATGTCAATAAATGGATAGAGTACAAAGAGCTGTCCTGCGTTTACATGTTTGCTGAATGTAAAAGTGAAATCTTGGTCTGTTGAGATGGGTTTTTCTTGGGGTTTCTGAAGGGTTGATGACAGCAAACAGGCAAAACCACATTCATCTTCAGAAATCCTAATAGACTTTGAAGGAAATCTTGCAAATATATTCATGCAATTGCTACACAATTATTGTGTCAGTGTCCCTTGATTTGAGTTGCCATGAAATTATAATTTCTAGGAAAATTGTACCTAAAACAGATAAAATCCAGTAACTAAAGAGATAAAACCCAGTAAAATAATAATGATGATGGAAAATGATCCATTACAAAACAAACTGAAGAAAAATTAGATCATGACAAAGATAATATTAATACCATTTCTTAGGTATCCTTTAGCTTACATGCTAGTGGTATCATAACAGTGACCACTCTGGAAAATATCTGTTTTGCGATTCAGGATGCGTCTGTTTAAGTTCTTTAAGGAGTATGATAATGTAATCATTTCACCATTTTTTTAATCCAAGTTAAATATGCCAGAAGGACCGAAAGAGACAAAAAGTCGTAAAGAGAATTATAATTCTGAGCATGTTGAAAATGACAAAACTTTATGAATTTTCTCAAAAGATCTCAAGGTACTTAGATATGAGCTAACATTTCTGTATTTAGCTGATAGATGGAGAGTTAGGGAAAGTTATAAATAGATAAATACATGTCTTCTGTCTCAGCTGCCATGCAGCCACTATGTTCCTATTGAGAGCTGGTCATCAGAACAAAGTGACATACTTAAGACACCTATTATATTCTTACATAATTGAGCTTATTTCTATGGGAACAAGCAGTATGTCTACACATTTGCCTTTTTAGGGTATTAAAAATACCTCTGTGCCATCATTTTTTCTTTAAAAAAACAGACTCCTTAGAAAATTATTGTTTTAAAGAACATTTTCCTGATCACTTACACACTCTATTACCTAGTCTTATTTTTATTTAAATCACTTCTTTGTTAATATCAAAAACCTACTTGTGAATGAGATGCTTTTGAGCCTGAAATGAAATGGAGAAGATGATGTGTAACAGTAATTTTGTCTTCAGGAATGAATAAACCTGTAAATGAAGCAGTGTTTGGGAGTGATCCTGGGCAATGGAAGAGGATTGCCCATAATCCAAACCTGATGGAGCAGTCCTGGGCACATTTCCGTCCCAGGCCTACAAGAAGTTTCCCAAATCTTTCCCACTAACATTTCAGGTATTAAAATGTTCATTAAAGCAAAAGATCATTTTCAACAAGTACCTTAGGTACAGCCCCAGGTTTGGATGGTGAGAAAGTCACTAGTATAGGTGTTTGCCACCTGAGTCAGGTTCACTAAGTGCCTGGAAATGTTACAAAGTAATTTGCTTCTGTTAATTGTCTATTATAGACTTAGCTGTTGTAGACTGGACTTTATTTCTGAAAGGATTGTATCTGACTTCTTCCTTTTTTTCCCAGAGTAATATGCCCTAGACTTTAAAGGCACCAACAGCCTCAATATTTCCTATGTATTATCATTCACAAGAATATTGACTATTGTTTATATTCAGAATTTTTTTTTTTTTTTTCAGAATAAATTTGTTAAGGTTTAGGGCTGTCTAGTAGACTCTGTTAACCCCTCTCCCCTCCCAAAAGGGAAGAGAAAGGGAATAAGGGAGAGAGACATCAATTAGAAAAGGCAACTAGAACAGCTTTAATGAAAATTCAAATAATATTAATAAATTGGAATATATACAAATATATAGAAAAACAATATTGAACCCAACCCAACTGAAGCAATGAACCCATCAAACTCTCTTTTATGGAGAATTCCTTTTCTAGAATGTTATTGTTGTTGTTGTTGTTGTTATTATTATGTACAAATGATAAATTCAGGTGTCAAATAATAATTTCAATTTACTTATTAATATATAAATACTTAAATAGCAAAATTCACAGTGGTGGTTGGATTAAAAGTATCTTTAATAATATAGTATGTAGCATATAACAAATATTCAAATAAATCAGTTAATAGCCCATGAACCAGCTAGTGTAGTTGAATATAAGAAAATGTTATTATGCCTTTTGGATATCTACGTGTTGTCAAGGGAAACACTAAAATTAAAAGGCTTGTAGAGAGTCAAGAAGGCAGAAAGAAGTTGAATGAATTGCTTATATCCTCAGATCTTAATTTGTCAGAATTTTAAAAAGTTCCATTTCCTCAAGCAAAAAGAAATATAAGCATAATAAAATGAGAGGAAACATTTATGTATATAAAATGTAAAATAGTAACTGGGAATCTGAAAGTAGTAGAAATACTTAACAAGATAATTAAATCTTCTGTAATTCTTCATTCATATTTGAAGACTTACTTCATTCTAACAGAACCCAGATCAGTAATAAAATAAACAGTGAAATTGAGAGTAATTTATACAAACAGGGAGACAAAGAATTTACAATTGTAAAAAACCTAAAGATATTGAAGAAAAATTACATGTCTACAGTATACAAAAAATTAACTTTTTTTAAGTTAATCTTGATAACTGGAATCTTAGTATTCAAAAAAAAAAGTAGGGAAATTAATCTTTTTCATGAAAGTTTATTTAGGAGGTTAGGAAATAATAGCTCAGTACTGGTTTCAAAGGAGCATCTTGATGACGGATGAGTTTATAAAGAATTAAAAAATGAAACCATAGTGAATGCCAGTCATCATGGTGAGATGGAAACAGGGGCTATCATATGAACACATTCTTGTCTTTTGATAGGAATCTAGGATTAAATATTTGTGCTGATATAAAATCTCTTAGTTATACATTCTATTTTTATGAAGCAAAACAAGACAAATTCTGGAACTGTATCTGATCAATAAAACCTATCCTAAAAAGTATATAAACCAGAAACACATGCAAGGGAAACAGACCTGTATAGTGGAGGACTTCTTAACATATAAAAAAAAAAAAAAAAAAATTAGAAGAATAACCAGAGACAGAATGCTGAAACCAGAGAATTCTGAAACAAGAACTACTCATAATTATTTATTAGTACATGTTAGTTTAAAGTAGTTGCAGTAGTCTTTTATAATTTGATCTTGAATCCAAGAGCTGAAATTCTTGTGGTTCTTCTGGAATCTGCTAAGTTTCTTCCTAATCAGACATCATTCGCACTTATGAAATGGTACTTCTGGCACAGCTCTGACTCCCATTACATTCTCTCTGACCTGTCATCACATTCCTGCAGACACATTATCAAGTCAAAACATTTCATTTTCAAAATAGAGACGTTTTTCATCCATAGGAAAAACATGACCATAAAGATTATGCCTTAGAAGAAGACTGCTGCTCTGCTAAAATTAAATCACACCCAGGTCATAGTTCAAATTTTAAGCCCAGAAAATCCTGTAACGAAGGGAAAGTAGCATAAAATTAAAGAGCTAAACCAAGGTTTAATGAGGTTTTTGGCTTTGTTTTGTTTTGGTTTTTTAATATGCTTGTCACAGAATGAAGGTTAAATCATAAGAACATTTTCCTGTGAACAATGCAAGTCATAACTAGCATATGCTAATCTTTCATCTGCAGAAGTACAATGTTTGTAATTACCAGTCATCAGTCTGATGGCTGGTGATGATCATTAATGTGTTAATCACATTCGTCTTCTAAAAGATTTGGAGAAATATATATGTCTCTGAGAAGTAACACTAATTGTGAAATTCAGATTCTGTAAGAGCTGTTCATTGACCTTAGCTTTCATTATCATTTATCTGTTGCTAACTTAAGCAAATAAATAATAAATAATTGTTTAAATAATAAATAATTGTTTACGTATGAATCCTATCAACTCATTTGGCATCCTCACCACATCTACCGTTTATTCAGAGGCAAAAATCTACAAACTGGAACTGACTTAAGTTGATGGGTTATGTTTGGTCTGTCAGTTTTAAATATTAAATAATGCTAAGTACAAGCATTCAAAATCATGAGGAAGTCATGCTTTTTAAACGCCTATGGAATAAAATTGTGCAGAAATTAATTATATTTATAGAATAATGAATTTTGCTATTGATTATATATCTTCTAGTTCCAGTGTGTAAGCCTTATATTTTTATCTATAGGTATAAAGATGTCTTTACTTGCTTTTCCTTGCCTTCCTTTTCCCTGACTTTCCTTATCTTTTCTGCTCATTGTCTTTCTTCCTCCTTCTCTTTCTCCTTCTCTTTCTCCTTCTCCTTCTCCTACTCCTTCTCCTTCTTCTTCTCTTTCTCCTCCTTGATGTCCCCATTGTTATTTTCTTGGGTGAAATTGCCTGAAAAGAACCCAAAATCTAGCACAATGAGTAGTGTTCTGTACTCAGACAAATGACAGCGAAGGTTTTGCTTTCCTTTGGTTTTCCTAATGAGCAAAATGACGTTGTATATTCTATAGTCAGCTCCAATGAACTGATGTCATGTGCACTTCTATAAGCCAGATTCAACACTTATGAGCTTTTGACCTTATCTGATAGAAGTACAATGTGATTTTGGCAGCATAAATTTGTGAGCACCTGATTTGAAGAATGAAAGGATTTTTTTTCCCCAGCACTGGCTGATCTGATCCCTCTCAGAACAAATCCCATTTAAGACCTCCCAGGCCAGGCAGAAAAAGAAGAGAGAGGAAAAAAAAAGGAAAAAGAAAGAAAAAGAGGGAAAAAAAAAAAAAAAAGAAGAAAGAAAAGTAAAAAGAGCTCAAAATCTCTCTAGTCACTTTGGAAATTTTAGTCCATTGCCTACAAATTACACTTCCTGAAACAGAAATGCAATGTTGCCCATCCAGCCTTTCAAGTACTACAGACTTTCCAGAAGCACCACTCTCTAAAGTTGTCAACAGCGTATTTTACAAAGATCTACAGTTAACAAGTAAGCAGGTAACACAGAGACAGCCTTTATGCAGTGCAAGAGGCATGCACAACTCTTCTCCAAATTGTTAGACACTTACAGCTGTTCATCAGCAAACCAAATTGCTAGCAATGAAGCCATGGAAGAACAGGGTGTTGCAAGTTTCCAGACCAAGCCTGCAAAAGACATTGTGAGACTGCAGCATGGAAAGTAAGGCCTTTGGAGACTTCTACTCATGCAAACAATCATGAGACTACACGAACTTTAGAAGTAAATTACTGGAGTTGGAAGAATAAAAAAACCACTCCAATTTCAGGGTTTCCCTACCATAATTCTGAGATTAGAAGTCTAGGCTTTAACATCATGACCATATGTCAGGCTGTCTCACATTTTGCTGTCTAAAATATAACCTTTCATTTTTATATTTGTTGAATAAACAGTAACCAGGAAATTCTTTTAGACTTCTATTACTCACACAGTATTTCCTTCTCCTCAGATATTTAAGACACTTTTAAGACACACAAACGGAATGGTTCTTCTGTTCATGATTTGTCTGTTCTGAGTAGTGCAAGTTTTATTGGTTTCTCTTTCTGACATCTGAGACAGAGGAGTTGTGTTCTGCATTGAGTGAGTGATGAGTGCACTTTGGCCTGGAAGTGTTCAGGCTACTGATTCAATGAATATATCCAAGCTAGAGAGAGATTAGTAGGTTTCCAGCCTCAAACACTTGGTTTTAAAAATAAAACAGATGAAAAACAAAATACATATCTTTTACAAAAACTGTTTAGAGTAGAATGGTTTTTATTGGATTTAAAGACTTATTTTAGAAAGTGAACAAAAATCAAAAACTGAAGCCTCCTTTAGCACTGGATACATGTTCACGCACAAAGACTCTGTGCTCCCTATAGCCTACATGTGCTATGATAATTTAAATTTTCAATCTTTTTGCTCAATACATAAATAAAATAGTGTAGATTTTCAGCCTCATTCCTGGTCATAATGTCTTTATAAAACTTTTTTTCCACATGGCACAAAAACAACCTACGTTCAGCGCTCAGCTACATTTTCCAAAGTTGATTAAACAACCACTATTCCTCAGAATGTTTCTTGCTACAAGTGCTGATGTTAACTGCCACACAATACAAAGGTACTGTCAAGTATTTGTAAAAATCAGGCAGGTTTCTCTTATAGCACAGAATATTTTCTGTCTGCATTTTAAAGAAAATGATTCACAAAGTCATGTTTGCCAAACATTGCAGGATAAGATTCAGGGGATCATATTTTGTCAAATGTGGTTGGTTTTGTTTTAAACTTGAGGTTTCTGTTTCTTTGCATTTTTCAGTGTTGATATAAGCAGTGTATTAACTATTAACAGTATTAACTATCCCATTTTTTTACCTAGAGGATCTTTACACAATTACAGTATTTTCCACCAAAAAAAAACCTCAAAAACAAAACATCCTGGTTAGTTGGTGTAGGAGAACAGTATCATATATATCTACATTTGACAAAATCATTTCTGTAATTGGCCTGCAACCTTAGCTTCTCATGTCTCTAACACTGCCTCCATCAATACAAATCAAAAAGGATACATGTGCTCTATGAGAAAGATTCATGTACCTTTAGAAGTAATCAGCATTGTTGAGATTAATGATCTCATGAGAACTGCATCTCTTGCAGGTCCATAGTCTCTGATGATTTCTACTGAGAGTAAATGAAGTGCAGGTACATTTATGTTTTTGAACTCTACCCCATGCTAAAAGCAGCTCCCCTCCTTTCTGCTCCATGTGGGTTAATTACTGCCTGGGTTTGCAACCATCCGCAAAATCCCAGAAGGGTTGGAAATTATTTACTGGTGACTCTTTTCCGATGGTCACCAGCATCGAATTCTGTTTTCTTCTGTGGCTGCAAATGGATCACCAAGGGAGCTGCCCCCACCATCTACAGCCCTCTTCCATGGGGCTTTCTGGTTATACATTTTTCTTTGTAGGCAAATTCTTCTTGTTCTGGCACTAGAAAGAAAGGACTTAGTGTGCAAGGTAAGAGGCAATATGATTTCCAGGGCTGACACAAAAAAAAAAAGCAAGTGGGTTATGTGCTATGGGATTAGAAATTAGGAGGTGAATGGAAATGTGCAGAGGTAAAGTTGAAATGTGGTTAGTGAAGAAGTGGGAAGTGACTACAGAGACCATACAACTCTGAAGGAGTACCAACAGTTAGCAGAAAGTTATGCAGCTCTGAGTGATGGGGTAAAAGGATGTGTGTGTGTGTGTGTGTGTGTGTGTGTATGTGGGAGAAAGGTGTTCACAGCTGAGCCAGGGTCAAGGTGGCAGCTGAGTTCTTACTGTTGTCTGCAGCACTGGTTGTGGAGATAGACTGGGGAATCTCCAGAAAACTGATCTAGATCTGGCCCTGAGCAGCCTGATTTACCATTGAATCTGGGCATAACTTGGAAGTTTGCCTTGCTTTGAATGAGGTTTGGATCAGATGGTGTCCAGAGGTCCTTTCTAACCTTAATTATTATGTGTTATGGAAATTTTAATAGGCACTACCATCTAGTTGGGGTATATATCCCAGGGTCAGATTCCAGGGGAAAAATGTCCATTCCCTCTTGAAAGAAAGAAACATAGAGCAGCATGTCAAGCTACCTGCCTTTTCACAGGAGTCTGAAGGAAACTCTGCTACTCCTAATTCCTTCCATGCAAGGGTCCATTACCTTCACATCGTTCCCCACCTTCTCTTCATTCCAAGATTTAGAAATGTCCATTCTAACTCTATCTTCATCCTCTCATGAGAGCTTTAGGAAGCCCCCAAATGGAAAATCTTGTGTCCATTGTGTAGTGAAACTACTTGGGCTCATGAGCACACCAGGTCCAGTCTTTGACCTATCTGAATTCTGAATATCAGGAAGGCTTCTGAGCTCCACATCCTTCAGATGTGCTCCCTGGGTATATCCCAGCCTTTCACAATTTTTCTGTTCACTGCTTCTGTGCCTATATCTCATGTTGTAGAGAAAATTTGGAAAATAGCTGCTAAATTTGTAAATGTAGTATGCAAATAATTGTTATAGTTTCTTATTCTTCAGTACAGAAATGTTGATACTTTACTCTCAAATGGGCTTTTTTTAATCTGTTTACATTAATGACATAGAACAAGTAATACAATTTTTTTTTTTTATTATGCAAATAAGGGATAATCCAAGCAGGTTTTTTCTGGGTGTCTTCTTCAGGCAGCCTAAAGGTTAGTTGGACGGTAATAGTGAGAAATTAGTGCATCTGCTTCGGATTTTCACTATGTCGTTCAACATGCAAGTGGTTTTGTAACCCAGAACCTGTCAAATTTAATCAGATTTGAATATATTTTTGAAAATTTGATGAAGAACAAGCATGGTTCAGACCTTATAAAGGCAATAGCAGTTGGGAAGAAAAAAACCAGGCAAACAGGAAACATATTTGATGCTCTGTTGACCTGTCCCAAGAATTCAGCTTTCCCTGCTGACCTTAATGTTGATAGATCAGATGCAATTAAGGACATTAAAGATTCTTTAGGACCATCCTGCTCTATGTTACTGTGCAGAATCATTATAGCTCACTGCCTAGGGACTTTTCACCCCCAAAAATGTGCATTCCCCCTGCTCTTCTTAGAGTACCCTGAAAACAATGAGATCAAAAGAAGCCTCCTGAGCAATCCCTGGGGGAGAGAAGTAGACCTACATCACCTGAGAGCATTTAGTCGAGAGTTTGAGATAAGCACTTTATTTCTCCCCTACCTGTATCTTAGGCACATATATCATCCTCCTGTGGCTCAGCATCTGATTTGATTTAGATGTTTAGGTAATTCATGTCCTAGCATCCAAAGCTGCCCCTAGGGCTGTGTCACACTTAACGCATTTGTCATGCTCATTTGTGTCCCTGCCATCTTTGGGCAAGTAAACTGTTTTCATCACTTCTGAGACAGCAGATGGCCAGCAATAGGTATTAAAGATACTCGGTGTGCCTGGGCAAAATTTGTCTCAGTACTGATGAAAAACTTCCCTTCTCATCTCTATACAATTACTGAAGGACATGGGCTGTGAGGAGTTCGGAAGATGTGGGTCAGGACCAGGATACAACAGACTCAAGGGAGAACAGTACCTGAACTACTTCTAAGCATGTTGTCCCTGGATGCATGGTGGGATGTAACACTTTACAGGATCTTCAGCTTAGACCTAAGGGGGAGTGTGGGTGTGGCAGTAGTGCTATGTAGCATGGAGTATAGGACTACATTCACACTATTGCTTCTGGCTTGTTTGCAGCTATGTTGGGGATTTTCACAAGCCTAGTGTGTTGCCTAGTACCTGTTTAAACACCATAGGAGTGTATGAGCACAGGATGACAGGGAGGCACTATGTTTCAGAATTGCAAGTGTCAGGGGATACTGGGTTTCAGCATCAAAGCAGGTATGGTCTCATATTCCTCTAAGGATCCTCTTCTTCTGGTAAAGACATTTAAATTGGGTACCTAGATGCCTCTACATAATTAGGGTCATTATACTGCTGTCTTGTGCTTAATCTTAAATCTTAATTTTTCTGGTGCTTAATCTTAAAATTTTGGTGACAGTCTAGGACCTTTTTTTCCTTGACTAGCCATAGTATCTTCAAGCTTTCCACAGTAATGGGATTTTCACACATAACCAACATAAACTTGACAAAGTATGTCAGACTTGTAGACAGCTTATTTCTTGTGTTGGAATGAAGGTACTTGAAATGAGTGAAAAAAATATTGTAAGTGGTGTAAAATGTATTGCTTGGTAATGACTAGAAGAAGTATGCAGTTGTGGCACATTGCAAGCAGGTGCTACAATAATATTGCTTTCCTCTGTGGGAGGAAATGGAGTTTGTGAAAGATTTACAGTAAATTTCCACAGCCTAAGACATCTGTTGTAATCAGTGCATTCATAGGATGGCATGTTTGTGTACATTGTCCTTTGCCATGATCTGTGCACTCATAATGTTTTCTGTTTACTGTCAGTGTTTCGAGGTTCAAACATGACACTGAACTGGCAATACTTTAACTGCAGATTCTCTTTTTCTTTCCTCAATAGCTTTTGTAGGTAGTGACATCAGAAGATTTTAAGCTCACTTGCTCAAATTTTGTGTTATTGTGCCATAAATGCCTAAATCCCTTGAGTATATTTTAGAATGTGACTGGTATCCTCTATCAATATATGTAAGATGATCATGCAGCAGAAAAGAAGGAGGTCATGTAAAAAAAGATAAGGACATTACTCAAACACCTGTAAGATAATAGAATCATAGAATTGTAGGAGTTGAAAGGGACCTCGGGAGATCATAGAGTATAACCCCCCTGCCAGAGCAGGACCACCTAGGGCAGGCCACACAGGAACAGATCCAGGCAGGGTTTGAAAGTCTATAGAGAAGGAGACTCCACAGTATCTCTGGTCAGCCTGTTCCAGTGCTCTGTCACCCTCACAGGAAAGAAGATTTTCTTTATGTTGAGGTCGAACTTCCTTTATTCGAGTTTGTGACCATTACCTCTCGTTCTATCACAGGGCACAACTAAAAAGACACTGGCCCCTTTTACTGGACACCCACCCTTCAGATATTTGTAAACATTAGTAAGATCTCCTCTCAGTCTTCTCCAGACTAAACAGCTCCAGGTCTCTCAGCCTTTCCTCATTAGAAAGATGTTCCAGTCCCCTAATCGTCTTTGTAGCTCTCCATTGGTCTCTCTCTAGTATTTCCCTGTCCCTCTTGAGCCAGGGAGACCAGAACTGGACACAATATTCCAGATGTGACTTCACTATGGCAGAGTAGAGGGGGAGAAGAACCTCCTTCAACCTGCTGGACACACTCTTCTTTATGCACCCCAGGAGACCATCGGCCTTCTTGACCGCAAGGGCACATTGTTGTCCCATGGATAATTTACTGTCCACCAGGACTCTAAAGTCCTTCTCTGTGGAGCTGCTTTCCAGCAGGTCAACCCTAACCTGTCATAGTGTGTAGGGTTATTCTTCCCCAGGTGTTGGAGTCTACACTTGTTCTCATTGAATTCCATTTGGTTCCTCTTTGCCCAGCTCTCCAGACTGTCCATATCTCACTGAATGGCAGCACAGACTTCTGGTGTACCAGCCACTCCTCCCAGTTTCATATCATTAGCAAACTTGCTGATGGTACACTCTATCCCTTCATCCAGGTCATTGATGAAGATGCTGATCCCTGAGGAACACCATTAGTTACAGGTCTCCAACTGGACTCTGTGCCACTTATCACAACTGAGCTCTATTATTCAGCCAGTTCTCAACCCACCTCACCATCCATTCATCTAACCCACACTCATTCATGCAGACATCCTGCCTCCTCTACTTGATTTTTTACTCAAGGAAATGCACCTGTCCTGAGTATGGAGGAAGTAATGTTTGAATATCAACCAGCTCTCTTGGGTCCCCTTACCTTCTAGAGTCTTAGAATAAGAGATTCCTCAAGTAGGTTTTTGAAGAGGACAAAGTTAGCCCTTCTGAAGTCCAGGGTTGCAATCTTACTTATTACCCTGCTTATTCCTCATATGATACTAAACTCTACCATGTCATGATTGTTACCACCAAGGCTGTCCACAACCTGCACGTTCCTAACCAGACTTTCTTTGCTCATTATACAAGGTCCAGCAGCACACCTCTCCTCATTGGCTATTCCACTACCTGTGTCAGAAACTTATTGTCAATGCACTGCAAGAGCCTTCTAGACTGAGTATGCCTCACTGTGTGGCCTTTACAACAAATATCAGGGTGATTGAAGTCCCCCATGAGCACTAGAGAATGTGATCTTGAGGCTACTTCCAGCTGTCTCTAGAAGGGCTCATAGACATCCTCTTCCTGGTTTTGTTGTCTGTAGTGGATATCTACAACAGTTTTGCCTATATTTGCATGCCCCTTAATTCTTACCCATAAGCTTTCAATGCATTCTTCATCCCCCCCCGGGATAGATCTCGATGCATTCCAGTTGCTCTCACACATAAAGAACAACTCCACCACCTCACCTTGTTGTTCTGTCTTTCCTAAAAAGTATGCAATTGTCCAAGACAACATCCAGTTATGTGAACTGTGCCACCATGTCTCAGTAATTGTAATGAGATCATGTCCCTGTGACCAAACACAGATTTCCAATTCCTCCTGCAAGATTTTCTTACACATTGGTTTATACTGAGTTAAATTATGCAGGTTATACAAAATAGGTATGTGTGATTTTCATGTAGAATGCTTCCATCTGTGAGACTACACATTGATGTGTGCAATCTCCCACTTACCCATTGCTGACAAAAGCAGCAGAGGGTAAATCCATACATTTATTCCACAAGAACAGAATGGCATCAGTCACAAGAATGACATAAAAACCTGGGATTTGAAAATGTCTCTAGCCTTTCACCATTACTACTGCCAGCAGGATGCAACATAAAATGGTCTGAAAAAGAATGTAATCATAAAAATGCAGAGATTATACTAACAATTCAAAATGAATAGGCCTTTGCCATGAAAATAATGCTGGTGCTGAAAGAACATGTTCTTTTACAATAAGTTGGTGATGATTCATTATTTTACAAGAGCAACTGGAGTAGGGATTACAGTAATGGAATCAATGACAAAAGCTGTTCAGTTTATGCATTTACGTTTCAGGGTTTTTTAATCAACAGTGGAATAACATAACCCTGGGTTTAAGTCTGGTGCCAAAAGAGCTCTTGAAGTCTCCATTTGATCACATTATGTGAGATGACAACAAAGACTTTGAGTGATGTTTTCAAGAAGCAAGTATGGATACTTTTTTGAAAAAGTAAACATTTATTTATCTTTGCTGAAAGGTTACAAAAATACAGAAATAAGCAGCTGTCCCTCAGGATTCTGGCAGATAGATGATGTACAGGTCACATAGACACCTTAGAGGAGCTACCAGAGAGCAATTGTTGTTATTCCTATGCAAACTATATTTTAGAAACATTCATTTGGGTCATGGCAAAGAAGGCAAATGATCTCTGCATTACTTCATGGTAGACCACAGAAGCTTTCCTCCTTAGTCTGGTGAGCTGAAGTTTTAGCTTCCTGAGTTTTCAATTCATCAAAATTATTAAAAAAAAAAAAAAAAAAAAGCAGCTACTTTGTGTATTTCAAGTTAAGCGACTTGTTTAGATGTGGCTCAGAATTCTTCCACGTGTCATTTTCCTCTTTATTTATTTATGCAATGAATAAACATATTTTGATATATTATAATACACAAGCAAACATAGTGATTTAACAGAACTTTGCTATAGTGTTAGTGGAGGTACTGAACCATTAGAAGTGTGAGTATAAGGACTCTGTGGATAAAGTCAGTGGTGTTTTGCTTAGAAAATAAGGTAAGAATGACTGTACATCATCAGTCTGAAGGCTGACTTCAACAGATGCCAGTATGGAACCTTCTGGAAACACTGAAACCCTGGTAAGTACAGAGTGACCATTTCACTGGCACATTATGTTAAATTTCAGCAAGCTGGTTCAGGATATTTATAAGCCAAAACTTCATCTGGACCATTGTGTTTAATATCCAACAATGGTTATCTTTAAAGATAACCTTTTTTGTTTTGTTTTGTTTTTAATACATTTGTAGCTTTGACATTCACAGAACCTTTTGGAAATAAGCACCACAATTTCAAAGCTGTTTCATCCTCTTAGTGTGCATGTCCCAAGGATTTAATGCATTTTTAGGGTATATAAATGTGTTAGTTGCTTGACATGCAGCAAAGCTTGGGAGAAGATGAGTGCAGGTAAAGCAAATGTAACTTGCATTAGTGCTAGTAAGGTTAGATCCTTGTAATGTAAACAAAGAGCCTGCAGTTTGTTTCTTGAGAGATTGTGAGGAGCTTGAGAAAAATGAGCTTGACAAACAATCTCAGTACATAGTTGAAGGCAGGTTTTTGGTTACTGCAGCTTTGGCCTGATGAGTATTTTAAGCTGAGAAAGCAGTATTTCAACATGTGCTGTAGATGGTCTTGGATTTACGTAAGATTTCCCACTTTTTGAAATTATTGGTATGTTTTGGAGTATGTTTATGGTCAAATTGATTCACATTCCCTTGCTGGCTTTCCACCTTCAGAGTTTCAAGAGCTTTGTGGGGGAAGCAGATGTCTGCAACTTGGCTACCACAAAATTTCCCTTTGCCACTAACATGTAAGAGCTGATCTGTTTAATGTCATCTCTAGACTGGTTTGACACTAAGGACAAAAAACATTTGAGTTACCCCAGGCCTTTGGTCGGAGTCCAGTAATAGAATCATGGTCAGATGCCTTACCTACTTTGT
The DNA here is from genome assembly GCA_025345505.1 of Todiramphus chloris collaris. Taxonomy (NCBI): domain Eukaryota; kingdom Metazoa; phylum Chordata; class Aves; order Coraciiformes; family Alcedinidae; genus Todiramphus; species Todiramphus chloris. Next base: position 35,108,314 of record JANVCC010000018.1, on the reverse strand, counting down.
GGACCATGACTAATGAATGGCCATATAAATGTTAACCTTCAGCCTCAGCAAGTTCAGCTGTTCCCATTTATCTGGAGGATGCTACAAAAACTTTGTTCACACTAAATATTTGATGACACTCAAAGGCCGACTTATTTTCCTCTCACTAGGAAGCACAGACAAGATCACTGGATGTACATAAAGGATAAAAGCTATGACAACCTTGTTGCATAGTGCTTAATTCTGGTCATTAGTTCCTAACACAGACAGGCTCAGACTGAAAATTAATGCTTTTCTGAATGACCATACACAGGAGCTCTATCTATGATAGGAAATTAAAAAGCACAAGAGAATGTTCCCAGTAACACTGTGAATGTTCCATACTGCATGGATATGGAGTCTATACTTACCCAGTTGTGCTGGTACAGTTTTGTCTTAGGCCAATTAGCAGCCTCAAAAGTAATTCATGGTCATAGTTTGTCAGTGAGCCAGCACCAGAAACCAGTCCCTATACCAATCTAGATATATCCACCATATTTGGCAGGGTAAGACTGTTTAATACATTACACACAAGGTCATTCTGTACCTCAGTATTAGAGTGAAATCAAAGATTAATTCAATTTTCTAGTACAGATGGAGATTTCTCATGGCAACTTGTGACTTGTACTTATCTAGGGCTCCCCCTCAGACTATCAATGACTTTAGAAAAAAATTCTGAAGTGATCAGGTATTTTCTGTGAGTGCTGGAGAGTGATTCATCTCACTCTGAAGCTGGCATCTAGTGACTGGTTGACTATCTAGCTAGCAGCTGGCTGTATTGGCTAGATCTCCACTGACTACAATGGGAGCATAAAGATCTACATATGGATACCTACATTTAGATATGTCATTCAGGACCCAAATTCTGACTTCTTGTCTCCTACAACTTGGTGACACCTTTATGGCAATTTTCCTCTGACACTTGCTAATCTTTGCCTTCAGTGTTGCCTCTTTTACTCCGATCAAGCCAAGAGGAGTCCAAATTTCTGTGTGTTTTAACAAGATACTTTTCTTATTTTTTGAATAAATTCCTAAAAAATTTTAGCTTTTCATCATAGTCATTCCTGTTAACTTTGTATCTGCATATTTAGATTTGCAGAGAGACTCAAGGATATGCAGTGGCCATGCAAAATACTCTTCTTCTAAATAAACAGAAAAGTAAAATGGCTGCAGATACACTTCTGCAAGAGGGATTACTTGAGAGATCAACTGCATTAAAGGCTAATATTCTTAATAACATTTTCATGTCACAGCTAATTAAATTAAGATAAAATGTTTCATGCTCTAAGGAACACAAGCATTAAAATTTCTGGTTTGTGGTGCAGGTGGAAAGAACTCCTATTTCATACTTTCCACGTACAGCACAGACTGTAAAGCAAATGTTGCAATATTATCCTGGAACAGTGAAAGGAATTCCATGGGAAACATAACTCCACAAGGCATTTTACCTGAGGCTGAACTCATAATCCCCTCCACTGATACAAACTGTTCTCATTTGTACTGTTTCATCTGAGGCATCTAATCTGCATTTCCACTGCTTTTCTCAGGGGAAGCCTTGAATGCTGATACACTGAAATATAAACTAAAACAGCCCTGAAACAAATAATCTATCTGTAGATCTAATGAAAGTATTTTTCTTAATGTGGCTGCCATAAAACATTAAAGCTTCCTCATTTGTCATACCTTCTACAACAGAAGATTCCCATATGTTTTAGTCTCACTAGGAACAGGGAGTTTAAAGCCTTTTAAGTGCAAATAAAATGTGAATCCAGTAAAGTGAGCAGCTACACATTGCTTTTATTAGGCGAAAATTGGTCTTTCTAGCTAGAATATATTCTTTGTTTCTTTGTTTCAGCAGTATTTTCATCCTAAATTCTCCAGTAACAGCAATGGCAACTGAAATCTGCTGTTAATAATTTAAAATACAATTTTCCCTAATACCATCATGTCGCTCTGTCCCAGTCCTGAGGAAAGGTATCTTTGTTACGGGTGAAAAACATAATTATTATTACTGACTAGTTTTCACCAGCTCCCAAAAGATCATGTTTCTTCTGGTTGTTTTCATAGTGTGATTATGAGAAAATAAGTAAGTACATATGAGACCTCTGATCTGGCTACGTACAAGGTGGGAATCGGTTATTTTTTGGACAGCTGGTAATTTATCTGATAATTGTGGTTAAATCTAAATCTGAAAGTAGAATATATAGACACATATATGATGAATTTATAAAAATGCAAATGCATAACTGTAAAATGTTAAGGTAAAAAACTATGCACCTTTGTGGTGGGTTGACGCTGGATGGATGCTAGATGATCATCAAAAGACTATCACTCAGGGGCAGCCTGTTATGTCAGGGCAGGCTGTTAGACATGTAACAGATGCTCTCCCTTAACCCCAACTCCCTCACCAAAACAATTTTAATGTCCTGTCCTGTTTGGACTGGCCCCATGGCTACTGCATGAACTATCTCTCATTTGATCTGTTCTAAGGCCTGGTTTTGTTCAGGACCCCAATTAAAATTGGGCTTCTTTCAGGTCACTTCATATAGGGGTTTTACAATCTGACTGTAACAAGGAATGTGCATTCTCCAGAAACCCACAGTACCTAAGAATGCATTTGTTTCCTTTTCATCCAGGTTTGAGTCAAGTATTCTCACACAGTATTAAATTTCCTTGAGATACACATTGTACTTCACCATCTTTCATCATCACCCACAAAGTACTTGTAGGTCCTCAAGCAAAAGCAATCCCACTAATGGGTTTGCCTTTGCCCGAAGCAGGAAATACTCAGTTTTCCCCAACAGATTCATTTCATACACCACAGGGACCTTATCTCCCTCAGCTGCATGTAAGAGGTCTGAATGAGTGGGACTGGCTCAACTGATGGTTCCTCTGGTGTTGACTAACCAGGTGGCTTGGGCTAAATGCTTGTCCCAGTTTTTAATGGTTCCATGCCCCATTGCTTTCAGAGTAGTTTAACAGTCCATTATATCATTCAATTTTTCCAGAGGTTGGTGCATGATAGGGGATATATATATACAAATATATACAAAACCAGTATTGAACCCAACCCTTCCTGATAGCAATTATGTCACTGTCACCACTGATGCTGTGGAGCAGGCACCGGGAAAGTCTCAGACTGGACCCAGCAGCAGATGGGGGCTATGTTCAGGAGATAGATTCTGATACTAGATTCAGGAACACACAGACTGGGATTGAAGGCAGAACAGTCAGAGTCCTCCTTGGATGCCAGCTATTGAAGAAGCAAGCAAGAAACCAGAAGAGCCAAGCCAAGTGAACTTGACCCTTATGATCCCCTAGCTTAATACTGAATATGACATATATGGGATGGAATACCTCTTTGATCAGTTCAGGGTCACCTGGCTCCCCTCCCTGCAGGTGCAGCCTTTTACTTTCTGCACCCCACAATGTGACACACAAGATCCAGCAGTGGTCTTGGTCTGCACACCAGTCCTTGGTACTAACTCTAAACTTCAGGTGCTATCACTGCTAGAAGCAGACCCTGCCTGTGAGAACAGGCTGCTAACTTCAGAAAGTGCAGTGAGTTAGAAGAACTGAGACAAAAAGTAAAATCACTGAATAGAATTAGTTCTGTTCTCACTAAAACCACAACAGCTGGACAGGGGAGAGAAAAATAAAAGGGCTGTGAGTCAAGACAAGGAAAGGAGAGATCATTCACCAATTGCCATCATGTGCAAAACAGACTTGGGGAAATTAGTTTAATTTATTACCAATCAAATCATAATGATCAAAATCATGTGAGAATGAGAAATTTAAAAAAAAGTTAAAATACCTTCCTCCCACCCCTCCCTTCTTCCTGGGATCAACTTCACCCCCAATTTCTCTGTCACCTCCCTCTGAGCCATGCAGAGTGACAGGGAATGGGAGTTGAGGTCACACACTGTTTCTGCTGCTATGTCCTTCTCAATGGGGGAACTCACACCTCCCCTGCTCCAATGTGGGGTCCCTCCCATGGCAGACAGTCCTCCACAAACTTCTCCAGTGTAAGTCCTTCCTGCAGGCTGTAATTCCTCACAAACTGCTCCAGTGTGGGTCCCACACAGGGTCACAAGTCCTGCCAGCAAACCTGCTCCGCTATGGTCTTCTGTCTCTCCATGGGTGCACAGGTCCCACCAGGACCCTGCTCCAGCACAGATTTCCCATGGGGTTACAGCATCCTTTGAGCATCCACCTGCTCTGTTGTGGGGTCCTCTACAGACTACAAGTGGACATCTGCTGCACTGTGGACCTCCAAGGGCTGCAGGGGGATAGCCTGCCTCACCTTGGTCTTGACCATAGACTGTGGGGGAATCTCTGCTCTGGCGACTGAAGCACCTCATCTCCCTCCTTATTCACTGATTTTGGTGTCTGCAGAGTTGTTTCTCTCAGGTGTTCTCTCTTTTCTGGCTGTTGCACATTGTTTTCTCCCTTCTTAAATGTCTTATCACAGAGGCCATTGATGGGCCTTGGCCAGCAGCCTGTTCATCCTGAAGGTAGCTGGTACTGACTCTACTGGACACAGGGGAAGTTTCTAGCTGCTTCTCAGAAGCATCCACAGAGGCCACCCTATAGCTCCTCCCCCCCCCCAAAATAAACCCAAACAAAACCCTTGCCATGAAACCCAAGTATAACACTTCCTTTTTTCACAAGGTCATCTGTCTCTGTGAATAAAAATTTGCATGAGCTTCAGTTATTATATTCAATCTTTTTTTTAGGACTGTTAAAACAATGGAAACGTGCCCACTAGCCACAGCTGTCACAGTTATAGAAGAGATGCATTTCATTACAGAACGCTGCAACATCCTAGAAAGTTCTTCTTTTAATGCATTTCCAAGTATTATGGACTGAATAGCTGCTTATGTAGGACCTGATTCTGACTGCAGTCATACAACTATAAGCTTAGAATAATTCCACTAAAGTAAATAAGCTGAAAGACCTTTTTTTCTGATCTCATTTAAAATAGTCATATGCTAAAAAATTTTGGATTTGCACCCAGGCAAGAGAATTAGTCCTGTTCAGTCTTTGAAGTATTAATCTTGAGACATCATCTACCCATGTGTGAGGTGGATGCCGGAGACTTGTGTTCTGACATAACAGGGTGATATGGCTTTATATTGTTTGATATTAGAAATGCTCTACGGAATAGGTGCTTCTGGGAGCTGTACCTGCCCTGGCAGGGTGAATGGCTATGTTTGACAGTTGTGCTGTGCACACCCTCTCAAAAGGTGCAGGGTCAGGTCTTTGGGTCTGAATTTTGACATTTTCTTCCCCCACAGAGCTCTATAAATCAAATTAAGCTCTGCACCTGCAACATAATAGGGTAGTTGAGGATGTTGCTGTGTACAGTGGCATGCCAAAGGGTCACTTCATCCTAAGCATTCTCTGGTTATTATGTGTCACTCCTGGAGCATCAGGCACATCCTACATGAAAAGAGCATACCCTTATGTTACAGTCTTGACACATTAATCCATGGTTTATATGGGTAATTAACAGGGAGAAAAATGCCTTCTGCAAACACATGTGCTGAAACAGAGCAGTTTCAAAACACGGCATGGTTTTAATATTCATTATATGTATATAAAACCAAAGGTTAAAAAAATTCCCAGATATATACTGAACAAGATTTGTTGTTCTTGGTTTTTGGCTTTTGATCATCTATGATTATGAATTATAGCAGATCTGGGCTGGTCACTAAACAAATGACAGATGCTCTTTATTAACCCCCTCCCTTCTCAAAATGGAACAAGAGAGAGGGATTTATGGATTGTAAAAGAAAACTAAAACATCTTTAAAGAAAATAATGAAATATATGAAAACATATACAAAACCACTATCAAACCCTACCCCACCAATTGCAATCGCATTGCGATCACCATTGATTCTGGTGGACAGGCATTGGGGAAGTCCCAGATTGGATTCAGTGTCAGACAGGAACTGGACTCAGGAGCTGGATTCAGGAACACATGGTTTGGGATTAAAAGCAGGAGAGTGATTCTTGGACACCAGCCATTGAAGAAGAGAGCTTAACCTTCGCAAGCCTTCAGCTTTATACTGAATATGATGCATATGGAGTGGAAAACCTTTTCAATCAGTTTAGGGTCACTGGTCTTGTCTGCGCTTTCCTGGAGGTGCAACTTTTTACTTTATGGCACCCCAACGTGGTACACACAATGTAGCAATGATCTTGGTTTATATAGGAACAAGTATCTGCAAGTTCATTTCTGCATATCTGTCCTTAGTACTAACTATAAACACCAGGAGTTTTCACTGCTAGAAGCAGACACTGTCTGCAAAAATATACTGTTAACTTCAGAAAGTGCAGTTACTTAAAAGAGACTTAGCTGAAAATTAAAACCGGTGAACAGACAATCGGTTCTGATTTAGCTAAACCCACAAATATAATGAATTATAGCAGAGCTATTTGTGGACTGTAGCTCAGCAGTCCCACTACTAATCTCCCACTTTGGAAGAGTTTCTAATTTACCTGGTTTTGACTGAAAGACAATCATGGTGTGCTTATTATCCTCTCTGTGAATGACTTTTTCAACTGCATTGATCTTATTACAATTCATATTAAAAATCTGGACAAATACCACTAGCAGAAGTGATAATTCCTACTGCCATGACAAGGGAGGAGGTGGCCAGGTGCTGCCATGACTGAAAACACCTCCTTGGGCCAAGACAAGTGCACTGTGGAGGGGTCACCCTCCCCAGATAGAGATTTTTAGCTTCTCCATCCCGCTAACTAACTATGTGGTCTGTGGAAGAATAACAGTGTAGGAAGCCAGATGGGTGGCCGAAAGACATACAAGATAACAGCAGGGAGACTCTCAGTGACAGTCCTCAAATAAAAAAAGATCTCTGGACAAATTTGCCAATTTGGTCAAAATCCAATTTTTTATTTTTTATTTCTTTTAAAGGGTTCTAATGATACGTTTTCAAGCAGCAAGTACTAAAAGAGATGATAATATCATTACAGTGATGGCTGCAGTTTAATCTTCCTTGTACTAACAAGCTCTTTACTCTATTCTTCCTACTGCCTCTCCTCCCACAAGCACTTCACAGTGATCTCAGTGCTTTTGCCCTTCTGCCCTCCTTGTGCTTCTGTGCCTGTCACCCTTGTGACTGTCTTTTTCAATTGTGCTCCCAGTTAGCTCACTGCTGCCTGAGCATAAGGCCAACAGATAGAAAAAAAAAAAAAAAAAGAAGAAAGTTGATGCGCTGATGTTCTACCCAACAAATTAATAATAAAAAACTAGTTTTATCATGGTTTTTTTCTTTATGGTGTCCCTAAAGGTGTGCAGAATCACCACGCCTGGAGAAAACCCAGGTGGGGTTAATGCTGTATTTTTTGCTGGCCACATATTTCACAGATTAAAAGCCTGAAACTACCTGGTTATTAGACCAAGAAGAAACCTTTCAAATATAAATGCTCCTTCACCTGTTATTTTGTGGTTTGTGTAAACACTGTAAGTTACATAGAGGATTCTATTTCTATTACAGTGTGTAAAGCCCTTTAACTGAATGTTGCCATAATTCACAAGCAGGACAAAATTTAGGAATAGAAATAGGGAGGATAGAGTTGCCTGTAGGCAGTTATGGTAAACCGTCAGAGACATAAATCTATTTAATGTGGAAGAAAAGACATTTCAACCTTTTCCATGACTGAGATCACTCAGTGCAGGTCTGGTATAAATAGTAAAGAAGAAAAATAGGTGGAAAGGTACATGCTTATGGTTTTGTTCAGGCATACAGAAAACATGTAAGACATTTTAAAATTCAAGGAGTTAATGGCAGTGATAAAAGAAGGTATCTAGGGCCAAAAGCCGAAGTCCTTAAACTCTGGTTACAATGACAGATAGAGTGGACCCTCCAATCATTTCTAAGTCCATGATCTCTGACCACCTGAGCTGAAGACACAGCTGCTTTAGATAGGCTGCTAACTCCAAGATGTGCAAAAAAGCTGATGTCCCAGACGATCTCTTTCTGCAGCAAGACAGATGTTGAGCAGGCAGAGCTCCTTACAGCTTCGCATTTGAGATGCTTCTTGGCCAAAGAACTGCAATTTCAGGCCTATGTGAATGATAGCAAAGAAAAATTGTTCAACAAGTTATGAGGTTATAAACAAAATACTTCCATAATGCATTAGACTTGCAAAGCTTGGATTATTCACTTGTCCCTTGAAGTCTCTGCAAAATCATTAGGCTATGGCTTCATTAAAATGCTGAAGAAATCTTTGTGGATTCTAATATAGCCTCTAGTATTAAACATATGTAAATATATATATGTCTATATGTGCCCAACTCTTGTAAGAAAGAGTCACATTTAAATTTCTTAAAAACTCAGAAAACATATCCCTTTGACAAAATGGACAGTAGATAGGTATTAAAAATTATAGTCTATGTTCTATTTTTTGTTACATTTCATACCCTTTTCATTGTAACCATGCTATAATGCCCTCTATATCTTACCCAAGAGCCATCCTGTGTTTTCTGCCCTACAATTAGTTGCTTCATTTATTTCAAGTGCGTTCCCTCCATCTGTTGCTGACAGCTCCACAAGTCTGTGGACTGCCACATCTCTTGAGTTATGTTGGTTTCGCAGTCAGTTTTCATTGAGGTAATGGAAAATGTCTGTGCCCATAATCCCATTCAGTGATGGTTGTAAATCATGACTGGAGCTCTCCAGAACACCTGTCTGTACATCTGTAGCTAATCACTCTCTGGTTTTAGACGTAGCTTCTTAAACCAAAGTATTCTATAGTGTTAGCATAACCTACCTTCAGCTGGAATTGTATGCAGAGGACAGACAATTAGAATGACCTGAAAACAAGTGCATCTGTGACTCCTCACAGTGTTACTTCTATTTCCTCATTTCAAGTAACAGATTTGATCTTTTTCCCAGATTTATAGTCTTGTTGTGTGATATTAGTAGATTTTGCAGAGGGAAAATCTGGGAAACATATTTCAGTGAATATCTGTCTACCTATCCATTTACAATGCACCAGGGAGCCATATATTTAGCAGCTTGAAAAGAAGAACAAGATTTAGAGGAAAAGCTTCATTTCTTGACCAAGGACAGCTTAGACTTTCAGATAGTATTTGCTAATTCTGCATGAAATTTGTACTTGTTGTCTTTGATGATATGTTGGTTGACCGTGGCATGGATTACAAATACTTTTCAATTGTTGTAGGATTATTGCAATAACCTTCTAAAAAGCCAAATGATGGAGTAAAAGGAAACCAAAAATCAACACAGAAACTTCTTAGAAAGAAACAGAAAAAAAAAAAACAAACCTGCTCACTGTGGAGCTGCAAATAAAAGCAAAATGAATAAGAAAAGTACAAGTTTACCTACAAAACTAGCAACAGAACTTCATGAAAGAGTACACATTTTGATAGAGGAATTGTGTGAATGGATGACATGCAGATTCCAAGACAGAAGCTTTCAGAAAATTATACACAGGGCCTCTGACCTTGCTCTCTCAGTGGTGTGTATTCAGCCATCAATGTTAGTTGGTGCTCCCTTAATATCAGTGCAGTTTGTGTAGGCACTGAGGTCTGGTACTTGTGGAGGAAAAATAGTGTGAGAAAAAAGTCAGGTGTGTGAAATAGGAGTTCAGAATGAGTGGAAAACTTGCTTCTCTCCCATCCTTCCATCTCACCTCCTGACAAGAATGCTTAAGCATTACGTAGGTACCACTCTGACATATTCGGAAGTATCTAATTGGAAATTATATTGTGAGAGCAACAGAGTAAATGCAAAGCTGATGGCAATATGGACCACCTTCTGCTGGATTTTTTTTTTTTTAATTATTATTTATCTTTTTTTTTTATTTTAATATCCTGTAAATATGTAAAGAATGTATGTGGGTTTCTGTCCTCAGCAAAGAAAATGATCTAAACTTTCTGCCTAAAAATACTTTGGTTGTCTTTTGATATGAAATTAAGGCTTTTTTAATTTTAATTATTATTTCTGGTTTTACTTTTATTTTTACTACTATTACAATATTAAATGCATAAAATAATTCTGTGAGCTATGAAACACTAGGACTCCTAACTACATTCTTGTTTGAAATAAGATAAAATGAGAATAATACCGTTGACTTTAAATCAGCTTTCCCAAGTTGATACCAGCACAATTAGCTTTCTCTGCCTTTTTCCTTGCACCATGAGCTTTATCTAGACATCAGGAGAGCTGATCTCCAGTGATGTGTCTTTCAGTTCTGTCCACCTGTTGGCCCATGTGTCTGACTTTTCTCTGTTCTGAAGCCAATCCAATCTCTAGCCTTGGGCAGATATATACGTCCGTTTCTCACCTTGACAGAGATATAAAATACACCCGAGACACATGAAATCAGAAACTGGGAGTGTTCCTGAGTCCTACAGTACAGATGTTGCCATGGTGACTGGATCCTCCAATATATAAAGTTTTGCAATGTTCATTGTCCAAAAAAAAAAAGAAAAAGAAAAACCCAAAAAAAACCACATGGAAAAAGCCTTTGCAAATTTCTCTTTTTAGAAGGCCAGAATATCATATACTGTACCCTTCATTGATTATACTAAGGAAACTGAGTGCAGTGTTCCTTTTTTTTTCCTAAAAATTGGAAATGAATCTATGATTCCTTTATTGTCTTCTGCCCTTATCCAAATTTCAAAAAAGCTATCTGAAATTCAACACTTTAAAGGTTTGAATTGACCTTCTCTTTTCATTTCAGCATGTTCCTCCTGAATGTTCTTTCATTCTCTGCTTCACATCTCCTTCCATTTTCAGATTCTTGACAAATGCTCTTATATGTGAACTATAGTTATAATTCTGTATAAATCTGTCAGAGCTGAAGATAAAGTATCAAGGATACATTGGATTTACCTGAATTAATTTTCAATTCTAACCTGTTTATATGAAAACTAATCACTTTTTAATAAAACTGATTTTAATAAAACTGCACTTTTTTTTCAAGTACAGACACAAATTGCTTCATTACTACTGTTCCTGACATTATCATTACTAAAATGAGTATATACATAGCTAAGGTACACAATAAAAGAATTTTTTTAACATTACTGGGATGGGAAAGACATTAGTTTACATATAAAATGCAAGGCTTCTGAGGAAACCTAAGTCTAAAACGTGATGGAAATGAAACATAAGAGAAAAAAGACTAGACTCCCTGTGAATGTTGTTTGAAATGTCCAATAAATGCAAAATAAATACAGGTACAGACTATACATATCTATGCCAGAAAACTGAATAGCGTGAGGGAACTTGTCTGAGCTCTGGCACCTATATCTGCTTTAACTGTTCCTATTCTCCTTGACGTGGTTTTACTTCAAAGGAGCTCATAGGATCAGAAACAGTGACTGGGCATGGATTGGGACCAAGTTTGGGCTAGAGGCAATTAATAAATGAGCACTTTGTATTCAGCACGTGGTGTTGGGGTTAAGAGATCTCATCTCAGTGAACACATGCCAGGGAACAGTCCCTGTCCTGCTTTATTTGCTATGAGAAATAGAACTTAAGTTCACTTGTTGTGGAAATTCCTTTTTGAAGTTCTGTAACTACTGTAGCAAACTATTTTACAGATGGAGAGTTCATTAAGACAAGGAGCTCAAAGAAGTATTCTACCACATATACAGTAAGAGGATGCCAGACACATAGACTTGATCAGTTGACTCCGAGGACTGTTCCACTCTATTCATAACACATAACTTATGTAAACAGTTAATATATTGAGATTTAGGCTATTTATTTTCTTCAGTGAACTACTTTTGTCTATTTTACAGCAGCCAATTATTTCAAGAGAAATAAAAAAATAAATAAATAAACCAACCCAAAAACCCAAAACTACAGAAAGGGAGAATTTACAGTCTGTTTACAAAGTCATAAAATTCATTGTTATGCATTGTTCTTGGTTCCTTAATATGTATTATTCCTTCACTAGACTGGAAGATGCCAGACAGGACAACCTTTAGCACATCTAGAGATAATCAAAATGTTCACATAATATGTTAGACTGAATTCTTATTTCTTCCTAGGAATCAGTGACAGACATCTGATAAAAAAAAAAACTACTGACTTTTAAGTTGCCTATATCTTAAAAGCAGATGGAAAATTTGTCACAGGTGACCTCTTGGTGGGTATGGTTGCAAGTCCAAAGCAATAAAAGGGAATTCTTCTGGTTTCTCAGTTATAATAGTTCTAGACCTCTACAATAATACTTGAAAATTATATCAAGGGCTGCATTAGCATAATCAATTGGAAAAGAAACTTTTCTTAGTATGAATACACTCAATACAAGAGAAATATCAAGTTTCTGGAGCAAGTGCAGAAGAGGGCAACGAAGCTGGTGAAGGGACTGGAGAATAAATCTTATGAAGAGTGATTGAAGGAGCTGGGACTGTCTAGTTTGAGGAAGAGGAAGCTAAGGGAAGACCTCATCATTCCCTACAACTACCTGAAAGGACATTATAGAGAGGCTGGTGCCGGTCTCTTCTCTCAGGTAATTAGGGATAGAACAAGAGGGAATGTATTCAAGATGCAACAGGGTAGGTTTAGACTGGACATCGGAGAAAAAATTTTCACAGAAAGAGTAGTCAGTCACTGGAATAGGTTGCCCAGGGAGGTTGTTGAGTCACCATCCCTGGATGTGTTTAAGGGTCATTTAGATGTGTTTTTAAGGAACATGGTTTAGGGGTGAACTTTGTAGAGTAGGGTTACTGGTTGGACTTTATGATTCCAAGGGTCTTTTCCAACCTAAATGATTCTATGATTCTATGATTCTATGAATATCTCACCAGAAGTGGAGAAGGGGATGGAAAGAAAGATGATGTGTCAGCCTGCAAGTTTAGCACATGAACTCTTTTTAATACTCTACTAAAAAGCAAACTTCAGCTATGAAGTTTGCTTGTCCTCCAAGGACTCAGCAACTAGACACTGCAAAAGAATCATCCTGTAATGAATTGAAAGTTGTAATGGAACTAATAATGAATTTGTCCTTTACTTTGGTTGTGAAATGTGAGATGACCCACCCTTGATCACAATCTTTCTTGCCGCAACTGAAGTTTAAACTTAGCTTGAGGAAAAGGAAAAAAGTTCAGAACCACTTTTAATTTGTCTAAACTTAAACACAGAATCACAGAAACGTAAGGGTTGGAAAGGACCTCTGGTATCATCTCATCCAACCGCCCTGCTAAAGCAGGTTCAAGTAGAGGAGGTTGCACAGGAAAACATACAGGCAGGTTTTGAAAGTCAAATGTGAACCTACTGCTGAATGAGCTGTGTGCTCTGATGACAGAGGATAAGACAATGAAATTCCACAGCTTGTTCCAGTGCTCTGTCACCCTCACAGGAAAGAAGATTTTCTTTATGTTGAGGTGGAACTGCCTTTATTCCAGTTTGTGATCATTGACCCTTTTCCTCTCATTGAGCACCACTGAAAAGAGATTGTCCCCATTCTGTTGCCCACCACCCTTTAGATATTGATAAGCATTAATAAGATCCTCTCTCAATCTTCTTCAGGATAAACAGCCCCAGGTCTCTCTGCCTTTCCTTATGAGATGTTCCAGTCCCCTAATCATCTTTGTAGCCCTCTGTTGGACTCTCTCTACTAGTTTCGTCTCTGTCTAGAACTGGGGAGTCCAGAACTAGACACAATACTGCAGATGTGGCCTCACTAGGGCAGAGTAGATGGCGAGGAGAACCTCCTTCAACCTGATGGACACACTCTCCTTTAGTCACCCCAGGATACCATTGGCCTTCTTGGCCACAAGGGCACATTATTGTCCCATGGATAAATTACTGTCCACCAGGACTCCAAGGTGCTTCTCTGTGGAGCTGCTTTCCAGTAGGTCAACCCCTATCCTGTACTGGTACATGGGGTTATTCCTCCCTGGTGAGGGACTCTGCACTTGTCCTTGTTGAATTTCATTATGTTCCACCCATCTCTCCATCCTGTCCTCACTGAACGGCAGCACAGGCTTATGGTGTATCACCCTAGCCACTCCTCACGATTTTGTATCATCAGCAAACTCATTGAGGGTACACTCCGTCCCTTCACCCAAGTTGTTGATGAAAATTTTAAACAAGACTGGACCCTGTACTGACCCCTGGGGAACACCATGAGCTAGATAATCACAACCTTCTGAGCTCTATTATTCAGACACTTCTCAACTCCTCTTATGGCCCAGTCATCTAACCCACAATTTCTGAGCTTCCCTATGAGGATGTTATGGGAGACAGTGTCAAAAGCCTTGCTGAAGGCAAGGTAGACATCATCCACTGTTCTCCCCTCATCTACCCATCCAGTCACACCATCATAGAAGGCTAGCAGATTAGCTAAGTACGATTTCCTCTTTGTGAATTTTTGCTGACTAGTCTTGATAAGGTTCCTTTCTTCCATGTGATTAGAAACGATCTCCAGAATGAGCTGTTCCATCATCTTTCCAGAGATGGATGTGAGGCTGACTGGTCTGTAATTTCATGGGTCCTTCTTCTTGCCCTTTTTGAAGCCTGTAGTGACATTGGCTTTCCTACAGTCCTCAGGCACCTCTCCTGTTCTCCACAATCTTTCAAAAATGATGGAGAGTGGCATAGCAACAACAGGGTTGTCCATAGAAGGGCAATGAAGCTGGTGAAGGGTCTTGAGAGAAAGTCTTACAAGGAGTGACTGAGGGAGCTGGGATTGTTTAGTCTGAAGAAAAGGAGGCTCTGGGGAGACCTTATCAATCTCTACAACTACCCGAAATGAGATTGTAGAGAGGTGGGTGTTGGTGTATTCTCTCAAGTCACAACTAATAGAAGAAGACGAAATAGCATCAAGATGCACCAGGAAAGATTTAGGTTGGGCATTAGGAAAAACATCTATATCAAAAGAGTTATGAAAGACTGGAACAGGCTGCCCAGAGAAGTGGTTGAATCACCATCCCTGGATATATTTAAAAGATGTCTACATAGGGTGCTTAAGGATATGGTGCAGTAGTGGCCCTGGTAGAGTTAGATAACAGTTGGACTTTATGATCTTAAAGGTATTTTCTAACCATAGCAATTCTCTGTGATTCTATGGTCAGCTAGCATCCTCAGCACTCTTAAGTGGATCCCATTAAGGTCCATGGATCTGTGAGTGTTCATTTTGTCTAAATGATCTCTAACCCAATCCTCATCAACTAGTGGAGGGTCTTCCTTCCTACAGATTTTCTTTTTCACCTCCAGTTACAGGGATTCCTAAACACTGGTCTTAGCAGGAAAGACTGAAGCAAAGAAGGCCTTTAGTTACTGCTTTCTCTTTATCCTCTGTCATCAGGGCACCCAGCTCATTCAGCAAGAGGTTTGCATTTTCCCTAGTCCTTCTTTTGCTACTGATGTACTTGAAAATGCCCTTTTTGTTATCTTTTACATTATTTGACAGATTTAATTCCAAAAGTGCCTTGGCCTTCCTTGTTCCATCGCTACCTACTCTGACAATGTTCCTATATTCCTCCCAAATGACCAGTCCCTTTTTCCACATACTGTAATGATGTGGAAAGAGTGATATCTACTCCTCCCACAGACAGGTGATCTGAAGTCATGGAGTAAACATGAGAATTTGGAAGCAAGGAAGGAAAGATTCTTCATGCTCCCCTACTATGTGGAGGCATCAGATCCCTAGGTGCTTAAGCTACAACATTTTCTTCTGTTTCTATGCTGACAATTTCATTGCAGGTTGATTTAGATGATTCCTGTCTAGGTGGTCTGTTGCTAAAATATTTTTCCCACCAGTGAAGCACTGAACATTTGACTCAGGGTTAAAAAAGTACCAGGCATCAGACCACTGAAGATTAAGTGTTGCAACACAAAATACTACTGAAAACTTCCAAGGATCTGAGACTAAATAGCATCACAATTGGAAATAATATTGAATGCTGAAACAAAATCTTTCAGTAAGTCCGAAAAGCATCAAGTTGTGTCTTGGTTTAATACAAAAAACAAGCAATTTCATTATGTTTCCATTTATGTTTTACAAATACACTTAAACCTGTTTGAATTTGACAGATTCGGGTGCAGGAATATATTTTCACACAGGTTGTTATCATGACAGTAAGCCACAGCTGCACTGATTTTTCAAAGCAACCAAAAAAATCCTTTGATTAGAAAGGTAGAACGAGAACTAAGGAAATGTTTTTGAGATTACACCTTATCTGCTTTTAATGAAACCATATTTCGTATAATTAATTCCTTATCATTTGTTAACTAGAAGTAAAATACAGTATTGTCTGACGAATAAAAGAAACCTGTGATCTGTGACAGAAAAAGTTCTCTTTAGCTTATTTTCTCCCTTTATGATACATATTCATTAAAATATGTTTTTCTATTTTTCATTACAATTGAATTTTTTATCTCAGAATTAGGCTACATGTGATTTTATTATATGAAATTAAGTCTTCAATGTTGTCATTAATTTCTTAAAAAAAACAAGAAATAAAATAAGTTTATTCCTTGTTCTTCCTTGAGTAAGGTTAGCTGAACAGAAGAAAAAAGACAGTAACAATGTCATCTTCTTCCTTTTCCCCTCTAATATTTTGATATGTTTCTATTAGTCCCCTGTAAGTCAGATCTTGCTGGTTTGTACAACAGCATAGGCAATAGCTTACTACCTGTATTGATTTTGTGTACTTTCTAATCAGTTTTCTTTCATTGTTTCTTTCCTAATTTCACTTCTAAAAAAGTACTTTGGACTACATGATGCTTACTACATGATGCTATTATCTTCGAACAAATTAACCAAACCTGAGAAACTTTTGACAGTTAATTAATGACAGGAGGATTAAAAATTGCATTTTAACCATAGTTTTAGTCTGACAACTATCGAGAAGCTTCTCAAGTTCCTCAGAGTGTTCTTTTTATTCATCTTTATTGCTAGCACTAGACTTTCCTTTTTCTTCTCCAAGAATCAGAGAACTGAAAGGTGCTAGAGAAGTTCAAGCATGAAGAAGGTTTATTTCACCTCACTAAACCTGTGTGAACCCCAAGGGCATTCAGACATGCAAATTTAAAGAGTCATGGGAAGTTTAGAGATCAGCCTCTTGCTGTGAACATAGATGGCTCCATCAATGTGAGGTAAAGAAATGCAAGTTCCTAGTGACTAAGGCTGACTGTGAGATAATTTTTTGAGAGATAAATTATTTTTTATATTAATCATCAGTACCAAACACTAATGATGCTTTCCAAAATCATGTTGTAATGTCTCCTAGTGATCTCCCAACAACCTTTCCTTTATAGTTTCCATTCAGGAGCTAAAATATGCTTTTGAAAATTTGCTAAAATACATAATTCACTAGTACCTTATTTAGACACTGAAAGAGATGCCAAAATGGCCAGATTGTTCACAGGGATGTTGTATCCCCTGCTCTTTCTGTTGATTTACAAATCAGTTCAGATCATCTTTCTTCTATGAGTACCAGGAACAAACCTCTGAAGCATCCTCAGAGGTTACATTCCTTTAAGTGTTGATAATATCAAAAAAACATTGCTCCAAGAGTCAGTTAGCACTGAGAAAACAATGTCTGTGAATGTCACAAGAGATCATTTTATATTTTCAAGATGTTGGCAAAAAAATACAGTGGGAGGCTGTGAATGCTGCAATGCATTAAAATTACAAGTCCACAGAAGAAAAATATCAGCACAACTCTAGCAAACATCACTCTGGCCTGTGATGACAACCAAATCTATTACGATTACAATCACCAATGTGGTGATCATAAGGACAAAACAAGGTAAACATAATCCTGCAGTAATTAGGGAAAGCGATCATATAATCTGATATGCTGCCACTGCTTACATGCCAAAGTTCTTGCCCCTCACCAAAACAGTTTACTCTTTAACACCGGCCAAATATTTGAGAATTTTTAACTTTTCCCGGTTGCTTTTAAAATTTCACAAATGTCTAAATGTCAATACCAGATGGTTTAAAAGCCCCCAGTATGGGGACATGATTGCCTCCATCCTCTGGAAGGCTGAGTTCAGTTGCAGCATCTGGAGGTCAGTGGCAGTAATGTTAATTACAAACTCTGCTGTCACAGGGTATGAGCACTTTTTGTCAGTGGTCCTGCCTGGGGTGTTTTAACTCCGGGCTCTTGATGCTCTGCCCACCCAAGCACAGGAGGACCCAAATGTGCCCTAATCCTTGTGCAGTCAGGTATTCTGGGTAAGTACATTCTCCAGCTTTCTGTTGAATAAAAGCCTTTGTTTTATCATGATTATTTAAATCATCAGGCTAGAAGAAGCAAAAAAGATACAGCTGTAGTACAGAAAGTAATTAGCTCAAAGTCATTGGGACTCCATTCCTGACGACTACTCTAAAACCCATAAATTTTGCAAGCATAAATCCTCTCACTTGTATGCCCAAATTGTGAGGACAGAGGCCCAGAGCCTTTTGGTGATTCTCCTAGCACTATGGCTCAAGTGTCCCTTGTGACACTGCTGCCCTTAAGTCCTCAAAAATTGACTAAAAACTCTGGGTTCCAAAGGGATGGGCAGGTTTAATTAACTCATATCACAGCAAAGGAAGGTAACTTCTGCTTTTGGGCCAGATTCACATTCTTTTACCTGTCCTTGCTAACAGACTTTAAAACTCAGGCCTCTGAAACAAGTCTGACCTCTCTGCTGGTATACACACATAGATTAAGTTTTACAGTGACTAGAGACCCTGTTTGTAAGCAAATGTATACATGTGCATGGTGGATAATATGGTTTCATGCACACCCTTTTTGACAAAAAAAAAAGCGTTGTAAAATCTGTTCTAAAAGTATGGAAAATATTTGTAGCTAATCATTTGTTTCTCATAAGGGTCATCTTAGCAGGTCATAGAGAAACAGGCCAATATATAAATCAAAATGAATACATAGCACAACTAATTGCTTGGGGTTTTTTAAACCTACTTTAAATATATACATACTTTCAGATTTTTGCATGGAATTAATTTTGCAGTGGGTTTACATAAACAAGTAACAATTGCAGTTAGTGTTAACTCTAGATAACTTTTATATAATGTTAGCATAACTGTTGTAAAAATTGAACTGCAAACAAATATGCTTTCTTAAATTATTAACAAATAAAGAAAAAAATACTTTTGTTCATGGATTTCTGTTCTCACAGAAAATAAGTATCTGCTCAGCATTAAGTAAGGAAAAAAAAAAGTGAATCACAAATGGAAGCAATATATAAATCACTCTACCTACTGTTCTCTTTATGGTTCACTACAATTCTTGGCTGCTTCCTTGTTATCCAGACTGTTCTGAATGTCATTTTATGCATTACTTAATCTCATCCTCCTAAGAGAGATGAATATCTATAGAGCAGATGGAAAGAATAGAGGAAAAGAAGGAAAGAAAAAGTATGTAGGTTCCAATCTGTAACATACAATAAAAAATATCAAGAAGTAATTTTTGTCTTGGAAAATTGTTACAATATCTGTTCAAAAGTTAATAGCTTCTGTCAAATTCAATTATATCTTTCCTTTGTTTCTTTCTTTTTTTTTTTTTTTTGATGTGATACAGTGCATGTCTCTGCTACAGGTTTTTAGGATTTTCTTTTGCACTCTGCTGAGATACTTTAATTTTTCATTGATCAGATGTTTAGATGCAAAGTCATGAGCTGCAAAACCACAAGAAAATCCCTTGTAGGTGATGTTTTGATGTTTTGTCAGAAGATTTTTATAAGATAACATTAGCCATCAGTGCACAGTTACAATTTCCTCATACTTTTCCTGCTTCATGGGCCTTGCTGGGGACTTTTTGAGTACATGGCATAAAAAGCTACTGTATGTGAGGTATTCTGAAAGGAGCTTGGAGTTACTTTGTGGATGACAAGATAAAACTTTTCAGTTGCTCTCTGCCTTATTACCAGCTTCTTGAAATAGAATTGAGTATTGCGGAATTGAAAAATCCTTTATGATTTTAGATCTTTGGAAACTTTAATTTTTTTTCAAATTGTTATAATTAGCCATTTACATGGATATTGTAAGTATTAGTGATTTTGAAGTTCTTCAGCCCATTGGGTTAACGCCTCCTACTTTAGCAGAGTACTGGTGTTTCTTCCTTGATAAGCAGGTGGATGAGTTTTGATAAAAATGAAAGTAACTCTTATCTTCAATGTACATTTTTTTACATGCTTATAGCAATACTGCAAGTTTATGAAGTCTCCAGGTACCTAACATATTCAAATTCTGACAATTCAGAGTTCATAGCACAGGGCTGCCATAAAACAGAAGTCATTCTTTCACAAATAACAATTTAGATTTTTTTTTCCACAAACATTTATATCTGAAATGTAATGGGGTGGTGGGGTTGGTGTGCTGAGGAAAAGCAGAAGACTCTGACATTCAAAGTTCATCCCCAGAAACTTCAGTCATACATGTTAAAGAGAGACCAACTACTGGGCAATCCTCAAATTGTTTGTCCTTATGAACAGTGATTATGAAATAGTATGTAAGTGGTCTACATTCTTTTTCTTCTTTGTACTGTCTATTTTGAAGTTTGTAGCCCTTGAACTAATACCATTAAAAATGACAGACACTCAGCTTTAGAGAGATGTCATCTTTTACACCAACTTGAACAATTTTTCTGTCAATATACCATCTTTGGAAACAAGAAAGGCTGTGAAGAATTCTGTGTGGGTAAAGAGGAAAGAATATTGTACTCAAGATCTGCATCTGGAATGCAATGAGAAATTTACCTTCAGAATTTCAAGAAGAGCAAAATAGCTACCCTTGAAAATAGAAAATAAATCAAAGTACTTTGCAATGCTTGCTCACATTTTTCCTTTCCTTCTCTCAGTTAGAAATGATAGTTCTGCTTTAACTTCATCAGTAACTAGAGAACACTGAGGGTTGGTTGTTCAATCTTTCCTATTTTCTTTCCTGTTTAAAACCAACACACTTAGTTTACTATAGCAAGTAAACGTCAATATCTGATTTACATATACATGTAGACATACTCTATTTTCTTTCCATCTAAAAAGCCTTTTTGCTGATTTATTCAGACTCTGGGCCAACAGTAGAAACCCAAGAGAAAATGTTGTCTGGGAATGGCCAGAGAGTAAGTTTTTACAGGGGAAAAAAAAATAAAAATCTTTCATTTAATAGAATCATGTTTAGATATTTTCATTTTTCCTAGAAAAATGCTGCTATTAGTGTCATGAGTTATCAGAACTCCATGATTGTGAGTATATTCTCTGGTTATGATGGCAACCATGAGAAACTCACGTGAGGAGATTTATTATGTCTAGGGACTACTGGCGTATCCTTGTGATAAGCTGTTAGCATTAATGTAGTTTAGTGGTCTTCACAGAATCACAGAATGTTAGGGGGTTGGAAGGGACCTCTGAAGATCATCGAGTCCAATCTCCCAGCCAGAGCAGGACAAAACTAGAGCAGATCACACAGAAATTCATCCAGACAGGTCTTGAAAGTCTCCAGAGAAGGAGATTCCACAACCTCTCTGAGGAGTCTATTAGACTAAGAATCTTCTAGATTTTCATAGTCCAGCTCTGTGCAAAACATGATCTGCAGAACATGATTCAAGGATATATGCCAGGATACACAAGTGAGGTTGTTGTATCCATTTATATCTGTAACCTCAGCAGAGGTTTAGACACTCAGTTTTAGCTGATTCCTCCTATGCCCAGCTAAAGAAGCTTAGACACCAAGACAACTCTAAGGTTGTGATACTAAAGCAGATTCTGTGACCTTCCAGAGTTCAGCTTCTGCTGAATGAGTGCTTTGAGAATCTATACTGTTCTCTTCTCTCTAATCATGTTTTTACTGTGTTTTGTATTTTCTACTTGTCCTGCTATGATGTGATATAGTAAGTTGCCCTCATGTAACACAACACTTCAAGTCAGCTCCAGGTTTGAGACAGAAAAATTCAGTGTCTCCTACTGAGTTCCACACACTAATATCCTTTCTGAAATAAATAAATGTATATTGATAGATTTGGTTGAGTTTATTTTAATTTATTATCCCCAAACTCAATTGCTATGTGTTGAAATGTCAGGAGCATTTCATGATACAAGGACTTCTTTAAATCCATATTTTAGTATGACTGCCTGACTACAGGGAGAGAACAATGACCTTTTCCTTTCTTCAGCACTGTGAGCAGCAAGTTCCTTTCAAATACTCCAGTATCCAAATACCGTGCTGCCTCATTTCAGATAAAGTGTGTGCTTAAATTTATTACTGTACTGAGATTCAAATGATGAGTTATTTTAGCATAGCTGTTCCTGAGCCAAGTTATTTATGAGCCAATAATATCCATGGAACAGTCCAAGGCCTAGAATAAAGTCCATGTAATGAAGAGTTTATAAAACAAACACAAGAAAAGCTAAGAAAAGATATACACACAAAAAAAATGTTATTACCACTGTCACTCACAGATGACAATTTCTCTTGAAACATTACATACGACTTAAAAAAGTTAGCTGAAATTCTTTATGAGTTTTGTAAATACTCCGCAGTTAGAACTCAGTTCTGTGCTGTTATCCATGGTACCACCATGCACTAATTTTGGTTGCTTTTTTTGAACAAGCAGCTTTCTGAAGTGTTTTGCCTCTATTTCAAATATTTATTCCTATTTTAATCCTTAATTTCTAGCAACTGCGTAGGGCCTGGATGCCACTGTGCTTGAAATTATGCTGAAGGGGAAGATGACTCATGTCACCACGTGCTGAAGATGTCAGGCTGGTTGCATCTGAGCTGCTGACAGACAGAAGGGAAGCATGATGACATGATCTGGGATTCAGGGACAGCTACAGCCTCACCACTAAGTAAACTCCACAAATGACTAACCTCAATATCAGGAGAACCATGAATGTTATTTGACCTGTGTCATTCAACTTCCCTCTCACCTAAAGTAAAGGTAATCCGTGTCCCCATACTAGAGTTGATATGGAAAAATTGGAGGGCTGATATGAGAAGGTTCTAGGGGAGTTTACAGCATGTGGACAGTAAACATGCTGGCTCAAGTCTGACCAGGAGCTTAAGGAACAAAGGTTTCGAGGAAATATTCACTGCATTGCCTTTTGTAGGTAACAAAGGCTTTTAAAAATGGGAATTGGACCCTTATAGTCAGATGTGTCCTTCAATTTCTCATTCATTTCCAGCTCTTTGGATCCATATAAGACTTCTCAAAATACATCCTGTCTTGATATAGATCTGATCATCACAAGTGATCTCAGCACCACTGTCAGATTCTTAATTTTTAGACGTGGTATACAGCATCTAACCGATGAAGAGAAGCACTTGCCAGTATCAGTCAGATGATTTTTCTAGCAGAGACACAACAAACAACCCAGTACATACAAAATACAGCACTTAATTATGCAAGCAAATGGAGGTTGAGTTGCTATGTTACAGGAAGAGTGATTTGGTGCTATCCTCATTAACGCTGATATTCAACTTTTTAAAGGCACGTTTATCCACTGCATTAAAACATGCTACCCTGAATGCTGCAACATTTCAGTGAAATCCCTCACTAGGGTGAACCCAGAATTCTGGGTGTTACAACTTGCCTGAAAGCTGCACTCTCCTCCAGAGAAAAAAAAAAAAAACATTGACTAAAAAAATCTGTAAATTTCAAGGCAAGCACATGGGTGAGGAAGTGAAGATTATAAACAGCCTAAGGGAACACTTGCAGAAGAGTGTTGTAGGGCAGCTCTGAGAGAGCCCAAGTGTTAGGCAGCCAGGAAATTCAAGGTTACTCTTTCAAACTCCCCCAGGCTTCTGTAAGTATGAAAGTACAGAGATAAGACAGCTTAAGCAGTTCTAACTTTGACTTAGTTATGAAGTCCAAAGCAAACAATACATGTAATATAAACATAGTATTATGAAAGTTGTAACTAACTGGTAAGTGTTCAAAACTTGTAACAATAACATGTAGTACTTGCCATGCATAGATCAGATATACCGCTATACAGTACGTGAAGACCCTTTAAGTCCATGCTATCATTTTGGCTTCAAACTGATGCAACAGGATCCGAATACTCTCCTTTGAGGACCAGATGCTCTAGGGAAAGTACATGGTCCCTGGAGCCCATGGTGGCACTATCAGTTTGGTTCATGGGTGGGGATTTCCTGTCAGTTGCTGATACCCAGTAATAGATACTACCCAGGGATGAGGGTGAAGCTCAGTGAGGGCTCACTTAACTTTTCTGCCTGGTATTGCATGCACATTGCTTCCACCTATCTGAAATTTTTACCAACATTGTCTATGGTAAGGAAATGTAGATATTTTTAGGAAGTTTTTTCAACAAATATCTGGATGGAGAGCTCGTCTCTCATTTGAGATACAGTGCGTGATAGCAACCTCATCTGATGTTAGACATCTACAGTATAGCTGCTGAGACATTTGCATTGGGATACCCATCCAGGATTGATGTATAGGCACTAGGAAGAGATGGGTGATTCTGGAGATTGAATCATCCTATCTGGAAGTAAACAGCTAAAGTAGGTCAGATGAGTCACAGACTGGAATGCCTGCTTTCTCCCTGCTGAGCGTAAAGAGTCTTCGATGAATAGCTCAGATGTAGCCATCTGTATAGCACACATCTAGCCTTAGGACTTAGACTATTACGAGTCTGCAAAGAGTGTCAGGACCAGTCTGTGAGATGTTTTGTGAAATTCTAGTTTGATCCAAACACAATTCAGTTCTGAAATTTGCTGGTTATTTCTCTGAACTTTAGAAGAGAGGTTCTGCCATCTCCAGTATTCAACACGATACAAAACTCAGGGCATCCTCACCTTGAGGAGCTTCTACCTGCCTTAAATGGAAGAGCAACAGCCAGGTAAATAAACCATGCTTTTTAAACATTTCTGTTATTATTATTATTATTATTTGTACTGAAATAATCTTTAAATACTGTTGCTCTATTTAGCTGGGTTTTGCCCAAATATGGCAAAGGAATAATTACTACCCTGAAAAACACACAAGCAAAGTTTACAGCAGCAGAGATACTGAGAGTAATGCCGAAATTCACAGAAATAAGGGGATCAAGCACCCAGACAAGCAGGGACTACGGAATACCAGCTGCAACAGAGTATACCTCTAATGTAGATTTTCCTCACATGAAAATGTGAGTTATGCATTGCTGTTTTGTCTCAGTGGACCCTGTATAGCTGCGCTCCAACCTGTGTATACATCACTGCTTCCACAGAATTGGCACAACCCCTGTGATTCTGGAGAATTCACTATACCTTCTATAGTGACAGGTTAGCAAAACTTGCCATTTAACAAGCCATTTTTTATGTATTTGAAAAGTCAGTGGAAGCATCTCACTTTATCATGCTAAATTACTAAAATAAGCAATAATGTCATCAAAGACTGCTAATAGAGCCAGCCTGCTGGGTTCCAGCTGGTTGGTTACTGAGACAAAAAAAGACTGAGCATTAACAGACACTGTACTGAGCTGAAGCTTTAGAGGGAGATTTGTCTTTTACAAATATCTCCTGTACATCAATAGCCTGGAATATTTTCAAAGAACAAAGGAAAAGTAAGAAATGAACAAGGAGTTACAAAGTACTGGATTGAGTTATGTTTGCTCAGATGCAGCCACATTTCACAATCCCTGATATTTTCTGGGAATAATTTGTGAAAAAAACTTCTCGGCATATTTACATGTTTTATTTTTCTGCAAGGCCGTCTTTTCATCTCCCATCTACACCCCTATCTCAATGTCTTGTTACCTTTTAGCACACCAAAAAGATCTGTATGTATTCAGAAGATAATTTTATTTTACGTATTACAGGTCATTACAATGTCATGTTTTGGGAGCATATTCTTTTTGTCGAGTCCATGTTTGTGTTTCTTCAGATATATCATCTTTGTATAAAAAAAACCAAAAATGGGAACAGGCTATTCTAATTGATCATTATTTCACATTTTCCTTGTCAGAAACAGCAGAAAAAGAAATAAGACAGTCAGTAACAGTAGCCTCTTTTGGTTTTGTTTTTTTTGGGGTTTTTTTTCATGTGTATAGATAGCACAGGGTTCTGCCATCTTTCCATAAAAAAACGTATGGCTTTGTGATAAACATATAGAAAATAATGAACATATGTTGGTACTTCAAAAAAATCTGTAAACCACTAATAACATCAAAAGTTGTATGAAACTATGAAGATTGCAAAGTTTACCATATTGCAGAAGGATACTTTTGGCACGCTGCTTGTATTAAATTTCTATAATAGTTCATTAGAAAGCTCTGGTTCATGCTTTCTGTAACAAAGCTGGTTACATCACTGCAGGAGCAATGCAATATTAATAGGAAAAGTTCCAGTAAGATAGCCTATGGAAAGTATTAACCGTATTGCTAGTTGTAATAATTTGTAATCAATACTGTTTCACAACAAAGTATAAACTGAAAAATAATTTAGCAGCACCTGTTCCAGTCTTTGCTGTGGACTGGAGCCAATGCGGGCACTGCAGTAGATTCAGTAAAGTCAGTAAGCACCTAACACAATTGTAAATCCACTGGTATCACCCCTTACAGGTCCCTCCACTCTGTACATGTTGCCATAGCATTTGGGTTAGGTTTTCAGATTTCCAGAACTTCCAAACCATTCAGAATGCTACTCCCCAAATTAGTATCCTTATGCTCATGTGTTACAGAGATAAGGACAAAACTGATGTCTGGGTTCCAGCAGTGTTTAATGTCATCATATAACATTACTGGAAGTAGGAATCAAAATCTTCTTCTCTTCTGAGTATTTTCACTATTAGGCCAAACAATCATGTCCTCTCATCAGATAAATCTTATCTTCTGTTCTTTGCATTGAATGACTTGGAGAGAGGTGATAACAGATATGCTCATCTCATAGACCAGACTGTTGATTTGAATACATTAAGGAGAAACATAAGTTTGCACGTGAATCTGCCACTTCTTATTCTCAGCAGCAGCATATTATCATAGATTCATAGAATGGTTTGGGTTGGAAAGGACCTTAAAGATCATCTTGTTCCAATGGCCCCGCCATAGGCAGGGTCACCTTTTGCTAGGTCAGCTTGCTCAAAGCCCTATCCAACCCAACCTGAACACTTCCAGGGATGAGGCATCCACGTCTTCTCGGCGCAGCATGTTCCAGTGCATCACCACCCTCACAGTGAACAATTTCTGCCTTACATCTAATCTAAATCTACCCTTTTTTGGTTTAAAGTCATTACCCTTAGGCCTAACACTACATGCCCTACTAAAAAGTCCTTCTCCAGCTTTCTTGGAAGCCCCCCTTAGATACTAGAAGGCTGCTATAAAGTCTGCCTGGAGCTTTCTCTTCTCCAGGCTGTACAACCTCAACTCCCTCACCCTGTCTTCATAGGGTATTTGCCTCCATCCCCCTGATCACCTTCATGGCCCTCCTCCGGACTTGTTCCAACAGGTCCATGTCCTTCTTATGCTGGGGGCCCCAGACCTGAATGCAGTACTGCAGGTGGGGTCTTACCAGAGTGGAATAGAGGGTGAGAATCACCTCCTTCCACCTGATTGCCACACTTCTCCTGATTCAGCCCAGGATGCAATTGGCTTTCTGGTCTGTGAGTGCACATTCCTGGCTTATATTCAGATTTTCATGCATCAACACCCCCAAGTTCTTCTCCTCAGGGATGCTCTCTATCCACTCTTTACCCACCTGTATTTGTGCTTGGAATTGCTCTGACCCATATGTAGGACCTTACACTTAGCCTTGTTGAACTTCATGAGATTGTCATGGGCTCACCTCTCAAGCTTATCAAGGTGCCTCTGGATGGCATCCCTTCCCTCCAGCTTTTTGACTGCACCACACAGATGGTAAACTTGCTGAAGTTGCCCTCAATCCCACTGTCAATTATTATACCAAAGGATTAGATATCATCCAGTACCAGAACCACCAGAGATCTGTATTTACATGCAGGACAGCTGGGTTATGTGTCCAGAGTGGATGGAAGAGCCTGTATACCAGATGCACTCCTGTCCATACAGTTTCCAACATGACAGTTTTAGAAAGTTGGAAAGTGGGTTGAGGTTTCTCACATAACTGCCTGTTCATGAGTACCTAAGATTGACTGTGAGCTCCACATGGTGGCAAGATAATCTGTATCGGATTCTGGATTCTGCTCCAGATACATGACATCTAAAATGTAGTTATTGGATGCATACATGTTCTTCTTTGCATTTTATCTTCTACAGATATTATAAACACGTAGAAATAGGGTTACTATACATGAATAAGGATCAGGTACTTGTTCTTGCTACTCATAGGTAGGAATCCTATTGTTTCAAGGAGAGTGTGGAAAGATTGAGGAGCACTACTTCTACTGAAAATAAACTTGCTTCTCTAATTTGCAAGAATTGTTCTGACATGTTAAAATACTTGATACTAAAACAGTAGGTTGCTGCAATTTACTCAGTAAATAGCTAAGATCTTTTTAAGAAGCTATCATAGAAATTAAGAAATACATAACCAAACAAAAAGAATTAAAGCTAAATACTACAAAACAGTTTGGAAAAATATGCTTTCAAAGATCAGTTTCTAGTTTCTACATCCTAAACATTTAATGCTAGAATACAGAATAATACCATGCCTTTTCTGAGACTGTGTGTAGACTGCAAAAGCATGGAAAGAGGATGACAGGGCTACTAACAATCTAGTGTGACCTTCCTTGAATTTTATGCCTAATGCTCTGAGAACAAGGACTCTGACACATTGATTTCTTGAAGTCAGGATTTCCAAAGCTGTGCCTTTATGATAATCTTTTCTTCACTTTTCTGAAAAGTAAAGCAGAGAGAATAAAATATAGAAGTGGAGAATTCAAAGGTTAAAGTTATGATGAAAATATATTTTCATATATCTTGTCTCTTCTTCTTTCATGAGAGAAGAAATAACATGACACATTTGCTTCTAAATTTCAGAGTAAAATATTCTTATATTTAAAAAAAAAAAGAAAGAGAGAGAGAAAAAAAGTTTTGCTATCTCTGTCTTCATGAAATTCCAGATAGCCAGCCAGCTATGTGTCTACACAAATTCTGGATGTGGAGGAAATTGCTGAAAGAACAGTTCAAGGACAGTATATTTCTGAGCTCACAAGATGTTCTGAGGCTTGTATATTGACTCAAAATCTGTTCCCACCACCACACCTCTCAAAAAAAAAAAAAACCACACCAAGCAAAAGAACAATTTTCCTATACTTTCTTTCATTTTACAGGAAGAATTTGACATTGTATTGTATCTTGAAATTCTCTGAAAGTCACTGGAATAATAAAAAAAAACCAAAACCACCTAAAATTACAAAAGCTAATTCTTTAAAAGGCATTTGTCTATCAGCTGGAAATGTCCTATCTTATATAAGACAGACAGTCATCTTGTGAAAACTGTAGGTACCATAGAAGATGATACAAAGCAAATATCCATGTTCTTTTCTATGTCCAGCATAGGACAGGACAAAGCCAAAACATGGCAGAGGAACCTGACAGCAGATAGAGTGAATCACTACAGAATAATAGAACTCAGAGTTGAAAAGATGTTATCAGATCTGCTTCTTCGCCAGGATTGCATTGTTTTCTAGCATGTATTCCCTGAAGTTATTTCCAGGCTAGTTTTAAATTTCAATTGCAGGCTTCAGGCTTCAATGTTGTCATTTAGACAGACTACACACTTATATGAAAAAGAATACCCAGTAATAGTAAGAAATAAAGCACTAAAAACCCATATGCCATTTGAACTGTTGTAAACTTTTGTGTTTCACTACAGAAAACAGGCAAAAAGAGGTGAAGGAATCCCTTCCTTTGAAATTCAAAATGGCTTTGGGATGACATCAGCTTAACTTTATGTACACTTAGGCACTTTAAAAAGCTTATCCAGAGCTATTCAAATACCTGAAGAATTTGAACACTGGCCATTCTGAGATATCGCTGTATCTCACATACATTAATACCTAGACAGCATTTCATCAGGGTTTTTCAAAGCTTACATCTTGGAAATATGCTGACTACAGTTGCCATTAAGATTTGAATCCTCCCACAGATCTTGCCTCTCTACTATAAGTGAAGGAAGACAGGTACTACACTAGAAGCTGATTATTCCATTACACCCTCTTGTGCAATGTTTCCTCAAAAATGTGGATGCTGGCTACCAAAAGACAGTAGAAAGGTAATTTGAGGTACCGTGTGAGCTTCTACCCCACTAATTTCCAGAACAGCATTTTTTTTTCCTAGCCATGGTCCTCTATTGCAGTGCTGAGTGTAAGGATGCAAAAACATGAGAAAATGAGTACCCATGGGGACTGTATTAACAGACATCCATCACACTGCCATCACAAGGTATTAAAAGGATAAGTGCAACTGTGCTAGTCTTTGTTAAAGGAGTAAAATCATCTTACCTTGTACAACCTCTAGGGGAAGAATGATAAAAGTGTCCATGAGATTCCTACCTTCTTTGTCCTTATCTATCACATCTCCATCCACTTACAACAAAGAAGACTTTGAATACTCATGATGTATTGCAACAAAAGTTAAAAACTTTCAGAGACTGCAAATATATTGCAAACTAAAGCAATAGGTATAACCAGGGAGAGAGATCTGTCAAATACACCTGTCTTGGAACCTTCAAAAGATTAAAAAATACAACAGATTAAAAAATATCAGGACCTATTTTAACACTCTAAGCAATAACAAAATGCTGTAGCATCTTTTTGAGAAATATAGGCATTTGAACCTTCCAGTGGTGAGGAGAGTTAGACCTTTGCTACTGGTCAGCTCTGCTTAACGGAAGCATTTCCAACAATACAATATATTACCTCTGACTTTATAGAACACATATTAGCTCATCTTAAAAAGTGTAAGCTAGGAATGAGAACTAAAAACTGATGTGTTATGAAGGCAGAATGGTTTGATTAAGATTATTGTCCCCAGAAAAAACAGTTGCCATCAGGAAGAGCAAATTCTGTAAGTGATGTAACTTGTTTGTTTAGATTAATCTCTCTGTGAGCATGATATATTATCAGGATGTGCTTCAAGAAAAGATGGATCAGAAATGTTATCAAAAATGCATTAAGTACACAACAACACCTTTTACAAAGGACAAGTTTGCTTTGTGGTTAATGGTGACTGGAAAAAAACTCCTTTGTTTTACAAAACCTGTAATTTCAGATTACCAAATTCTTTCTAAATCTGTATGTTTTTATTTTTCTAAAAACTAACATGAGACCTAAAAGTTGATTCTCAGACCTGAAAATGAGCTGGCCATCTCCTACATAACTCCTTCCTCTTGCTTCCTCTTTCAGATGTTTCTGCCAGATGGATGAAGAGATGGAGATTTGGCAGGGCAGATTATGTCCTGGACTGGTGAATGTAGCTGGAGAGTGAGCAGCCCAGGCCATAAAACACCCCCTGACATTTTGTACCATTCAAGGAATGGCTAAAGTCTGGCTACTTGGACTGGTCAGTGTTACTCCATATGTCCTGGTCACAAAGCAATATTCGTAATTGTTGACGTTGTCTCCTTTATGTTTTGAAAACAGAAGCAATAATTAAAGATTGTTACAATATTACCTAGGATTAAATAGTAGCTCACATACTGTCAAGATCTTCAGGTGGTGTAAAATAGCACAGCTCACTGGCCTTCAGTATTGCAGCAGGAACTCTTACCAGAACTGTGTTTGAAGCTTCTGCCAATGCCCTACATTACACCACAAGATCAGTATTTCCACCAACTGTATTAAAGGCTGCCTAAAATCATATTTCTCTATCTGTAAGAATTCAAGAAAATAAACTGAGTTCTGAAATATGAGATAATTTAATGATGATGAATTTTTTGCAAAGAACAAAAGATAAAAGAAACACCTTTGTAACCGCATTTGTTTACACCATCTCTGAGGTGAAATGACATATTAAAGATAGCTGTTGAAACAAGCAAAGCTTGTTAGTATGAAATCACTTCCTCAACGAAAAGGTGCCAGAGTTAACATTTTCCATAAAAGCAACATGTGATAAACCTGTATAACAACTTTGATATCTTTTATGTAGGGGTTGTCAGGGTACATATTTCCTGGGGAACAGAAAATACCAAAGCTGGCTACAGCCAGCCTATGCGGAATACAACTGACAAGTGGTGATGAAGATTCATCATGTCTAGGCAATTACATTGAAATTACAGAGGAAGAAGAGCCACAAAGATGATTAAGGGAGTGGAGCATTTCTCTTATAAGACTGAGGGAGCTGGTGCTCTTTAGCTTGGAGAAAAGGAGACTGAGGGGTGACCTCATCAATGTTTATAAATACATAAAGGGTGAGTGCCAGGAGGATGGATCCAGGCTCTTCTCGGTGATGCCCGATGATAGGACAAGGGGCAATGGGTGAAAGCTGAGGCACAGGAAGTTTCATGTAAACATGAGGAGGAATTTTTTCACTGTGAAGGCAACAGAACACTGGAACAGGCTGCCCAGGGGAATTGTGGAGTCTCCTTCTCTGGAGAGATTCAAAACCCGCCTGGACACATTCCTGTGTGATCTGGTCTAGGTGATCCTGCTCTGGCAGGGGGTTTGGACTAGATGATTTTTTGAGGTCCCTTCCAGCCCCTGACATTCTGTGATCCTGAGTGATTCTGTGAAGAAGTCATGAATTCTCCATGTGCTAATTAAAAATCACTGAGCTGTTTTCTTAAATTACCTCAGATGAATCTCTTTTCTATATTAGACACAAAGTTTACCAGATAGAAATGAACTGAAGAGGTCTTTATTGCTGTGTGGAGTAATCAGAGGACAGTCAGAGGAACTTCTCTATTGTCATGATTTTTTTTTATTTATTTATTTTTTTATAAAGATTGAAGTATATTACTTTATCTGAAGAGTTTATAGAAATATTACTATACTTCAGTTTTAGCATTTCCTAGGCTAATTTCTCTTCAAGGTTTGAAAAAATATTAAATAAAGAGAGGGGAAAAGAATATACAAGGCAAACAAATTCGGGGCTCTTCTCCTCCCCTGGAGTACTATCACCAAGTGCCTGAACCATGCCTTAGAAGTATCATCTTTCACTGAGTCAGGTGAAGCCCTGATTTATACCACTAGGATCCCAACAGATAATTGTATTATGAGGGTATGTGCTGTGCTATATGCCAGTTTGGAGGAAAAGAGAACCAGGTGCTCCAAACAATGGAAACCAGAGATTCACATCCAGCACCCATTTGTTGTCTTATTCTTGCTGGTGGTCATATCCAAAGGGGACATCAGTAACATCTTCTTGTATCAGAGCATTTGAAATTTATAGTTTTAAATGTAATTTATTACCTAAAATAAGGATACGCAAGCTATTTTCAAAACCACCTAGACGTTTGACTTGCACTGTAATAGAAAGACTTAGTTTTTTGAAGCCAGAGACTTTATGTGACTTTGGCATTCATTTAAATCAAAGGGCATCAAGTGGGTCAATACCCTGAAGCCCTCCTAAAGCTCCATAAGCTTTATTGACCTCATCTTTTTGGGTTTTTTTATTTCATTTATGATAGTTGTTAATCTGATGCATTTGTATGCTTGCAACCTTCATATTACAGGGAGAGTTCTATAATGTGGCATAGTACCTACAGCTTCAGATTAGAACAGCAACTGAAATGCCAGGTGCCTTGAAATCAGTGAGAGCTTTGGTTTCAATGGGGCAAGAATATTCCTGCTGCACATTTTCACTGTGGTAATACACATTTGTTTGTAACACATTTTCTTATGTACTGCAGGGATGTTCTCAAAATCATTAAGCTGTGCTTAAGTTAAGCTGTACAACAATTACCTGAAAAGTTCCAGATAAATGTTCTTCCTTCATAATAGTATCTCTTTTGCTCAACTCACCTTCCTCATTTTTACTACCTAAAGATTACACAGCTAAATCATACCCTGTACTCAAAGGAACAATACAGGCAGTTCCAGAGGCTAAGTCATCATGCTGTCTAAAACCTCGAGTTTAGGATTAGCTGAATCACCACCAGGAAGTGCCTGTTTCTCTCCATTAATTCTGTAGTTACTTACAAGGCCTGCTTAGACTCAGACATCCATCTTTTAGTTGCTTAAGTTAGGGCAGATAAATTCTTCACTAAGCATATGTGACTCCCTCAGTCTGTGCCACACACTTCTCATTATCCTTCATTTCATTGGGCTGCTAAAGCTTCAGCAGGGGTCTGGATATTACTTTGACAGCACTGACCCCACACATCTGTCTTAAATAGATAGCTGTCATTAATTTAACTTATATTCACTTTGAAATTATGTTACAAACCATCTACATTTTACTAGAATTGGTCTCCAATGAATTAATATTTTTCATACTAAATTCTCCACCAGCAGACAATGAGAAAATATATGATAAGCAGACACATTTAACTGTTGCTACCTCTCAAAATCCCAGCCTCAGAAGCCTGAAAAACTTCTCATCACTATTATTATGTTCCTGTCATTTAATTTGCTCTAATGTTCTGTTCAATGTTCAAAAAAAAGCATTAAGACACCAAATAGACTTGAAAATAAGTGAAAATAATTTTAAAAATAATCTTTTTCATGCACAGTTGCAGATAAAGTCCACAGGTCTATAAAAGTCTACAACCCCATACAGATTTATCCTGGACCTGAACTTCGGATTAGAATCTGAACTCAATTCCTGGACCTTTTTTTTTCTGCTTGAACAGACAAGACCAGACTCCACATTTAAATACATTCAGACCTGAAATCTTTTGGTTTGAATGATCAGTCTAGATTGAGAGAAAATGATGCAGCAACAACAGAAAATCTTCTCTGTTTTTCATAAATCATTCTCTAAGAGATTTCAACTAACAACTTATGCATCGGGATATGTCTGGAATGCATTTTGGAAAGCAGTATGGAGGTATTGAGCTAGCTTTGAAAAGCTATTTCAGTGTCAAAACAGAGTGGAGGCAGCAGCATGGAGATGAGTGCAAATTAATTTACCCTGCAGTTTCTCTAAAAGGTGAATTAGTCCATGCTGAGCTCTGTGTTGTCACAACTTTGATGTTTCTAGCACAGCGGATTGCTCAGATGACTATGCATAACACTGTGGCTGAGTATTAGCAATGCTCAGTCTTCCTGATGGGTGATGCAGAAAAGAGAAACAACGAGGCAAGAACAACAACTGGACTCAGGCTTGAAGCAGACAAAGGTGGGAAAGCTCAAAGGAAGAGATCAAATGATTCACATAAAGGACCTTGTAACAAATCAAACATTTCCAGTGCCTCAAATGAAATCTCTACAGTGCTCAGCACGGGAATATCCAGCTCATGAATATGTTAAAAGTTATGGTAGCTATTAAAAAAAAAAAAAAAAAGAAAAGATAATTCTATGATGGAAGGGTACAATAAGATAAAAAAGGATAATTGTTAGGCTGAAATAGAATGTGTCAGGCAAAAATAGTTAAACAGATTCTAAATTGGATGAGTGTCTTCCAGCAGTGCCTCACTTAAATTGCAATTACAAATGTGAAAAGATATTTGAACTCTGTTTAATTACTGTAACACAGAAGATCTGGCAAAGGAGGGCCCTTATCTTGTAGACAATTAAACATAAAATGTGAGAAAACTTAACAAAAGTAGAAATATTAAGAAAGCAGAATTTTTGTGTTTTGATCTCATTTCTCCCTCTCAGGAGCACATTTTATGTGTCGCCCCCTAAGGCAGATGATTCAGAGTGCTCAGTGCAGGAATCTCAGCTTTGTTGTTTTAAAGAGAATTTTTTTCCCACGATTTGCTATCCTTCTGTTTACATAGAAAAGATAATGCTTTCAATCACGAATAAAAAAAAAAATTGTTCTCACTGCCTCGGGATAGACTGTAGTAAGAAATATTTGCACAGAGGAAGGCTTGTTTGCTGCCTTAGTGGGTTGAGTCATCTCCTCATGGGGATATGCTGGGGTGGTGAGCAAGTACAAGGGAGAAGCTGGAATATTTGCATCTCTTCATCTATACTTGTTGAGTCCCAGCCTTCTTACTGGTCCTGATCACCCTTCCCTCCACTGTCACCTAGGGCCCCCCCACTGTGTCCTGTGTCACAGACTTATGCTAATTTAACTTCTCTTTGGTGCTTCTCCTGTCATTGTCAGGAAAGTGGAGATATTGCTCCTGTCCCTACATGTAGAGCATGGCAAATGTTTTATCTTAGTCCAAACAGAGGCTGAATGGTCACACCACCGCCCTGTACAACAGTGTACTCACAGAGACAGCACACTGCACCATGGAAGATTTACCTTTACTCTTGCTTTTCATTTCTCAACATTATACAAATAGCTTTGACAGCCTACACTCAGCTTCCTTTTCAGCTTCTTATGAGTAACTGACATTTAGTCTTTCCGCATTTGAGAGTGATTCATTTCCTACAGTCCATCTGCAGTACAAGGATTAGCACTGTGCACAGTACATATCTGGCACTGCTCTGAAGGGTTATGAAATAGGGGGTAGGATGTAACTGGAGAGACTTGGACCCCTTCTTATGTGAGTTTAGGAACAGGGACTTAGTAATGGGCATTTTGTGCCCCACATCCAATCCAAGGTTGCTTTCGAGGTGGCACACAATCTTCACTATCTGCCTAACACTAAAGAGGGACCTGCAGTCTTTTGGGAGAAGATGTTTGAACAGGCTCCGTAATGTAAGGCCACGGCTAATGAAAAAAAGCTAGCTACAGAGTTCTGCCTGCACCTTTTCAAGGAGCATATAGCCAGTACACAAATGTTTTTGAAGTTTGTAGAGCACAAGCACATGAAAGAAAAACTTCTGATTGACCATTTTCATGGCAAGTTTCATTGCACATTTACTAAGACTGAGAGAAAGACCTTAGCGAAAGTTCTTATATTGTTCCTTAATCAAGCACTTCATCATATATACCAGCAGGAGCATAAGCATGATCCACAATGAACTTCGCAAGCCAACACCACTTGATGTCTCATATAGAGTCTGTTCCAGCAACCAGTACAATTGTTTATTTGTCCACTTAACCTTTGGGTTCATCATTGACACAATATCTGAGGCCGCATCAGTATTTCATTTGCTTGATGCTTTCTTCAGATGCAGAAGGGGAATTCCACTAAACTAGATAATTAAGAATGGCATTTCTAGGACATTATTTTCACACATTATTCTGCTTTGCAGGCAATCAGAGCAATCCTGAAAACCAGAAAACCGTCAAAGGGCAATTCTGATTTTATACTCAGCAGCCATGCCCAGGGTTGGCTCCATGACAGCTTGTTACGATGACTGCCATACAATGTCATGACGGGGCATGCATATCCATTTACCACTCAATTCTTAATTGGTATGTATTCATCAACACCCAAATGCTACAGCATGCTGTCCATGAAAGTACTGTAGTGACAGTGCTTGGTTCCTGACCATGAACAGCTCCTTTTTTTTATGTGAATATGGTTTCTCAACAGCACACTGCATAATCAGCAGTGCACAGTTAGAGAAGCAATACCTCCATCCACCTCCAGATGGATATCAGTGACAACCACCATATAAAATTAGCAGCTTGAGATTTTTCTCTTGCCCATGTAATGCCTCATAATAACTCTTAGTCTGCATCTTCTGAAGCTAGTTTTAAGAAGTGAGAAGGGTGTAGGGCCAATGAAACATTCATGTCAGGTTTATCATGCAACCCTGTGGCTTATCTGTAACTGTAGTTTCATATATGGTAGGTGTTAACATGCAAATAACAAAAATATTTTCAAATGGACTAGTACCTACTCTGGATTTTTAAAAATTAGGTCATTTTTTAATACATTGACATTCCAAAACCAGTATTCAGAAGTAAAATATCTGTATAAGTCAGCTTAGAATCTTCAGAAAATCAGGCAAGTCACATCAACAGTCCCCATGAAGAGTAACTTCTCACTTCATTAAACAGCAGTCAGTGCCAGAATCAGCTCCCTTTGAAAAGCTATACAGCCTCACCATGAAGCCAAGAAATGTTGATGAAAATAAATTCTCATTTTGTTGCTATGGACCATTCTAGGGTTGTTGTTATCACTTGGTAGCTTAAAAGTTCATAAATTACACCTTGGAATAAATTATTTTCATACTGTAATATATACAACAGAGATTTTAATCTGTTAAGTGAAGCACATAAGAGCTCATTGAACCAGCAGCACAGATGAAGAGGCACTGCACTAAACAGTTTGATGTTTCCAGAAAAACACAAGACATGACTCCTAAATATCTGTTCCTTTCCTGCACAGCAACAAGGTAAGAAAATGAGCTCAACTCACGTCCATAGTATTAAGTTTATCTGTTGCTTATCACATACAATTGAAAACCTATGTAAAGTAGATTACAAAAGCTGCCCATATCTTTAAAGGAAACTTTGGACTTTATTCAAAAGGTAATTTGGTTGAGTGCTGAAACAGAGACCTTTCTAACTCTTCTGCTGGCTGTCCCAGGGCCTGCGCAAGGTGAGAATAGCCTGACCAAGTGTGATCACCACTCACATATTGAAGAGCCCCAGCAGGGCTGGGTGAGACCCGCTGCAGCTCCCTTGTGTACACCAGGAGCTTGGCTAGACACCTCTGCTGGCTGGCCTGGCACAGTATCACTTATATCCTGCTCAGTGTCTCTTCTCTCATATCCCTTCCCCCTAAGCAACTGTGTTTCCCTGGTGGTTGCCTACTCCACACAATGTGCTAGGGCTACTAGAAGCAGTAACCTTCTGACAATACTTTAATATATTCAGCCTTTCTTCCCCAAATTTTGGAAGACAAAACCAAAATACAGTGCTCTGACTCATAGCTTAAATTCCCTTGCTTCTCCCCATGCTGAAAGATGTTTTTCTAACCTTTCTGAATTGGTCATCATTTCTGTAGGTCTTTTCTACAGAGCCAGTCAGGAGAAACCACTCTGTCCAAAAGAGGCTACAGTAATTTGAAGACAGACTCCAGGATTTATTTGTGAACATTTTATGTGACAAACAGTGGGTTCAACTCCTTAATTTCATATCTTAGCAGTATTTATTTTCTACAGAATAAGCCACAAACAAATTAATGCAAGTATTGCATGAAGACCTTGAGAATTAAAGAAAAATTAAATCTCCACTCTTGTCAATCCTATTTACATGATCTAATTCGAGACAGTAAATGAATGAGGAAAAAACTCCTACCAAAAAGAAATCCTCTGGCACTTGCTTAAGGGGCCTGTATGGAAGCAAACTAGCTTTCTAGAAATAAAGAACTTAAGAAGTAAATAGATGGTTTCAATTTTTTTACATGCTTATGTAACCATTTATTTTGGTTTTCAGCTTGCAATGACAACAGAGGTCTCATTTCTATATTCAATGGATTAAAAAAAAAAATCAGTTTCTATATGGAAACTATATAATTGTTGTGATTTAGTTTTTTGTGCATTACACTTTTACTTCTCAAAGTGTTCTGCCATCATCAAACACAAGTAGCTGGGAAAAAGAACTAGAACAGAAATAAAAAAAAATATCAAAATACTGTTCACTGCAAACTGTTGGAAAGTAGCATAACAAAGACATGCTTTCTTGGGTATCATTGGATTGCCTTTTTCTCTCAGGCTAAAATTGAAGTTAATTCTTAGTGAAAGTGAGGTCATTTTTTTTGTGCACAGATAAACATAGCACCCAGCCTCTCATAGAATTTTATCTCAAGCATGTGCAAGACAGTGTCATGTCATGTGGAGGTAGACCAGACAGAAGGCTCTCCAGAATGTCCGAGAAGTCAGTTATACTTTTACAATTATGTTAACATTTATGTTGTTAAATAAAAAGAAAAAAAGAAAAGAAAAAAAAGAGAGAGAGACAAAAATATTAAACCCAAATGATGAAAAGCTAGTAGGAGAAAATTCCCAAGTGTGAGAATTCTTAGGATTGATAATGTTTCTTCAAGAACTGCTGCTACTAGCTAAGAGGTCAAGCTCC
This sequence comes from Todiramphus chloris collaris, assembly GCA_025345505.1. Classification (NCBI taxonomy): domain Eukaryota; kingdom Metazoa; phylum Chordata; class Aves; order Coraciiformes; family Alcedinidae; genus Todiramphus; species Todiramphus chloris. The sequence continues at coordinate 35,068,371 of JANVCC010000018.1, read as the reverse complement.
AAGCTGTCTGCCTGCAATCTTACTTCCAGGCCAGCCTCACTTTGAAGTCACCCTGCTGAAGCTGCATTTCCAACTAGCTGAGAAGCTTACTCACAACAGCTTACTTTGATAATTATTGATTTCCAGTCTGGACAGAAAATTTAGAAACCCACAGCCAGAGCTCCTGAAGGTCCAAAATGGGATCATTATAACAGAATTCTTGATCCAATAGCTGTGTCAAAGACAGCTCCCTTTCAGCACATCTATCTTCATCCAGTCCTTGTCCAACAACAGTTTAGCTCCTCCAGGCTGAGTGAGGAAGGAGCAGCTGTACATGCTGGCTGCAGGTGAAAACACTCACTTCCAGCCCTGGAGGACTAGAGCTGCTGTGAGCCATTACAAGCACTTAAAGGCAGCCTGCGTTTGTCTCACTAATGTGATCCCTTCAGTTGTTTCTGCTGGGTGGAGTGAGCTGCTGTTTCCTAACAAACATATTACAACCCTGTGATCACTTTTGAGTCTTTGAGGGCTCATGACAAACAGTTCATTGACCCATAGTGAAAGGGCAATTATATCAGATTTTTGCATAATTACTTCATTCTCATACCTGTGAGCAATGGTGCACACACCACTTAAACCTTCTACTGACCAATTTTCCAGTACATCCCAAAAGACTTGCTGTAGTATTCTTAGATGCAAAAGCTGTGCGAAGGTTCTTTCCAAACATATGATAAATGCTTTTTCCACATTCTAGCTTCTACTTATTTCAATACTGCTAAAATTTAATGGGATTCTGAGAAAATCAAAACAATCGTCACCATGAGCCATTTTACTCTGAGCCTGATTTTCAATTACCTTAAGTTTCCCATGACTTAATTTGAAATTATGAGGTTGGAGGACTTTTGGGAGTAAAGCCCTGAATGACTGGCAGGAGCTCAGAGACACAAATAACTAGCCATTCGCTTACAAGGGTTCTCTTCAATAGTGTTTTCTAGGCCCAAATTTATGACATTTTTGGTAAAACAAGTAATGAAGTTTGTCCCAGTTTTATAGGATAGGCTGTGGGGCCACAACAAAAAAAAAGGCGCCTGGTAAAAATTTGGACTCCAGAGAAGCCTCCATGAAGCCAGCCTCTCTTGTAGTGCTGGGGTCATGGGTTTGTTTTTTCTTTGGCAAACTGGAAGCTGGGGTAAAAGGAGAGCAGAAAAGAAGAGGTTCCTAGAATCTTTTCCTATACTACTGAAGGATTCATGAACAGTGAAAGAACAGTTTTTCAGCTTTAACAAACTGTCAGGTTGTATTTCCTTGAAACCAATCTAAAAATAATTGTTGCAATGCAAATTTGTTGTAGAAGGCTGGAAGCGTACTGTAGTTCAACTTTTTTTTTTTTATTTTATTATCTCTTACCCAATCTCTTAGTCAATTCCTATAAATGCTTACGTCTGTAGCCATCATATTAGCTGGTAGGTCTCCTTTTTACCACAGAATAAATTACAGAGACAGACTTGGAGGGGTGGGATGCAAAAATTACTGAACTTACAATTGAAATGAAACCATGTCTAGTCACAGAATAGATAATAATATAATAGAAATAGAATTTTCTTCTTCTAATAAAACAAATTGGTATAGTCTACTCGCACAGCAGTATCAGCAACATTGGTTGCAACACATAAACCAGCCAGGGCCACTGCAGAGAGGAACTTGCTCAATGTACTTTCAGCTACTGGGCTCAGACCAGGCATAACAATGTGCTCTCAGTTTCACACAAATGCCCCACCTGTGAAAGGTGCCAAGATGTTTCCACAATCATGAGGATCAATCAGTACCAGGAATGAATTGTGAAATGACTAGTTATACAATACACTTTTCACTCTCCTAAGTGAGAAAACTGTGATACTGATATTTGTGAAGGAGGAAGCATTACAGGCTTGTAGTTTGAACAACTGCAAAGAATCTCACTTCTCTGGAGTTCTTTGTTTCTAGTCTACCTTGTTAAATACTTCCATTTTTTTTACACACCCTGCCCCCCCCAAAAAAAATGAATACCCACTCAAAACCCTTAAAATAGCTTGAAATTCTGTGCTGAAGGTCTGTTGTTATTTTCTGTTGGTAATGACCTGCTTCATGTAGCGTGCTCAACTTGCCAAATCTTTATTCTGATTCTTCAATGAATATTTCAGAATTTTACACAAAACACAATGACTTAAGTGAAAGAACAGAGGACACGTACAAAATGCTTTAAGCTCAAATACATTGTTTTGAGGAGAAAGGCACCCAAGAGCCCTGTTTTCTTGGGTAATATTCTTAACATGAGGTTCTCCACCTGGAACAGCTCCACTTTCTAATATACTTTGTCCAGAAGAGGGGGCTGACTGTCAGCCTGTGGGCTGGGACATCACCAGGGAAGTGTGATACCTGGCTTCCAATGCCTGGTCCAGAGTGTATACCCTTGTCTACACAAAGCGAAGACCGCAGGCACACATCTCTATTCTGTCTCGATAATGAATCATTCCCAAATGAACTAGGAATTCAGATCTACTGAGGCAAAAGTAGTTGGGTTTACATCTACATTATTTTAGACAACTGTTGCAATAACTGAACTGCTAGTGTAAGAAATAGCAAATTCTTGTTCAGAAGCTCTGTAAGTCTGTACTCCAATCCTCTTCACAAGTAGTTTGGCAAATTCCTGCTTAAATTGGCTAACAGGTTTAGAAATACAAAAACTGCATCTCCTCTGCAGAAGTTCATTAAAACTCACAGGCCCCATAAAGTCTCAACTATTTTGCAGCAACATAGTTATGATTAAATAATTAATTTTGAAATTACTTCTTTTTTTTTTTCAAAAAACATCTTTTATGAAATACGAGTTTCCATAAGCAGCAACATTTTCATAATGACTATATTCTTCATTTGTTCATGTTGGTAGCTTGCTTATAAAGCCTAGGTATCTTGCCTTTAAAGCTTAAGCATCCACAAGCGCTTACAGGGGAAAGACTCAACAGCATATCTACAAGAAGCTAGTTCATTATAAAAAAAAAAAAAAATCAAAATTCATAAGACCAGGAAAACAGGCAATACATAGCTATAACATTATCTATAGTTTTAAAGACTTTATTAGAAAAAAATTACCTTAGAATTAGAAATATTTTCTAAATAACATAAATTTCTAACTAACACTTTCTAAACAATTTTCTAAAATAATTAGAAAATTGTATTTTCCGAGGCAATATTGTTTTTCCCATTTCTTCCCTCACAGACAAAAACTTATTAGGTGAAAAAATAAAACCAAAAAAACTCTACGACATTTATTCTGAAAAGAAATCTTCATCTTATGGGCATTGAAATACCTGAGTTTCCAAGGTCGTATTTTTAATATGTCAATTTTAGAAAAAGACACACAAAGTACTTAGAAGATTAAGTCACATCACTTGAAAGTAGAGCTGCAGCTATGTCGGCTTGACTTCAACTGTAAGGACATTTAGCCATATTTGAGAAGTTTGCCAAGTGGTTATTTTCCTTTCAGATCAGATGAAAAAAAAAGGTACCTTTTGAACAAAGCCATTTAGGTGAGCTCATGTTTTTGTTTAACAGAGATTTTTTGTGAAAGGCTTCTATCTTCAGCTTCTATTTAGTTTTAACTGCTAAATTTTGTTTTCTTTGGGGGGTTTTGTGTTTTGTTTTGTTTTTACTTTTTCCCTCCTGCAAAGTGCTGGCATAAGTTACTAGTAGACTGAGCCTGGCTGGCTGGTGTTTTTCACATAACTCCATTGCCCAGTATAAGAAACATATATTTTTACTATGAGATCATGGGTGTTCTGTGTACCTTTCATAACTATTTAACTTACTTGAGCAATGTTATAAAATATCTTTTTGCCTTTACTTTTTCCATGGGGTAGCTTCTTGCTTTTTACCTGTCTTTTCAGTAGAAGGATCTGTATATTCAGCATTGGATTCATCTAAGGAATGTCTGACATTCATCGAGTACCAGTCTGCAAATGCTGAACTTTACTTGTTCTCAAAGGGAATGAACATATCAGACTGATTGCAGTGTTTCAGGGCTGCTACTGGCCCTCTCAAAGGTCATATTTCTTTAATTCTTATTATTTATGTTGTCATTTAAATCTCATTTGCTGGGTCAAAGTCAAATGGCTATGTGCCATCTGATAAGCAGTTCTAAGTTCTTCTGTCTGCTGCTTCCAACTACACTTGTATTTTTCCTTGTAGATATGCTTGAATTTATTGTTCTTGGTGTCTTAAAAGGTTTGAAATAGCAGACTGATAGGGTTCCTTTCAACTTCAGGCTGTTCTTTAATTCTTTGATAAATTCCTTTTAGATATTTAACATGTCATAGAATCATAGAATAATTGTGGAGATCCTCTTACCTAATTCCCAGTTTTAAGAAATTAAGTTATGCTTTCCCTAGAGCTCTCAGAAAACATTTTTTTTTCCCCCCCTACATCCTTTCCCCTTCTAAACTTCCTGTTCCATTTTAAAAGCTCTATGGACATTCTTGTGGTGTATATCCACATCTACCATGCCCAGTGTGAGGACTGGGACCTTATGGTGATTAACTTACATTACCACTAAAGCATCGCCGTCCCCACATTTTCCCCTTTCTTTTAGCCAAATTTTGAGTTTTTTCAATTCTTTGTGGAGGCATAATATTCTTAGAGGCTAGATGGCAAATTCTGGGGAATACTGGACAAAAAGAAATGGCAATATGTGAAAAATAAACTTCAAAGTAACTGTACAATTAAATGGTTTTTGATTTTTCTACCTAGAATACCTTAGACCACATATAAGCCACAGCAATTCTCAACCCAGTCCACCCTACAAATACTCAAGAAAAAGTGAGCTCTGCTTTAACATTGTAATACATGCCTTTGGAAAAATATTTTCCGGACTATTTCCCATAACACAACACAATGCTCAGAATATACTAAGGAACTCTTCGTATTGTGATTTGTATGGTGGGAGGTGTTGTGAGTTAGCAGTGCCAACAATTGTCTGTGAACGATTGATGTAATAAGACTTTAGTAATGTTTAAAGAATATGTGCCAGCTAAGTGAAAATTGTCCTTTGTTCTATTTAGGCAGCCACATACAATGTTGCATAAGCTCAGTGTGATAACAGTATTTGTAAATCAAATGTTTGAATGGAGTGCAAAGGAGAAACTCAGATGACAAAAAAAGTAGAAGGTGAAATGGAATGTGGTCAGTCTGGAGTTAGATAGGAGGCTTTTCTAGAAGTTTTCTGCAAACTAACTGGATATCAGCTTCAATCTCCACTGCAATTTTCTATTCCACTTGCAGCATACAATGCATTCACAGTGGCATAAAACTGGGATTATATGGGAGTAGTTAATCTGTCATTTTGTCTTCATTTTAGGGGTTGAGAAAAACTAGTTTTCTCATGAAGTATCTTCAAAGTTCACCTTGTTAAGAGAAATGGGAAAAAAATAATAACTTTACAAAATATTGTTGTCTTAGTAAATGTCTCATTTAGCTGTGAATAAGAGCTGGGCAAAGCTTTCACTGCAGAAGTCCAAATCATATGAAACATCTGTTTTTTAATTCTATTAAAATCCAAAACTCAGCCCAGGTTCTTAGAAAGTTTTGCTGAACTTGACAAACATTTTAATATTATGAAACATAGTACTGAGGAAAGCTCTCCTGATTTGTGGTTTTGAACAGATACCAGGCAAAATCTCCAGATTTTTCACAAGATTAGGTGAAACATGGTAATTTTCACAGGAGCTTTTATTTGAATTTCTGTTTCTAGACATCAGCAAAGACAGAAAAGGCAGTGTTTATATGGATTGTATAGATTAGAGGAAAAACTCAGGGTGAATAGAAAGACAAAAATCCTTTTAACCCCTGTAAAAGAAGATTAGCAAAAAAAATTGTTTTCCACAGGTTTTACAAGACAATAAAATAGCTAAAGTATATAAACTGTGGATAGTTTTATATCAGGAGATGGTTTAGGGTACAGTTTATGAAAAATAAATAAAAATGTCAAAAAGTTCTGTGGTAATAGATAGAAGATATATACCTGCAAATGTAAATTTTAGTTACCTAAATGAGTGCTAAGAACTCACTACAAGTTTTCTGATTTTGTCTTTTTTTTTGCAGTTTGTCCTGGAAAAATCTCATGAGAAGAGAGACAAGAAAGAAAAAAACAAAAAAAACCCCAAACAAACAAACAAAAAAACCCACAAACAAACAAAAAAAAAAACCCATTAAAAAAACCCTAAACCAAAAAACAAAAAAAACAACAACCAAAAAAAAAAACCAACCCCAAATAAACAAAAGAACAACACAAAACCGGTAAAACATTTACAGCTATTGGGAAAAGATTTTGCCCAGTTATTATCCACAATTTTGGTATATAAAAATCCTACACTAATGATTCTCCCAGCTCTTACTCTGGCCAGGTAAGTGTATCCACATTTATTTACATGTAAGTTGAATTAACTTATGTATGTGCATTACTGGTTTACCTTAAACTTCATGTACAGTGTCTACTTCTCACTATTTACACAATGTTTGTGTTTCGTTATGTTTCTCAGCACTCAAATACCAGCCCAAGAAATTGCTGTACATACAAATCCCAGAGTTTCCCAGAGATATTTTCAAATTCCATGGATACTACTGACTACAATAGAACAGGTCACATCAAATCACTGTTTCCACCAGAGTGAGACAAAGCATCTGACATCAATTGAGGTCCTACGTAAGTTTGCCTGGTTTTTATTAGTGTCTTTGCCAGTCATAGCACAGCATTCTTGTACCAATTTCAACTAGATTAATACAAGTGAGTTTTTCAAGTGCTTTGGATTTTTTCATCTGTTCAAGAGAAAGTTGACTATATTAAATGGAATAGGGATAATGGCATTATTTTGCTGAATAAGTTTTCTCCCAGGAGGAAACAGAACCAAGACTTGTTTGACAGTAAATATTTCCCTTCTTTTTTACCACACCATAACCCATACAAAAGTACCTTGTTCTGGAAATATCAGAAAATGTCTAACGTGAATATTTCTCTCAGATTTGACACAGAATTATTTTTCCTGTAGTATGACAGGCTCTGATGAACCAAGTTGTTTTTATGCTGAAGAAATAGTCCCATTTTTAAAACAATTAAGCCTCCTTTTGAATCAATCTTATACTATAATCTCAGAAACATGTTGGCTCTATGTCTTTACACCAGAATAATAATACCTTGACCTGACCTTCCTCTGTCTCTCCTCTCTCACCTTTTCAGCCCAGACCAGCAACTGTGCAGTGACAGCTACATCTTCCTACCAGTGCAAGGGACATAATTTAGAATTACAAATTTTAAAAAAGGTGCTGCAAGAAGTTCCAAAGAAAGGATACTGATAATTTTTATGGTCTCCTTGATAAAAGACAGTGTTCAGGATGCAGTGTTTGGTCTTAAACATTAGCTAGTAACCCAGAAGGAAAGCTGAGAGAAAAAGCACAGAATATTCCTCTCCAGAGAATTCTAATATTTTTATGTTCAATTTCCCCCTAAATAAAAAAAAATAAAATCTTTAAACTCACAGATTTAGCAGCTTGAAAAAAAAACAAAACAAAACAGTGAATCAAGCAAAATTAATAATTTTGACAGACCAATTTTGTTTGGATCTGACATGAATTTAGCTTTTTCTGAGATACACAAGGGCCTCATGAGGAATTTCTTTAATAAAACAAAAACAAAAATTAAAATACACACAAAAACCCCAAACAAATGGAAAAACAAACAAAAACAAACAAACAAACCTACATACACACACGCAAAAAAAACCCAACAAAAACAAAGAAAGAAACCAAACCAAACCAAAAAAACACACAACAAACAAACAAAAACGTTTTCCATTTTAGGTCTTCACTCTTTGTTTGTTTGTTTGTTTGTTTTTTAATTATAAAACACTCTGAAAGGAAAAATATTTGCGTTTAGTAACAGGTAGCTACCACCAGATGCAAGTCCCCACCCCCAAAATCCCCAGTACTGAGATCATTGCATTAGGTTTATTTAACCTTTCTTTCCTTTTCCTGGTAATGTTACAATAATCATAGAATGATAAAATCATTTAGGTTGGAAAAGATCTTTAAGGTCCACCAGGTTCAACTGTTAACCTAGCACTACTAAGTGACCAATAATCCATGTTCCTCAGCACCACATCTATGTGTCTTTCAAATACCTTCAGGGATAGTGACTCCACCACTTCCCTGGGCAGCCTCTTCCAGTGTTTTACAACATTTTCAGTAAATAATTTTTTTCTAATATCAAACCTAAACCTCCCCTAGTGTATATTGAGGCTATTTCCCCTCATTGATAAAGATAATAAACAGAACTGGTTTCAATAGTGAGCCCTGTGAAACACCACTTGTGATCAGTCACCAACTAATCACCACCTTCATTTACCACCACCTGCCCATCCAGCCAGCATTTTGCCCAGTAAAGAGTATGTCTGTCCAAGACACGAGCAGCCAGTTTCTCCAGGAGAACGTTGTGGGAAACAGTATCAAAGGTTTTACTAAAGCCTAGGTAGACAACATCCACAGCCTTTCCTTTATCCACTAAGTGGGTCACCTTGCCACAGGAGAAGATCAGGTTAGTCAAGCAGGACCTGCGTTTCATGAACCCATGTTGACTGGGCCTGATCTGTATGTCCTGTTGTTGCTGTATGTGCTGCATGATAATAAAATGGACAAAAGCCATTTGCAAAGCATTACAGGGGAATTTCATAATGCTAGATGTGGGATGATAAAAATGACAAATGAAATTCAGTATAAATGAATGCAAAAGAATGACTGTGGAAAAATTAGTTTATATGCACACTGTGAGAGATTTTTCTTTATTATTGTTATTCAAGAAGAAAATACTGGAGTCATAGGCAGTTATCAAACAGCTCAGAAGTGATAAAAGGACAAGGGGAAAAAAAAAATCTAAATTATTAGAAAGAAATAAAGAACAAAAGAAAAACGCAGCATTACAAGGGAATCCAACTCCAGGATTCACCAAATCCAAAGCTAGGGCTTCAGACTAACTGAGCCATTTTGAGTATCCTGCACAGACTCACTTTCTTTTGGTGGTACAAGAACTGGTGACATCCATTTAAATTAAAAGACACCATTTTCAAAGAAGGATGTGTTTTTTCATGTACAGTCTAGTGGAATTATGAAAGATATTACTGTGGGATACTGTGAAGTCCAACTATACTAACAGTTTAAATAATAGACCTCCCAAATTGTTGGAAGATAGGCTATTAGATGCAACAGTCAGGGTGCAGTTTTTGATCACTAAATCTTTGATGGATAGAGGATGAAAAGCTGTCTTATTTTTCCTACTATACTCCTAAACATCCACTAGTCCTCAGTGCCCATGGTACATTATCTCATCAAAGCAAGTTCTGTTCTGTTCATGTTTCTCTTAGCAGCTACTGGTAAAAATTCTGTTTATTGCAACAAGAATAGTCCTAAGCCAATGTCAATGCCAAGCACGTCCGAAAACCCTGGTGTAAGTGCAATACAAGGTAATTTTTAGTAACCCAAGACCAATGTGGTAGCAGTGACTATAGGTCCCTATTTTATTATTTAAGCAAGCACTAGGTGTTCACTATGTATTTGTTAGTGATGCAGCTGAATTTCACCTTTCACCTGTGATGCAGCCTGAATTTCACCTTTGCTGATGTTTCTATCAGAAAGATTCCAATAACACTGTAAACTGTAGATTTGGTGATGTATTTGGTTTGATGTGGTTTTCTTTTTCTATTTAGTTGTAACAGTAACTTCGGCATGTATTGAAAATGTTTAAATATTTTCTTTAATCTTGTGTTTCAGTCTTCCACATTCTTTGTTGACTAATTGTGCCAACAGTTGAAATGACAATTTTTCATTCAATTCTTATCTCACTCTGAGTTTTATCTGCCCTTTGACAACAACAACAACAAAAAAAAAAAACAAAAACATTTAATAGAACTGGAACATTTTGTGAGCTTGTTATTTCCTACATTTCTGTCAGGGCCAGAGGCAGGGGAACGACCTCACAATAATGTTCCAGGTTTATAGGATGATCTCGAGGTGGAAAGATAAGCAAGCTTGGCTTCAGTTTTGGTTTGGTTTTGTTTTGTTTTTTTACAGAGCTTCTTCTGAAATGAACCGTGGAAAGAGTTTTGAAAACAAAATGAAAAAAATCATCAAAAACACCACCTTGGGCTTAGGCATTTTATTCTCTGTCCAAGTCTTCCAGTTCAGTGTCACTGACAACTTCACAACTGCTGCCTAATAACTAAGGTCATGATACCTAAATTACTGTAGATAAATATATGCAGGTTACACAGAAGTTGGGAACAGAAAAGGGTTTCTGAACTGGTGGAAGCCCATAGTTCATCCATGTCCCAAGAGGCTATAAAGCAACATATGTCCAGTTTTGGGCACAGGAGAGATCTCGAGGTGCTGGAGCGGGTGCAGAGGAGGGCGACAAAGCTGGTCAAGGGATTGGAGAATAGATTGTATGAGGATCATTTGAAGGAGCTGGGCCTGTTTAGTTTGTGGAAGAGGAGGCTGAGGGGAGACCTCATCACTCTCTACAACTACCTGAAAGGACATTGTAGAGAGGCTGGTGCTGGTCTCTTCTCTCAGGTAATTAGGGACAGAACCAGAGGGAATGGCCTCAAGCTGAAACAAGGTAGGTTTAGACTAGACATTAGGAAAAAATCTTCACAGAAAAGGTAGTGAAATATTGGAATGGGCTGCCCAGAGATGTGGTTGAGTCACCATCCCTGGATGTGTTTAAACATCGCTTGGATGTGATGTTGGGGGACATGGTCTAGGGGTGAACTTGTAGAGTAGGGCTAATGGTTCGACACGATGATCCCAAGGGTCTTTTCCAACCTGAGTGATCCTGTGTGTGATTGTTTAGTTTGCTTCCTTTAGAAAGTCTAGGTGATAATTAAACCTAGAAAAAAGCAAAACAAAACAAATAAAAAGAAAAAGAAAACAAACAACAAAACAACACAAAACTGAAACCAAACCAACCAAACCAAATCAACAACAACAACCAACCAAACATAAACACACAACAAACCACAAAACCCAAAACCAGAAACAAACAAACAAACAAAACCACACACAAAATATCTGTCTAGCTGTCCAGGCCCAGAGAAAGAGTTGTAGTAAACAGAGATAAATCCAGTTGTCATCCAGGCACCAGTGGTGTCCCCCCAGTCCTCAGTTTGGGGGCTGATCTTGTTCGATATCTTTATCAATGATCTAGATGAGGGGATTGAGCGTTCCCTCAGCAAGTTTGCAGACGACACCAAATTTCATGGGCGTGTCAATCTGTTTGAGGGTAGGAAGGCTCTGCAGAGGGATCTGGACTGGATGGATGGATGGGCTGAGGTCAATGGGATGAGCTTTAACAAGGTCAAGTGCTGTGCCCTGCATTTTGGTTACAACAACCCCAGACAGCACTACAGGCTTGAGTAGCAGTGGAGGGCAGAAAGCTACCCAGCAGAAAAGGACGTGGGGCTGCTGGTCAACACCCAGCTGAACATGAGCCAGCAGCGTGCCCAGGTGGCCAAGAAGGCCAATGACATCGTGGGCTGTATCAGAAACAGTGTGGCCAGCAGGATTAGAGAACTGACTGTGCCCCTGTACTGGGCACTGGTGAGGCCGCACCTCAAGCACTGTGTTCAGTTCTGGGTCCCTCACCAAAAGAAAGATGAGCTGCTGGAGCAAGTTCAGAGAAGGGCAGCTGGTGAAGGGTCTGGAGAACAAGTGCTATTAGGAGAAGCTGTGGGAACTGGGACTGTTTAGTTTGGGGAAGAGGAGGCAGAGGGGAGACCTTATTGCTCTCTACAGATACCTGAAAGGAGGTTGTAGTGAGGTGGTGCGACCTCTTATACAAGTGAAAAATAACAGGACTAGAGGAAATTGCACCAGGGGAGGTTTAGATCAGATATTAGGAAAAATTACTGAAAGAACAGTCAGGTGCTCGAATGGGCTGCCCAGGGAGGTGGTGGAGATAATATTCCTGGAAGTATTAAAAAAAAGTGTAGATAAGGCACTTCAGGACATGCTCTAGTGGCATAGTGTGTTGGTTTTTTGTGTTTTTTGTTTGTTTCTTTATTTTGAGGTGGGGGGTTTTGTTCTGTTTTGACTTTTTTTTTTTTTTTTTTTTTTTTTTTTTGGGGTTTTGGAGTTTTTTTTGTTTTGTTGGGTTTCTTCTTGTTGTTATTGACAGTTGGACATGGTGATCTTAGAGGTCTTTTCCAACCATGACAATTCTGGGATTCTGTGAAAAAAACCCAACAATCCTTTGCAAAGAAGGCTTCATTCTATAATCATAGCACAACATGGCAATTAAGTATGCCAACTTGAAGGCATGTTCCCAGTCTCTTGGGACCCATGAAAATCTTTCTCTTTGCCCTAATGAGTTCTGCCTAAGGAAACTGATACATAGATATTGGGTATAGAAACATCTGCAGAATGTCTAGCAAGAACTGTAATAGCACTGAAATCTGGAATTTGTTTCTGAACATTCAGACTATTTGGAAACACAAAGCAAAACTGAGAAGAAATTAGAAAATTACATGGCCCATCCCAGAAAGTCAATGATACCAGCTACGAACATATGCTTATTACCACTGTTGACAGTAGTTGGCAGGGAACCCAACATAATAAAGAGAAAAAAATTACAGCAAAATGTACACACTTCAATTTTAAAACTTTACATCATTTTAATCTGATAATAAGGCCAATGCTGATGAAGGATTTTAATGTAATGACAGCTGGATGGAGCTGACGGTTTGCATGCCCTCTCAGGACAGTAAATCAAAAAGAAAACTTGAACTAACTGACTGACAGGAAATGGGAAAGTGGGTAAATATCTTATATCTGGTATGTATCTGAGGAGAGGGAAAATGCTGTAACTGTCCCAGTTTGAAGAGTTCAAACAGTATCTCCCCAAGCTTACCCTACAGCACTGACTGTTAAGCAATATTGACAATAGTTTTGGAGAGTGGAATGCATCTAGAAATTAATGCCCTATCAAAATTATTTCCTTGGAGTCATCATTTCTGAAACTTAATCATCAAGGAATCATGTCATGTAGTGGTATTCATAGTTACTATTAGTAACCATTTTTCATTATAAATATTCTCCAATTTTCACCAGGAAAGCAACCTCTAGTTTAAAAATAGTTGCAAATATCTGAGTCAAGCAGCTACAACCTATTCTGCTGAGTTTTGGGAGAGGATCCAACCAAAATATTAATGCAGATTTCTTCAAAAAGAATCCAACATAGATTGCCCTCCATGTTTCTTAGGAAAAGAAGGAAAGGAAAGGAAAGGAAAGGAAAGGAAAGGAAAAGAAAAGAAAAGAAAAGAAAAGAAAAGAAAAGAAAAGAAAAGAAATCCACTTAGGATTTGTCCTTGAGAAAATTAACTGTATCTTTCATTAAACCAGTATTACATACGGACATATTACTTTTTCATATTTCTGAGAAATTGCTACTACTTAAAAAGGTTTTGTTTAAATGAAGAGAATATGGATTCTTTTTCTGTTTGAAATGATGGTTAGTTCCAAAATGGAATCCACTTATAATAAAAAAAAAAAAAAATTTGAAAGATGAATATGAAGCTTTTTAAAAACTAAAAAAAATATATTCAGTTACCTGGAAGCAAAGCTTTGGCAGGAAAATAAGAAAAGGTCAAATGCTTTGGACTGTTTCCTGACCTGAGAAAACACTGTCCTGCTAGCTCTATATCTTTAATATTTAAGATATGTCATCTTGTCTCTGTACATTTCCATCTTTCCAGTACAAGTTTTTGGCATTTTCTATTCCATTTTTTCTGAATTTGCAAATTCACCAGATGTTAGCCTGAAGTAGTGGTTACAGAGGCTTGAGCAAACTTAAATTAGGGCAGTCCTCTGCTTGTGGCTGAGCATTCAGGACTGATACCCTGCACATTTCCACGATCAGGTCATGGCTGCATGGGAATCCCATTACTCTTACACCTAAGTACTTCCTGCTGAGATGAGGTGGGATTTTACCCCATGTTAAGTCCTCCGGAGCTGCAACAAACTTCTCCTAGCTGAAAATCATTAATTCCAGATGCCCCTTAAGCCGGGATACCAGAGGATATGATGTTCATTCAGGACTTGAATAATTAATAATTAGATATTATTCACATCCTTTTTCTATTTCTAAAAACGTTTAACATGTCCCTACTGAAAACTGTCTTGTACTCTGACACTAAATGCTGATAAAGCACAGCTAGTAAAGGAAAAAAAAACCTGTCAACAGGAAGAAAAAGGATGAAGATTCCATACACAAAAGAATATAAATTTTCAATTTTATTTTTCTTTAATTACTGTTTTGAATGCTGGATATTTTTAGTATTGCTTTAGGTTAAGTAATTTCAACATATTAAGTGGGATTTTTCTGGCCAAATATACCCATACCTACATCTGAATGGGTTGCCTGGATTCCTTTTTTCATTAATGAAGGAGAGAGAGTCTTCTATGAAGACATAGATAAGCCATTTGAAGTGGAAGAGATGGATTGTGTCCAGCTTTTGCCATTGACTACACAAGATATCTGAGGAGACTTGACTGCTGTAGGCATCAAAAGTAGGTCAGGTGGCTCCCAGTCAATATTTTCTGACTGCAACTAACTTGAGTTATATTTTCTAGTTCACATAGTAACTTCTCTTGATACTGTGACTAGTAAGTGGCACTATACAGTGTCAGTATAAGCAGGATCAGGCCCAGAGTTAATCCACTGCCCCTCCATCAGTCAGGCCTGCCTGTGCAAGACATCCAGGATCCTCTTCAGGAGTAACCAAGAAGGCACCTTGGAACTGACCTGATTCTCCATATAATTCACATCTAAGGTGGTTCAATTTCCTTTTGGTTCTGTCCATTTCTTTATAAGAGAAACCATAAGCATCTACACTACAGTAATGGCTTCTTTGTTTAAGTGACTACTATTCAGTGGAATGAATCCAGGCTGTATGATACCATTTCGGAGTCTGCAACATGTGAGACCTTGTCTTCTATTTACAGTATCCATCCAGCAAGACTGCTCTAAGATAGGACTGTTTTCAGTGGAGTGATATTTGTATGAAGGGTTTATAAACCTTAATTTTAAATGAAGTTTCTCTTAATAAGGATTTTTCTCCCTTAAAAAGAGAAGGGTAAAGTTATTGATTTCTTCGACTGTTTAATTGAAAAATAATGTGTCTTTAGCTTAATCTTTTCATAGAGAAATGATGCAGATATCACTTTATTCTCACTACATGAATTTCCAGTTAACCCTTTGTATATTGTCTACTCATGTATTCTTATGGTCAGCTAAGATTGTTATGGTCTCTTTTTTCCTCAGTTATTTTTTGATACAATTCCTTCTTCCCTGTCTTTGGTACTGCATATTTTTTTCTGCTCACAGATTGGTCATTTTGATGCTTACTGCTTTTCTTCACCCCTCAAAAGTAGTTCAATAAAAGTAGTCCAGCAACCAAATATCAGATATAGTGACAAAATGATGCCTGTGCAAGAGGGGAAGAGCTGAAACAGACAGATGGAACAGCCCTGGGTCATTGTGATCATGGGATGAAATACATGACACTTCTAATTTTTAAAGACAATATGGATAATTAAAGTCTCAAGAAAAAATATTAAATATAACAGCAAAGCCTGACCATGACTACCCTACAAGTACGAAGCATCTGAACTGTCTGTATGAACTACAGATCCAGAAATGTGAAGAACATCTGAGCCAAGTAGTCTTCCCATGGACCTCCTTACCTCCAGGTCTGGGCCAGGAGCTAGTTAAGTTAGCACTAGAGTAGTTCACCTGATTGTTTCAAGCAGTCCCTTATGCTTCCAGCCATCATATTTAAATCAGTGGGAACATCTGCAGAGAACAGAACAAATTAAGGAACTGATTAATTTAGAGTTTATCATAGGCATCATTACTATGCAATCCTAAGTATTTGCATTTATTTTTTCACTTCCTATTAGCATACATTATTGCATATGAAAATAGCTGTAAGAGACTGATAAATGAAAAAATGTAAATAGATTCTTTTTCCATCTTGAACTCAAAACCTTTTGTTCTGTTTCTGCAGAAATTGTAAAAACAGAACTGTTGTGTAAAAAAAACCAATCTTATCTTACATTATTATCTGCTGGAATAAGAAAAGTGTAGACAAAACAAGCTGCTTCTGTAAGAGGGCACAACATGAGCAGATTAACAAAAGGTCAGTTATATAATCTTTCTAGTTTTGAGATACATGAGAAAGGATGGTACTAGCTGTGGTCCATAAATAATGAGATATTGAATATTGAAAAAATACCATTAACTCTATTTGGTTTTGCAATATTTAGAAAAATATTTATTAAAAACTTAGAAACTTGTTTAGATTCCTAGTGTTTGAGTTTAATGGCTTGAATTGCAATGAGCTTTAGTTGCAAAGTTGCAGTATCTAAATAGCTTGTTAGTCAATACAAGAGAATCTGTGTGACCTTTAGTCATATGAGTTATCTTATTCCAATTTTAATAAATGGGTCAGGTTTCAAGTGTAAATATAACTAAAACACCCCACATAGGATTAGAGAGTAATCTGTTGTGCTACTAAATACCTGGAACAACAGTCCCCCATAGTAGTCATATCATATTCCCCCCATTCAGGTGTTCATTAAATGAATTCACATCCTGATACAAAACCAACAAACTGTTGTTCTTGTTACCAACTTTAAAGTGTACTTGTTGGTTTTTCCTATGTGAAAGAAATGCAAAGGAAGTTCATTTTAACTCCCTTGTCTTTTTAGTCAGGCTCTGAAAAATTACTTGAATGTCATGGTCATGCAGAAGTGCTCTATAGCTCCAGACTAGAGTACTTACATGCACCCTACAAGCCAGAGACAGTCAGTGGGAGGCTCAGCCTTATCTGGTGTGACAGCACAGCTAGGCCACACACAGGGGCTCAGAGACATAGAACTGAGGGGAATTGCTGAGAAGTGATTCTGGCTCCCCAGGGCACATATTACCCAAACTTACCTCTGAAGAGGGAGCAAGGAGATTAGAAGAGCTCACAAGTTCTGCATTTGTTAGTGGCTTTCTATGCTGTTTGTTAAATTAATTAGATGATCTTTGGAGGAAACAATATCTCCCACTGACTATGTAAGAAGAGGGGGCAAATGGTACTCTCTCTTCGTTTCACTTTTGGAGACACAAAAGATTAATTTTTTGCTCTGCAGAACCTTAACTGGAGGTGCCTATGTTGCCTTTCTGGATCTCACCCTAAATCCCTGTTTTAAAACTCATTCAGGTTGATAAATAGTTAATACTGACATCAGCAAGATACAGGCTAGGTCACAAAATCTCCAGTCTTCAAGAATATTCAAAATCCTTTACCCTTGTCTGCAAGAATTACTTATGTATGGAAAAGTTGTGTTGTTTTACCTTTCTGGAAAAAGAAGTCCAAAGTAAACCTTGGAAAACATACAACAGACTAAAACCTAGTCTTCGTCATCCTCAAAAGCCTTGGCTCATCTAGCCATCCCAAACTGGTTTAGGAAAGATCACTCCACCTTTGAAACAGAAGCTTGTGCTCAGCAAATATTGCTGAATAAATTTCTCAATGTTGACTCTATGCTAAAATGAATGTCCTCATACATATATCAGTGAGGATTTTTATGGAGTTACCAGGTCTCTGTGAAAATTTTTCTTTATATATGATTAATGTCACTTTTTAACTTGTGTCTGAGTTTGCTGACATAATATAATCCTTGCAAACTCAAAATCCAGAGGAGCTGGCATAGGAAGTTGTGTCTGTAGGAGCATATTTCTCTTCTTTTGGCACTAGCCAAAAATCAAAGATACATCATTAGTTGCCTCAAGTTAAAAAAGAATGGCTTTGAATGCCAAAATATCTCTTAATTTGAATTTGGTTTAAGTAATAAGGTGGTGTTTTGAGCTCACAAACCAATCTGCTCATCTTAAACTCCACCCTTTCCAAAGGAAAATCCTTGCAGAATTTCTGCCTTTGGTTATAGCAAATGACATTGGGAAGGAAAAGCTTGGAGAGGCAGATATTTTTCTGACACAGGCAGGATCCACTATCTCTTGTAAATGCCTACAAATGTTTACCCAAATGGCTTTTAAAAACTGTTGGTGATGAAAAATTCCCTATCTCCCCAGACCACATAAGCCAGTGCTTTATCAAACCCTTACATAGCTGGAAAGTTTCCATAATATTCAAGTTGAATTTTCCTACTGTGATTTAATCTCTTCCCATCCTGTCCAACAGTGATCTGAAGAACAGATCCAATTCTCCCTAGATATGATTTATAAACTTGAAGACTGCCATTTTATTTTCTCTTCCCTCATCTTTTTTAGACCATCCAGTTGCTTTTAAGCCATGTTCACAGGTCATTATTTCTATGTCTTTATTTCTAGAATTCTCAAGATTGTGATAGACTTTATGATTGGGACAGGATGAAGGTCTTGGAAAAGGAAGGCAGGAAAAAGTGAGAGGCTGGTTTTTCTCCTATGAGTAAACTCAGGATACAGTCCAGGATTTCAAGCCAACCTTGGCAGGAAGGCACAGCATAGAAACCGCAGGTTATTCACAGGGAATAGGACTTAGGATGAACTAGGGACAAGAAATAAGTTCTTCACACTGATTTCTAGGGGTCTCCTTTGGCCTCTCTAGGTCCTTATCTTTCTAAATGTGTGGTGAACAAACTGGAGACAGTATTCTGGCACAGATCTCTCAAAAGTTAAAAGGAATGGTTGGATAATTTAATCTTTTGTGTAATTAAATCTTCTCTTTAGACATATCTTGGGTTTCTTCATATATCCCAGGATGATGGTTGTTTATTTTTGTAAGAGCATGTCATTGTCTTGTGTTCAGATTGTCACCTTTTATAAGTACTAGTTTCTTTTTCACAGGTCTGCTGTAGTACTTTCTACATTTTTGTCCTCCTAAACACACATCCTTTCATTCATCCTTTTATTATTTAATCGTAATTTTTTCAGATCATTTCATTTGACCAACTGGTCAAAATCATAGAGAATTTTAACTCTGTCCTGCAGCAGTCTCACAATTTCTTCCAACATCACTTCATCACTAAGCCATGTGATTTATAAACGTAATGACTGCCTCTTCAGCCAAGAATGTCCAGGTGTGCATTATGAAGACTATTAACATCTGGTTTATCCTTCCTGTCTGCTAAGCCCTGAGAGACCACATGTGACATGCTAGACCCAGTTCTGTGCACCCCAGTACAAGCAAGAAATGGATTTACTACAATAAGTTCAGCACAGTGCCAAAAACATGCTGGATAGGAGCACCTTTCAAATGAGATGAGGGTAATAGCTGCGAGTATCCAGCCTGGAAAAGAGAAGGCTCCCTTGCTGAGGTCACTTTGTCCTGACTACCTACATGGCATTGCTGCAAATTGTGGCCGCTGATCCATTTGTTTTCCTAAACCATGGTATTTGATCCTCCTGTGCTGCCAAAGGTACCCATTGACACTACTCTGCCTTGAGGGATACTACAGACACATAAGATTAGTTTTTACCTCGGTGGCGGGGTCATGATGTTGATGTCTCTCCTTACAGAATTCAGTGTGCAATCAGAGCTGGCCAACCCCAGCACAACAGACAGGTAGACTTGTCCTGTAGCTCCCTGACTCCTGCGAGCAGCAGCTGATCAGGTCAGACAGGGCCAAGCTAAAGGGTTATTGTAACTTGCTCATGGTCTCACACCTGTGTGAACTACCCCCAATCCAAACATGTTAGGGCTGGTTCAGTAGCCTTGTAAAGTGGTGGACCCAAACTTGCCTTTTATTTTTATTTAACTGCTTCATATTTATGTTTAAACTTTAATTATTTATTTTACTAGCTCTTATTAAGGAATGGCTGATACATTATATACCTAGACTTTTGTGGATATATATAATTTCTATGTCTTTATATTTGGATATATATGCATACCTAAATATATATAAAGTGGAACAATAAATAAAATATATTTAGGCATATTTGTACACACCTTTCTATAAATAGATAAAAAACATAAACATTTAAGGTATATGTTTTTATATAACAGCACTTCCTTGGTCTAAGGAAACAGCCAGCTAATCAGAGGTTGCTTTGAGATCACATGGTTATGATGGGTTCAAAATAATGGCTTCAGTGAGCTGAAGAACAGTAAGAAAACTGGTGAAGTATGACATTTTTTTAAATGGTGGCGTTTCCCCACAGGGAAAGATTGTAGGAAAAAAACAAAGCAATAAAACCAAACAAGTCACAGAAGCTCAAGTCTGGAGAAAAAAACAAAATAGAAATTAAAATAATTAAAATAAGGCCAGTAGATTAAAGAATAAAGTGTGCGGGTTTGACCTCTGTAATTAATACATCAATAAAATGTATATATTGAGGTGTGCCTTTAAAAATGTCTTTCGTAACTTTGTTCCTTAGTGAAGCTGAAATAGCACTAAAAAGTTATATTAGCTGACTTTGGAATGTCTGCGTTCTCTAAGTACATTATTAATTGGAATGCATATTCTGAATACTGATGTCTGTTGGCTGTATAAAATGAACTTTATGCTGAAGTAAATCAATCCCAGATAAAAACAGCAAATAGAATTTTGCAATAGACAAAAGTGATATACAGCAGAGGCTGTGCATTTCTTGGCTAGACTTATTTATTACCAAGTTGCACAGTTCTCTAAATCTTTTGTAATAGGAACACATATAAATACACAAATTTTGTGTTTGTGTTCATATTTGCATTTTATCTCACATTGTTATATCATAGGATCAATTTTAGGCCTCTCTTTATGGATATCCAAACTAAGACTTCTGAAAGATTATTAACCACAAAGCTAAGCACTTTAGATAGCACAGGTAATAAACATAGAAGTACTAAAATCACCTACAGTTACGCATAAAACTTCAAGTAAATGACAGTTAATCAATTTGTTTTAATATCTCCATGTAAATTAAAGAACATCAACAAGATATTTTAGTCAAGATTGTTAGGTTTGGTTTTTTTTTATGGTACCTTTAAACTGTAGCTTCACTTCACATAGATACAGAAACTTTGCTAGAACTTGGTTGGATGTACAGTGCGAAATTGGATTTTACCTTAGATGCAAAAAATCAGTTGGAATTGCTCCACAGACATAAAATACTATGTTAAATGGATACAATACAACTAAAGAAAGGTCAAAGCTTCACAATAAGTCTTCTTCATAAACAAGATAGATCTAAAAGGACTTATTGGTAATCAAGTGATGTCAAATCTCAACCTCAGCTGAATCAGGTACTGAGAGTGTAAATCTTCAGTGTCTCATCCGAAACTATTTTGGTGTGCTACATGCTTTCAAAAGAAGAAAATTCAACAAAGGCAAACACATAACAGTGCTTGACAAGACAGCTTTCTTAATGTGCATAGTTTTACTGTCTCTCACCAGAAAACCTCATCAGTGGCAGTAGCTCAATATGCAGGACTCCTTGAGAAGAAAGTTCTAAACATTTCCTCCTCTGTAGTATCTTGCCCTTATCAGGACTGACCTGTTTGTTGATCTTGTTTACTCATCTACTGTGGTTAGTTTGTCCTTCAGATTTTCATTAGTAATTTTGAGTGCTTTACTAGCGGTATCTCATAGGTATTTCTCTCTGTTACTACTTCTCTTTTCAGATCACCATTGTGACGAAAATTGACCACTCTAGGATGATAAGGAAGCAATTCATATAATTTTCCTGTTGCCTCCCACATAGTTTCTGATATTTTCTTGACTGCCATGACAGATGTTTAATTAATCTGTTCTGAGAAATTTTTTTTCAATAGTTTGTTGTAGTTAGTAGCATTTAATTTTTCACTTGACTAATGTTAAATATGATCGGTTCCCAACAGCGCTAATTTGAGATTATAGTTTTAATGCTATAATTGTTTTCACAACTGTACAATGGCTTTGTTGAGCACTTTCATGTGGGGAAAAAAAAAATGCCTATCTGAATTTGAGGCAAAGACCTATTTTTGAATATTTGAATTGTGGTTCTAAGAGGTAGGAGCAAAACATCAGGAACATTTGCAGCAAAACCAAAATAGACCCTGTTTGTCTCTAATTAAACCAAAAAAAAAAAAAAAAAAAAAAATTTAAAACCAATTATTTTGCCAAGTACTTATAATGGTGAAGGAAAGTTGTTTGGATATGCATTTTTGATATACAATCTCTTATTCATTATATTGTTTTATTTCTTAACAAGTCTTAAGACTGCTGGACTTCATGGGCAAATCATAGAATCATATAATGATTTGGGTTGGAAGTGACCTCTAAAGGTCCAACCTCCACCCTGCAGCAAGCAGGGACACCCTCAACCTGATCAGGTGGCTCCAGAGCACCACCAAGCCTGATCTTGAATGCATCCAAGGACAGGGCCTCCACCACCTCCTGGACAACCTGTTCCAGTGTTCCACCATCCTCATAGTAAAGAACTTCTTCCTAATGTCCAAGTTAAATGTACTCTGCTCTAAAACCATTACCTCTTGTCCTGCATGCCCTTGCAAACAGTTCCTCCCCAGCTTTCTTGCAAGCCCCCTTCAGGTCTCCTCAGACCCTTATCTTCTCTAGTCTGAACAACCCCAACTCCCTCAACCTCTCCTCATACAAGATGTGTTCCAGCCCTCTCACCATTTTTGTGGCCCCCCTCAGGACCTGCTCCATCAGGTCCATGTCCTTCTTGTGTTGGGGGCTCCAGAGCTGGACACCGTACTCCAGAAATGCAATATGAATTCTCTTTTCCTACATTTTTTTCAGATTCAGGTTGTTCTCCAAGCTTGTATTATGGTGGTGACGATGATGATGATGTTTGTTGATTTTCAGACACTGAATGCAGAATATACTTTCTCCTCACTTCTCATTGATGGAGCAAGTTTTCACACTTTCCAAATATAGATTTTTTTTCTGCATAGACATGTAAGGTGAAAATGTACACTAAGGGCACATTAGATTAGGGAACATTGGCCTGTAAATCGGGAAAGAAAAGTTGCTCAGGTAGAGCCATCACTTTGTTTACACAGCTGCTCATAGTCCTATCTAATCAAGTAAGTGCCACCAAGATAATCTTACCTAATAGACGGGGTAAGGCCCAAACAATTAAAGCTATTTGCAGAAGATAAGTACTTACTTTCAAATTCCCGTCTTCTGTAACAATTTATTTTCTACTTCCTACACTTCAAATATGAAGGCCTCAACCCCTACAGAGGCTTAGTTGTCAACACTTCTCTTTTTTTTTTTTAATCCGTGCTATCAACCTGCATCCTTTTATCTTTCACAGAATCACAGAATCACAGAGTGTTAGGGGTTGAAAGGGACCTTGGAGATCTTTGAGTTCAACCCCCCTGCCAGGGCAGGGCCATATAATCTACCCTACAACCTAATCTACCCTCCAACCTAATCTACCCTCCAACCTAATCTACCCTAACACAAGTCACTCAGGAACGCATCCAGGCGAGTTTTGAACATCTCCAGAGAAGGAGACTCCACAACCTCTCTGGGCAGCTTGTTCCAGTGCTCTGTGACCCTTACTATAAAAAAGTTCCTCCTCATGTTAAGGTGGAACCTCTTGTGCTCCATCTTATATCCATTCCCCCTAGTCCTATCACAAGGCACGAGTGAGAAGAGGCTGTCCCTTTCCTCTTGACACTTAGCCCTCATATATTTATAAACATTTATCAAATCCCCTCTCAGTCTTCTCTTTTCCAGACTAAATAGCCCCAGGTGTCTCAGCCTCTCCTCATAAGGCATGTGCTCCAGTCCCTTCATCATCCTTGTAGCCCTCCGTTGGACTCTCTCAAGCAGATCCCTGTCTCTTTTGAACTGGGGAGCCCAGAACTGGACACAATGCTCAAGGGTTGCAGTCCCACTTACTGCTCTAGTTCCCCCTTGTTTAATATTAAACTCTATCATATTGTGATCACTATCACCCAACCCTAATGTCTCCAACCAGTCCTTCTTTATTAGTTAATACAAGATCCAACAGTGCACCCCTCCTTGTCATTTCATCCACGACCTGCCTCAGAAAGTTGTCATCTATGCCCTGCAAGAGCTTTTTGGACTGGGCATGCCTGGCTGTATGGGCTTTCCAACAGATATCAGGGTGATTGAAGTCACCCATGACTACCAGGGAGGGTGCTCTAGAGGCCACTTCCAGTTGACTGTAGAAGGCTTCATCAACACCTTCTTCTTGGTTTGGTGGCCTGTAGTAGACACCCAGAACAATTTTAATCCCTTTTCCATGTCCCTTGACCTTTACCCATAAGCTTTCAACCTGTTCTACCTCCCCTCCTGGATAGAACCTAATACATTTTAGTTGCTCTCGCATGTAGAGAGCAACACCACCACCTTGCCTTGCTGGTCTATCTCTTCTGAATAGAACACAACTTCCAAAACAACATTCCAGTCGTGGGAGCTGTCCCACCACGTCTCAGTAATAGCAATTATATCATAGTTGTATATTCTCACATGTATCTCTAACTCCTTATTCCCCATGCTTCATGCATTGACGTATAAGCATTTCAGAGAGGGGGTAGAGTTAATAGTTTTTAACCTTTTTATACAACCATTTATGGCCACCTCTGTGGCCACTAGTCTATCAGAGACCTCTGTGTGATTGTGGTCACACATACCGGTACTATCCGCCTCAAGTGGGACAGCAGACTGAAGGTTGTCCCCAGGCTCATCACTAGCAAGTCTGTGTGCATTGGCACAGAGGCACCCGATCTCTGCAACTGACTTCACCCCCATCCTTCGTCCCGCACCCCCAGGCTCATTGCTGAAGGAGCAGGTTTTATTCCCTTCCCTCTTCAATTATGGTTTCCTGATCGCTTCTGCAGCCACCACCCCACTAGTGGTGTACATGTTTCTGTTGTCCAATGTATAATGAGTATCAAAATCACTCACCCCAAGTAGGACAACAGATTAGAGGCTGTCTACAGGCCCATCTTCACTGAGGCTGGCTTTATCCCCCTCCCCCTTCAATCCTAGTTTAAAGCCCTTTCAGTAAGGCCTGCTAAGTCTTGTGTGAGGATCCTATTTCCCCTTTGTGACAAGGGGAAATATTCCATATGGTGCCAGTAGGTCAGGTGCCAAATAAACGTCTCCATGATCAAAAAACCCAAAATTCTGACGGTGGCACCAGTCTTTCAGCCAATTGTTAATTATATAGGTATTCCATCCTCTTTTTGTACCCTTCTCTACTACCTATTTCATTGTCATGTCACATCTCAGATTGTCAATCTCCTTGCACATGCAGATGTCTCTTTAAATTCTACTTCCTTCCTATAAAGCTTCCACTCATCATCAATAACCTTGACAGGCATTCTTATCTAAAGTGTGATGCCACATCTTGCTTTGCCCATTTCAAGACAGGAAGTAAATCCCAGAATTAGGGCTCCAGGTCTTCCTG
This sequence comes from Todiramphus chloris collaris, assembly GCA_025345505.1. NCBI lineage: Eukaryota > Metazoa > Chordata > Aves > Coraciiformes > Alcedinidae > Todiramphus > Todiramphus chloris. The sequence continues at coordinate 35,042,897 of JANVCC010000018.1, read as the reverse complement.
GCAATTCCAAAAAATGGACCTGCAGAGTACATCAGTTCCTGTGTCAGAGAGCTCATTTCAATGCACAGTAAATATAGTTGCCACCTTTGCATTCCTGGACACCAACTTCACCTCTTCCAAATTTTCCTTCATCCTGGGCTGAAGAAAGCATGACTAGTTGTGCCCAACAGCAGTCTTGTGTGAGCCTCTTTTTCTTCCTGTAGAAATATGTACTTCTTTGTGAAAGAAATACATTAATCTTCTGACACTAGAAAAACACTATGACTGTCAGTGATAACCTTTCCTTAGCTTTTACAGTTATTAATATTCCAGTTTTAAAAAGTAAATGACATAAATCCTACCCAAAGTATTTTTAATATGGCAGGACTTTGTTATCAGTTCTTAAACTCTGTCACTAGATTATTCAATACAGATTTATTTTTTTTTTCCCCTTCCTCCTCTGTCTAGGAGGAAGTCATTAACTTAATGAGTTTTATCCAGAGATAAATGGTTAGGTAGCTGTCAATGTGCCATCACATATATACAGAAATATTGACAAATACAAATTCAAACATATACATTATATAAGACACAAAATAGCTTCCAATACCAGTACTATCATCATTTTGTCCAGTATCATAGTAGTAATGACACTGAGTCACCTTTCTCTCTAACACTAATGCAAAAATGCTTTTTAGAATTTTAGAGATGCCCACAAAGCCAAAAGGAGCTTGCAGGGCTCATTGACAGGGCTTTGAACTATATTTGAAGGGGGAGCAGGATAATATCAGGTTTGCCTGTGACAAGATGTGGAATGACACACATGCTTAGAGGGACAGGGTGCTAATGAAGGCCCTCAGTTTGTTGCTCTGAGGTGTGCTGGGGACACTGCAGCACACTTGAAGTCTTATGGTGATGAACAAGGGCTCCTGAGGTAGTAGGAGCCAGCATGAAAGCATTGATGAAATACCTCAAAGGTATTAAGGGAAGATCCCCTAAGAAGGTGACAAGGCCAACAACCCATTTGAAGTGCTTCTACACCAATGCACACAGCATGGGCAACAGACAGGAGGAGCTGGAAACCACAGTGCTACTAGAAAGCCACAACCTGGTTGATATTACTAAAACTTGGTGGGATGAGAAAATGGTTGGATCATTGCATTCAGAATGTAGTGGTTAATGGTTTGATGTCCAGATGGAGTTTGGTGACAAGTGGTACCCCTCAGGGGTCTGTACTGGGACCAGTGCTGTTCAGTATTTTCATCAATGACACAGATGGTTGGAGTGAGTGAACCCGCAGCAAGTTTGCAGATGATGCCACTACTACTGCTGAGTGGTGTAGTTGGCACACTGTACAGACAGGATGCCATCCAGACCTGGAAAAGCTTAAGAAATGGGCCTGTGTGAACTTCATAAGGTTCAACAAGGCCAGGTGCAAGGTCCTGCAATGTCATGGCAATCCTCAGTATCAATACAGGCTGGGGGATGGTGGGATTAAGAGCAGTCCTGCAGAGAAGGACTTGGGGATACTGGTGGGTGGAAATTTGGACACAATCTGTGCACTCACAGCCCAGAAGGCCAAATGTATCCGGGGCTGCATCAGAAGAAGCATGACCAGCAGGTCAAGGAAGGAGATTCTGCTCCTCTACTCCACTATGATTTGATCTCACCTTGAGTACCGTGTCCAGTTCTGGAGTCCTTAGGACAAGGACATGAACCTGTTGGAGTTGGTCCAGTGGAGGGTCACAAAAATGTCAGAGGGCTGGAACACCTCCGTGTAAAGAAAGGCTGAGAGAGTTGGATTGTTAAGCCTGATGAAGAGAAGGCTCTGGGATGACCTTATTGTGGCCTTTCAGTACTTCAAGGGAGCTTATAAGAAAGATGAGGGTGCATTGTGACAGAACAAGAGGTAATGGTTTTAACCTAAGAGAGGGGAAATTTAGATTTTATATAAGGAAGAAAATTTTTACCATGAAGGTGGTGAAACATTCAAAGAGGTTGCCCAGAGAGGTGGTAGATGCCCCATCCCTGGAAACATTCGGGGTCAGGTTGGATGGGGATCTGAGAAACCTTGATCTAGTTAAAGATGTCCCTGTACACTGCAAGCAAGTTGGACTAAATGATCTTTAAAGGTCCCTTCCAACCCAAACCATTCTATGAGTCTATGATTCTATGACTTCTTACCTTGTAACTAAATAGTGTGAACCATGGAAGATAGTATAATGTTGTAGAGAGTTTGAGAATCTACTGTAATCACAGTATGGGATGTCATATGGGTGTGAAGTGTGTGAACACAGTTTGAGACTTCCATTGAATACCACACAATCCTAAAATAAACTACAAAAAAAAAAAAAAAAAAAAAAACCTAAGCAGTGAAGGTCTGGAACCTCAGGTAGGGCTAATATCTTGGTTTTATCCATAAGCAAGTGGAAATCTAGAGAAAAATAAAGAGAATTCAGAGATGTTTGTGTTAGTTAAAAAACAAATAACAACATTTTGATAAAGTTAGAGGTTATAAGCAAACTCTGAGTGACGGATATTCAAGGGGATATGTATTATGCTAACTTTTAGATGATCCATAGCCTCACAGTCTTTTCTACAAAACTTCGTCAATGACAAGATAGTAGAATGAATTTCCTCCTGCTCCTATCTAATTATCCAGGAGTACAACTGAGACTTAGTCCTTATGGCTTCCCAATGTTTTGACAGAGCCAAGGACACAAAATCCTTTTTCTTTTAACAACATACAGTAATATAGAAGGAATTTCTAGAATTACTTTCACAGAGACTATGGTGTTTCATCTCAGTTCCTTTGTGTTCCCAGTAGCATTCACATACCTTATGGTGTGAGAGTATAAGAGCAGTTAAGTTAAAAGGCAAACATTTTCCTTCAATGAGAAATTCATTTCCCACTGTCAGTGAAGTCACTGGATGAATGGCTTTGAACAAGCACTTCTGTCTGCCTCTTGGCTCACATCCCTGACTTTACAGCACTCACTGCAACCCATCCTAGTAATTTCTGAGAGCAAGCAGCAACCAGCCCATCAAGGGGAGAAAAGAACAAAGGAAGCTACATCTTATTTCCAAGAGGAAGTGACTTTCTAGTACAGATTATACTGTCCCAGAACTTTTGTCAAGCTATTGGTGGGATGTCAAGACAAAACCAAAATAATGTTGGAAAGTTAGATTTTGTTCTTGGATGGGTTTTAATGAGATATTAGAATGAGAGTGTAATTTGACAAATTTTCTTCTAAAACCATCTACCCCCTGTATTGCTGCAGGAGAGACTTTTACAAGCAGAAAGGGAAAAAAGGGTGACCTATCTCAGATTTAAGATCCTTGATGTTCATTAGTATGGCTGTTTAAAAATTATATTTGAATGAAAACCTGATTACAATGTTTGATTCCAGGAGAATTACTTAATAATTTTGCACTTGCTTATTTACAAATTACTGTAATGAACCGTGATTCAAAGAGAGTAGGATTCATCAGTCCTGAAATGAAAATACTTACTCACCTATAAACACTCATCATTATTGATACTGCTTTTAGAATCTCATTCAAAGGTGGATCTTCGAGAGTTTCTTGGCTAGAGAAACCTGAAAAAATTGACTTGAAAAGACTGTTAAATGCTTTCTCCTTTTCCTCATATTTTGGTTCTTTACTATTAAAATACTTCTATTTCCTCTTCTACAGTATGAATTCTTACTTTTTTTGTATAAGAGTAAATCATACTTTTTGAATCAGACAACTACAGAACTTCATGGCTCTCTCATACCCTGACACAGCCTTCCATTTTCAGTAGCTTTTACTTGTCTACAAACAGGGCAAAGAAAGGAATTATGTATCTCAGACAATGACAGGGACACTGGGAATTTTTTCTTTTCAGCAGTTATCTGAAGTAAAACTTAGGTGAAATTAAGTGATTTGAACACTGAGATCCAACTTTCTGTCTTTGAAAATGATTGAACACTGATAGGCCAGTGTTTCCTCTGTTTTTACACCTTTGCTAAATTGCAGGAAAATAGTGAGAATTCAGAACAGATCTTTAAACTGATTTATAAGGCAGCATTTTAAATTACCTCAATGCCAAATAAAGAAAAAAGGCAGGAAATTCAAGTAATTAAAATATAATAGTTTGTGATTCCTGTGACTTCTCTGTAACACATGTAAGGACAAAGCTAGCAGTGTTCTGATATTTGACAGAAAGCTCTCAAGCTCATGTTCCATTACATTAGTCTTGGGTATTGTAATCCAATCAATTTCACCAGAGCCGCAATATCTTACCCTGGAACACAATAAACCCACAGAAAGAAGGTTCTGTATGGGTATTGTGCTTTTATGTCTACAGAAAAAGTATAGGAATCAAAGGATTAATTTAATGAATAAGGGGATTTCCAAGTATGATCTTGATTCTGCTTCCTTTTTGTAAGGTATTACTTTAGTAAAGTAAATGAGGTCAACAGCTGTTTAAAATCAAAACCACAAGTTCTCAATCCGGCAACCTAACTGGCAATGATTTTCAAGTGACAAAAACTGTAGTTTCAAAGTTATTTCAAAATTCAAAACTCTTTCTATTAGAATCACTGCACACATTCTATTCTGAATTAATGTTGCTCCTGGGAGCTGAACGCTGAATCACCACACAAAGAAGCTTTGGTGTCAGTCCCTAGTAGGTACAGACAGTGCTGTCATGCCATGGAAACTGTGTTTTTAAATATAGAAACAGTGCATCTGTATGACTTACTTTAAAGTAGAGCTGTGTTTTCAGTCAGTGGCATCTGCCAGATTGTGGGTGCTGCTAGATCATGGCAATATGGTTAAGTTTGTGAGTTTGTATATAATTACATTACAGGGGGAAAGAATGTGCTTCACTGCCAGGAAAGAAGGAGAATGAAAGACTGAAAAGAGCTTCTCAGTGAAGAGGAATTCTGCCACACAAATCTGGAGCAACTTCCATATTCAGAATTTGGGTGATGTGTAGAGAGGACAATGTTCATCATAGCTTTCATCTGGACTTCATTCTGCTTTTAAGTGATTCAAATATCTTAACAGTTGCATGTCTGTTAGTTTACCATAAGAATGTCTTTAAGTCTTGTTATTATCAGACCAAATATTAAATTTCATCTTTGGAAGTTTTCAATGTGTTTACATTCTCTTACCTTATGTTGGAATTAATGATCTTTGACATAGATGATAGAGATATTATGGGTTTATAGTGGGGGTTTTTTATTTCAAAGAGAGAACTGAAAATTTAGCCTAAAAGGAGTACTTAGTAATTTACCCTTTTCTCCTTGGTGAGTTTTTTCTTCATGCTCCCTTTCCCCTTTTCCCCATCCATTCTCTCAGTGCTCCATACACCCCTGTTCTCTTCACACAAAGAAGCAGAAACCCTCCTTATGGTACTGAATCTCCCACACAAAGTTTCTGCTTTGAAAAATCACTGGTTACTGTACTGCACTGGGCTACCTTCCCCATCATACTATTCCTTGAATGGCTGCAGGAGGTTTCTTTCAGAACCAGAGAAGACTTTTCACTTTCTTTGATAAAATAGGGGCCAAAATAAGCTCTTCAATTCTGTAATAAGACAGGTGGATAAAGAAAAGCTAAAGAAAAGCCAACATACCAATCAGAGCACTCAGGACTTGCTTGATAGGCAACAGCAGCAGCAGAACACCTATTTCCTCACCCTATGTTGGCTCTCAATATAGAAATGCTGCCAAGTTTTGCTGAGTTTGTACAATTTTCCAGAGACATAGGCATCATAGAGGGTAGGATTGTTTAACCCCGGTTAAAGGTTCCTGTGAAGCTTAAGTTTCATATAACTTTACTTTCGAATTTTAATGTTTTTAATTTGCAGTGTACTCCTGAGACAGTTCTCACTGAAGGAATGAAAACAGTATTGGTAACTTTAGCTCTCTGACTCACCCACCAGTGATGAGGGGGAGAACGTAGCCTTCTCATTCACTTTCTGTGGTCTAGTGTTCAGCCACAGTGTCTTGGCTTGTGCCTACTGTATCTGGGACTTGCAGATCGTCTCTTATCCAAGTACAGGACAAGCCCAGGAATGCTTAACCTCCAAGATCATTTGCATGAGATGCAATGAGATTGGAATTGCCTTTACTCTAGCTCCATCTTCAGTGGATTTTAGACCATCTAAGTCTGTCTGTCCCTTGATATACAATAAGCTAAGCTGAAATATTAAAATAGTTTGCTTCTTCTGCATTGTATTTACTGGGGAAGACTGAAGCAGGTAATACAAATTTCGGTGTTTTTAATGGAGCACTGGCAATTTACATTACTTTTAAAATATATGTACAAACCATGTGAAAGCTAATTGCACAGCTAATGAATAATATAGGGAAGGGAAAAATCTGGTTTTACTTATGTCCTGTTACTGAAACTCAAAACACTTACTAGTGATGATAACTAAGTGCCTGTCTTAAAAGGACTATTCTCACCATACCAGTAATTCCATAAAATACAATGTTCAGGAATATAATCGCTAATGACCCAAAAGAAGGTTACAAAATATACTAGGTTATACACAGATCATGAAAACATATCTCTTGGAGAATCCAGACTGCTTTCACCCTGCTAGTGTCAGCTAAAGAAATGCCAATTAAAGGTCAGACATGGAACAAATCCAAATCTACCTCAGGATTTGCCTTCACAAAGGACAGTCTTACTATGTTAAATGGCTAAAGAGAACTATTGTACATACACTTCTGACAGAGAAAAGGAAAACGATTTTTTTGGCTTTCCAGGGGGATGTTAGCAAAAATTACCATTAGAAGGATTTAATCCTCAGTTCTTATTTCCTCATCTAGTGATAATTTGATCTTATTTAACCTGCAATATATATCTTGAACAAGCATGAGATCTTCTTGAGAGACTTAGATGGGAACTGTAGAAAACAATACTTAGAAACAAGTTGTGAATGTCTTCAAAGATTTTTGGAGATACAATCTTGTGCGTTTTCTCTCTTCCACAAGAGAGTCTTCATGTTTCTCTTCAATGCCAGAAAGCTCCTAGTTCAATTCATCAAGACATACTCCAGTTGTGTAGTTGATGAGAGGTGATTTGTCAGGCATATTTATGACTTCTCATTCAGAAGCACATCAGACTTTGCATCAACCTCCTCCACAGATACAAAAATACAAGAATGGGAGGTATAAAGTCAGAAAAAACACAATATAATGGCACGTGTGTCCTATATATGATTGTAGCATAGTTGGTAAAATGACACAATTCAATATGTCCAGAAATGTGAAAATGAAATTACAGCTCCCTAAGAACAAGAGTTAAGAATCAATCAACCTAGGAATATTCAAGGATATTTCTTCCTGACCTTCTCCTTAGTCTTAAAGCATAAGATCACAACATTAGGAAAAAAGCTGAACAGAGTTATTGTCTAAAAATTAAAATACTGGAGAAAAAAGCTCACATGCTCCATCAAAAAAGCTTTTTGCCATGTGCACTTCCTACCTAGAAAATGACAGTACTGTTGACATCATTAACAAATGTTATGGTCTGTCCAGTTCTAAGGTTGGACAAGGATGTGTTAAAGGAAAAGCTATCTACATGTAAGAAGTGATGGGATAAGAAAAATTCTTTTTTTTTTCTCTGAAAAATCAAAGTCAGATCAACTTTTTATCATTCCTTTTCCTCTGCCTTCCATTGTCTCATTCCCATACCCAGGAAAGCTGAGAAAAGCTTCTGAAAGTAAAAAGTGTGTGAAATAAGTTACTGTGGTGGTCTGGGACTTGCAGAAGTCTGAAGTAAGGCAGAAAATAGCTTCTTTTAGCTTAAAAGGGAGCATTTGATGAGTGCTTTAGGCTGCTGGCAACAGGAAAATATAGGATTAGATTTGTTTAGTTCTGCCATTTGACTATACACACTGCAGCTTGTTAGGAAACAGTATCCTTTATAATAATTTTCCATTTGTTGCAAACAAACAAAATGTGTCATGAAAAGCTCCCAGAATATCTGTTTCCTATTAAAAAGAGAAAAAAAAGGTAACAGTCTCAAAAGTAAGGACTTGTGTTTCAACAGATTCTGTCACAAGAAAATACAGTAATAATCGTTAGGTATTTCTGAAGGATGTGGAAACCAGTCCTGTCCTGAAAGGGGAGAAGTGCAACATGTAAGTGCAATGTGGCCACTATAGGTTCAAAATTATATATAGTCCATCACATATAGTCTGTATAATTTCACAGAGAGTCCAGAAGCATTTTATATATAAAGAAAAAGGTATTTTACCAGCATAACAAGAGTTGTATAGAAGAAAATCATTCATTTACTTCATATTATTAGGTGGAAAAATAGCTTACTGGAATGAACAGCCCTGGAACATGGAAAAATTTCTTAATGTGCCCAAGTGGTCAGGAACCACAGTGTAAATATGTGCTCTAGATGGGAAAGATGATATTTTAAAATTATTCCCTTATACTAGATTGGGTTACATTAAAAACTTCGCATTCTTACTGATGAAAACAAATTCTGAACAAGTCTTGTGCTTGATCTCCAAGCTCAGTGTAGCTTAGAATGGCCAGGAATGTTCTATTGAATAACTGCAAATTAAAAGATTATTCAGATCTTATTAAGCAACTGCAAACTAAATCTCATAATTGATTTTAAAACCATAGCCTGGTAGATAAAGACATCTATGTCAAAATCCATGGTACTGCACACTGGGTCTGACACCACACAGATGAGCATTGACACTGTGAGATTGGCTACAGGTGGTACTGCTCAGGGGTCAATACTCTAGCATTTTCATGAATAACCTACATGGTGAAGCAGAATGTTCCCTTAGTAACTTTTTTGACAACAGCACGATGGGGAAGCAATTTATACACTGGGATTTCAACTATTTGTAGAGAACAACGTACAAGAAGTTCAAAGACAACAATGCACCACCAGAAGTAAAATAACCCTATGCATCCATAAGATTTGGGGGCTGACTATCTGGAGATCTGCACTTTAGAAAAAGAGCTGGGTGTCATAATGGACAACAAGCTTAATATGTTAGCAGTGTGCCCTGGCAGCAGTGAAAGCCAGCTGCATACTGAGTTATATTAGTAAGAGTGTAGTCAACAGGTCTAGAAAAGTGTTCCTGTCACCCTGTTTGGTGCTTGTAAGAAAATCTAGAGTACTGTGTCCAGTGCAAAAAAAGATGTTGTCATTATGACAAATCCACCAGAGAAGTACCAAGCTCATCAGGGGATTAGAGCTCAAGATGCATGCAGAGAAGCTGAGACTCCTGGATTTGTTATGCCTGGAGAAGAGAAGGCTTGAGGGATCAACTCATTGTTTTTACCTGATGGGAGAGTGTAGAGAAGATAGAAGTTCACAGCAAAATAGACAATTGCTGTGACATGACAGTGCAGGTGAAGGAGTCAAAAGATTGCATCTGACATTTGAATTAACAAAGTACCATACTGCAGTGTGTGTAGAACTGTGCCAATGGGCTCACATCTTCTCTTTCTCCCTCCACCCTCCAATTTTCATTAATCTGTCCTGTGTAGGGAAAGCAAGGAAAAGCAGTCCCCATGCTCCCAGCAAACCTTCACAATGGGTCCTGCTAAGGTGTAAGTGAAGCATCTCTTTCTATCTTACAGGAGTAAATGCTGCAGTTTCTTCCAGTTTTTAAATTCAGCAAAAAAGCAGTTGCAAACTGAAGAATTTGTGAATACAGAAACCTTATCAAAGCAGGATGCTTTCAAAGGTTTAAGTCTAAAGAACAAACAAGACAATTTCACACACACACATACTGAAATTGCTTTTCCACTACAGAAGTTATCTTTCTTGTTCCTATTTTCTCTTTAACCCCAAGGGATTTAGGCAGTTCTGAATCTTAAAGGTTTCTCTGGATCAGAAAGAATGGTTTCTTTCTTTTCCTAGTCCTTCACACGTCTGTAGAAAGAGTAAACAAACATTTGAGTCTCTAAAACAAAGGCTTTATTTATATAAGCACTAAAAAGGCTCAAACACGTTGAAACCAATAGAGCAAGGAATAGGTCACAACGGGAACACTTGGGTGAAAGATGTTTTTCCATCACTATGGAAGATACCAAAGAAGCAGTTGTAATAAGTACTGCACTACACCAAGATGTGAGGGAGAGGCCTTAAATCTATAGAGAGGCACTGGGAAGCAATAGTGAAGTGTCTCACATTTAACTATTGGAATTTCAAAGAATGTAAACTGTTGCTGTAATGTTGGGGGCAATGCTCCACAATGTCTAGAATTTAACTCCTCATTACATTCGATGACCATGGTAAATAGGTGATGATTTACAAAGACTGAAACAGCAAATTGAAAGGGTTGTTTTTAAAAGTAATCCTGAAGATCAGTATGCCAAAAAACCCCCATGTACCTTATATCAAGTAATTAGAACCCCATACTGTTGACCTACCTACTCTAAATTGCAAGAGCAAGAGATTAAAAATAGGTCACAGGTACAGCATGCGAGCTAGCACTTAAGACAATATAACACAGTCCCTTCTAAAAAAGATGGTTTGTAACCAATTGTGCTTAAGACATCAGATCAGAAATATCTGAATTGTGGTGGTCCAGTAATCACTGTGGAAGTCAGATATTGAGAGTTAGTTTTGATAGCTTGTAATTGGAAAAATTAACAACAAAAAGGAGGTCCTGTTGAGTACATGGTGACAATAAAAACAACTAAGATGTGAATGACTGAGTTTGCATTGAAGGAAAGTCATAGGAGGAAACAACTTGGAGGCTAAGGTCTACCTGGAGTGAGCACAAGGTATAGAAAGAGCTGAAGGATGAGAGAGTGTGGGAGAGGAGAGTCAGAAGGGAAAACTGTGGGCTTTGACAGTGGTAAAAGACAAATATTTCATTAACTATTTTAGGAGACAGAGGAGAGTGAAGAGAGACACAGAAATTAATATTTTACATTGCAGAAGTACACAGAGGATTTAATTTTACTTCCATAGGTTTCTCATCTGAAAGTCTCCTGAACCACTTGAGTAATTTAATTGAATTTAATATTCCCAAATATAGGACTACTGGAGACAAAGAAAGCATCTTAGCCACTTTGAGCCCTATTCTGCCACAACTAAAGCAGTAGGTGGACCTTGAGGATGTCCTAAGAAGTATCCATGTCAACACATTGCCTTGATTTATCTAAGGACATAAAGTTTTCCAGTGCATTTGTTGCTATCAGAAAACATCCCATGTTGTAATACTTGAAGCAAGAATTTTGGTCAGTCTATACACAAAAAATGTGTTTCAGACCAGTATGGAGAAATTGTGATCACTTCAAAGGATGAATTCTGAAACAAAGGTCAGAGTAAGCACAAAGCCTGCTGTATTTGTGGTAAACAGAAAACCATGTCTGATAATCGGACAGACTACTCAACAGGGCAAACAATGTAGCCTTTCATCTGAGCGCATGCACTCAACCAGCAAGTTTATAGCACTCACCTGTAAAAACCAGCTTTTTTACTTTAGGTAAATAGATAAAGTTCTCTCAGTATTCCTTTATCTCCTCTGTGGTGTATATGATGCAAACATTGAGCTAGTGGGCTGCAAGTACAGCTGCTGGGTCTGGGAACCATTCCATTGACGTCAAAGGTGCTAACCCCCAGCAGCACCAAGAGAGAACCTGGCCCAGAGTATGCTTTGACATTTACTATGTCTTACATTTTTAAAACCTTTCTCCACTCTTTTCAAGTAAAAGTCTGTCTGCCCCAGTTGCTGCTTAGCTCATATACACATGTGAAATAGTCTGAAATCCAGGGCTGTACTTTAAAAAAAAAAAAAAAAAGAAAAAGGAAATTTGTCTCTTTTTCCACCTGATTAGAAGAGGACCATTTAATGAACAGATAAAAAAAGATTGCATTTTGCCTTTTCCCACCTTTAATTAACTTATTGTCTTCTGATTCTCTTTAATTTTAATCACTTTTCTAATTAACTTTCTGCTAATGGTTCATACTCAGGCTGACAATGGCAACTCTTCAATGATTTATTGTACACTGCTTAAAAGGGCTTCTCAATTCAAAAATGATTCTGATAAAGAAGAAATTCCTGTGATAAAAAGAAACCCATTTTATTTTTGCCTTTTTCAAGGCTAGGATTTGGACCTTAGCTTTCCAAGATGCCCAAAACTCATAAATGCTGCTCAAGCAGACACTGTCTATGTGGGACTTTTGGCACATGCACCTTATATTGACCTGTCCAAGTGCAAAATGACTCCACACAGCCTCAGCAGCAAGACTAGAGTTGCTGCCATGTAGCATAAATAATGTGCATAAATAGAGTCATAGAATCTTTGAATGGTTTGGGTTGGAAGGGACCTTAAAGACCATCTAGTTCCAACCCCCGTGCAATGGGCACACTCACTTTCCACTAGACCAGGTTGCTCAAAACCCCATCCAATTGGCCTTGAATCCTTTCAGTGTTGGACCATCTACAACCTCCCTGGGCAACCTGTTCCAGCATCTCACCACCTTCACAGTGAAAAACATCTTCCCTCTTTCCAGTTTAGAGACACTGCCATCATCCTTTCATTACAATGTCTCATAAAAAGTCCCTCCCCAGCTTTCTTGTAGGTTTCTTTCAGATACTGGATGGCTGGAAGGCAACAATAAAGTCTCCCTATAGCCTTCTCTTCTCTGGGATGAACAACCCCAATCCCTCAGCCTGTCCTCATAGGTGTTCCAGCCCTCTGACCATCTGGCTCCACTCCAGTGGGTCCATGTCTGTATTTTATTGGCTGCAGACTTGCGGGGTGTGCACCTGATCCTACTGTCCATGCTGGCAACACAGATGTTACACAGTGTCAGTCACAGTAGTGAACCCTGAGGAACATCATTTGACACTAGCCATTGATTGCAACTCTGAGTGCAATCATGCAGCCAAAACTTTATCTACTGAGTGGTCTATCTTTCCAGTTTAGAGGGCAGGATGTCACGTGGGAGTGTGTCAAATGTTCTGCACAAGTCCAGGTGGGTGACATCAATCGCTCTTCCCTTTATTGGCTGATATTGCAACGCCATCGTAAAAGGCCACCAAATTTGTCAGTCATGATTTGCCCTTGGTGAAGCCATGTTAGTTGCTACCAATCACCAACTCATTTTCCCTATGCCTTAATACAGCCTTCAGAAGGATCTGCTCCATGATCTTGCTGGGCACAGAGTGAATGACTGGCCTGTAGTTTCCCAGGTCTTTCTCTTTTCCCTTCTTGAAAATGGGGATTATGTTTCCCCTTTTCCAGTCCATGGGAACTTCACTGGACTGCCAAGACTTCTCAGATATGATGGCAAGCAGTGTAGCAACTTTATCTGTCAGTTTCCTCAAGACCCATGCGTAGATCTTATCAGTTCCCATGGACTTGGTCTGCCACTCGATCATGGTTTTCCTCACACTTACACTTTTTAGTTGAAATGCATGATGTAATTTGGACATAAAACAATACAGTTTAAGTTTTCATCCAGCATTAATTTGAGCCCTAAATCCAAACTTTTTACATAAATTCATGCATAGTCTCACTGAGCGGATATCTTGCTGAAGTTCCAGATCTTTGAATCCTTGAAAAATGCATCCAGTATTAAATACTGTGCTGCATCAAAAGAATTTTAACTAGGAGGTCAAGGGAGATGAGACCTGAAGTACTATGTCTGGCTCTGAGGCTCCCAACAGAAGGAAGATGTGGACCTGTTGGTGTGAGTCCAAAAGATGGCCACAAAGTTGAACAGGGGGATGGAGCACCTCTCCTATGAAGACAGGCTGAGAGAGTTGGGGTTGCTCAGCACAGAGAAGAGAAAGCTACAGAGGGACCTTATAGCAGCTTTTCAGTACCTAAAGGGGGCCTCCAAGAAAGCTTGAGGGACTTTTAGGAAGACATGTAGTGATAGGCTTAAGGGTAATGGCTTTGAACTGAAAGATGGTTGATTTAGCTTAGATGTAAAGAAATTCTTCACTGTGAGGGTGATGAGACACTGGAATGGGTTACCCAGGGAGGTTGTAGATGCCCCAGCATTGGAAGGGTTCAAGGGGATAGGCTTTGAGCAAGATGACCTAGTGGAAGGTGACCCTGCCTCTGTCAGGGGGCTTGGAACAAGATCATCTTTAAGGTCCCTTCCAACCCAAAGTCTATGATTCTATGATTCAGTGATATAAGAAATGTGCATGGGTCTCCCAAGTCCTCCATGTGGCTGTTGTAGTAATTTAACAAGCAATAACAGTGAATTGCCTTAAATTACCAGAAAGTATTTCCAAAATGATCTGCATAAAAATATTTTTCATAAAGTGCTTTTCAAGGTAAGCCTTTCATATCGAGGGTTTGGAAAAAAATCAAGTTTTAGACAAAATCTTTTAAAAGAAAAGACCATTTAATTTAGTGCACACATAAGCAGAAAAAAAATAGTTAAAACCCTGTTTGTTTAAAGGAAAGTCTATCTACACTCTTTGTTATATATTATTATTGTAGGAGATATCTGCTTTGGAGATGATAAAGAAGGAATAAAAGTATTTTTTCATGTAAAAGTGCTAACACATAGATTAGAAAATTTCTAAGATCAATTTTTCACAGCTCACTTTTATAATGCCTACCCAAATACCACCATAAAAAATACCAACACTATTTACCTAATTAGAGCAAATATAATTTACTTCTTACAATGTGTATTCTGCTCAGGCAATAGTTTCTTAATCCACTCTAACTATTAAATCAATTGAGTCACTGCCATGCTTTGATAAACTTGAAACTTGTGCCCTTCCGATACTTGAACTTCTTATTCAGTTTTCCTTTTCTATCTTATTTTCATCATTTTCAACATAGCAACCAAAATAAGGGCAACAGATGATTCACACTGCTCTTTTTTTTCTGGACGTTTTCACTCTCAAACCACCATATCTAAAGATTATCTATTCTCCTCAAAAAGAAACCAGTCCTACTGTGTCAGATAACTAAGCTTTTGGTAACTTCCTCATCAGATATAAAATTCCTTTGGGAGTATTTTTTCCGTACCACTTTTAAATTAGAAGATGTGGGAAGTATGTGAAGGAAGAAGAGACTGGGTGAAAATCTAAAGTTTAGTCCTGAAGGATTTGGGTTTTATTAGCACTGTTCATTATTTCACTTGAAATCCCACTCTAAAATGGAATAAAATAAAGCACACTGGATTTCTCACAGGTTGAAAATAAAAAACCTCAAATGAAGTAATTATTTTTTCTTCTTTTGAGAAAATCAAATAATTTTATTCTGATTGTGATCTCTCATGTTATATATATATAAACATGAAAAAACAAAACCCTAAACTCAAAGTGAAATTAAAATATTTAATTCTAACACAAATGATCACTTCTTGACTTTTGTAACATATTTTTACAAATGCCCTCAGAAAGTTTCAGCTTAAACAAAATCCTGTTGTCTGTTCCAAATAGCTTTTAGAAGATGTTCAACCTTCTTTACTTTCAGCTCCAGACTCTCCAGTATGTTGTCTAGGATGCAGATGCTGACTTCCCATTAGATATCTGTAGGATGCAAGAGTTTGTAACAAAGCTGTATCTTTAGACTCTCTTGACAGTCAAGGGAGAGAAGCAAGAATCCGTAGGCTAGGTTGCCTTCTCAGGGTGTCTACCTTTGAGGAGGAAAATCTTAAAAGAATATATTTTTTGCAGCAAACTGCATGACTGCAAGTTTGCTGATGATACGAACCTGGGAGGAGTGGCTGTTACACCAGAAGGCTGTGCTGCCATTCAGCGAGATCTGAACAGGCTGGAGAACTGGGCTAAGGAAAACCTAATGAAGTTCAACAACAATAAATGTAGAGTTCTGCACCTGTGAAGGAATAACAACATGGCCCAGTAGAGGTTACGGGTTGACCTGCTGGATATCAGCTCCATGGAGAAGGACCTTGGAGTCCTGGTGGACAGTAAGTTATCCATCGGACAGCAATGTGCCCTAGAGCCAAGAAGGTCAATGGTATCCTGGTGTCCATAAAGAAAGTGTATCTAGAAGGTCAAAGGAGGCTCTCCTTCCCCTCTACTCTGAAGTAGTGAGACCACATCTGGAATATTGTGTTCTGTTCTGGTCTCCCCATCTCAAGAGGGACAGGGAAATAATAGAGAGAGTCCAATGGAAAGCTACAAAGATGATGAAGGGACTGGAACATCTCTCTTTTATGAGGAAAGACTGAGAGACCTGGGGCTGTTTAGTCTGTAGAAGAGAAGACTGAGAAGAGATCTTATTAATGTTTAAAAATATCTGAAGGGTAGGTGTCCAGTAGAAGGGGACAGTCTCTTTTGACCTAGACAGTCTGGAGAATGACCTAGAGAGGCTTGAGAGTTGGGCAGGGATTTAATTTAATAAAATATAACAAGGGCAAATCTGGGAAAGAACAACCCCATGTACCAGTGTAGGTTGGGGACTGACTTGTTGAAGAGCAGCGTAGGGAAAAGGGACCTGGGGGTCCTGCTGGACAGCAGGATGACTATGAGTCAGCAATGTGCCTTTGTGCCCAGGAAGTCCAATGGCATCCTGGGGTATATTAGAAGGAATGTGGATAGTAGGTCGAGAGAGGTTCTCCTCCCCTATCTATTCTGCCTTGGTGAGGCTGCATCTGGAATATTGTGTCCAGTTCTGGGCCCCTCAGGTCAAGAAGGACAGGGAACTGCTTGAAAGAGTCCAATGCAGAGCCACAACGATGTTGAAGGGAGTGGAGAATCTCCCTTATGAGGAAAGGCTGAGGGAGCTGGATCTCTTTAGCTTGGAGGAGACTGAGGAGTGACCTCATTAATGTTTATAAATATTTAAGGGGCGACTGTCAGGAGGATGGAGCCAGGCTTTTCTCAGTGATGTCCAATGATATGACAAGTGGCAATGGGTGCAAGCTGGAACATAGGAGGTTCCACCTCAACCTAAGGAGAAACTTTTTCACACTGAGGGTGACAGAACACTGGAACAGGCTGCCCAAGGAGGTTGTAGTGTGGCCTTCTCTGGAGACATTCAAAACTCACCTGAATGCATTCCAGCGTGACCTAATCTAGGTGATCCTGCTCTGGTAGGGGTGTTGAACTAGATGATCTTTCAAGGTCCCTTCCAACCTCTAACATTCTGTGATTCTTTCCAGTGGTTCCCTGTGATGAGGAGCAACAAACACAAGCTGGAACACAGGAAGTTTCACTTCTACTTGTGGAAAAACTTCATTACTGTGAGGGTGATGGATCCCTGGAACAGAGTGTCCAGAGAAGTTGTTGAGTCTCCTTCTGAGCACTTGAACAGTCTGCCCAGACAGATTGTGGACTCTCCTTCTCCAGAAATTTCTAAAACCGCCAGTGTGGCCCACCCTAGGTGATCCTGCTCTGGCAGGCGGTTTGGACTTGATGATCTCCAGAGTTCCCTTCCAACCCCTACCATTCTGTAATTCTGTGTTTCTATGATTCTGTCTGGAGTAGTTATTTCAGACCAGACATTAACATTAGAGACACACAGACTGAGGTCCCTGAGGTGCACAAATAATAGAAAACATACTGTGGTCAGTGTCGGTCTCAAAGTTTTAGTAAGATAAATAACAGTAAAACAGTAAAACTTTTATAAATTCTTTCTTTTCCACTTGAATCATTTAACATTCTTGATACTTGAAATCTCCTTGAACACTGCCTGAGCAGACTGAAACATGCTTTCAGTGATCAGTTGCCATCGCCTGTCCCTCTCACAGCTTCTTTATGAAGCTTACTTCCAGTCTATAGTGTCTGAAGTAACTGCTTCAGAGCTATACTCTCATCAGGATGTGAGGATGGCTCTACCAGTTCAGAGGACCATTCAGAAGAATCCAATGCTGATAGCTGATGCTAAAAAAGAGAAACCAGAAAGTCTATCCCCTAACATCTTCCTATACTTTCTCTCCCCAGTCTTGGGCAGTCCACAGAATAGGGAATTCCTCAGACTTTCACCAGAAAGTCAACATCAATTACCAGTGAATTTCTAAACCTTGGGGTTTAATTTCTTTGTTTGTTTGCTTTTTTGTTGTTTTTTTGTTTGTTTGGGGTTTTTTATGTTGTTTTGATTTGTTTTGTTTTTTTCTTGATTGTTTGGTTTGTTTTCACCACTTTCTATATACATCTGGCCTCCACTGCAATATTTAACTATGACTTCTGCAATCTCATGATGTATTTCATTCTTTGAAAGCTGAAGGATATGTTCTCTGGGACAGTAAGTTGGAGTTCTTTGGAGGTGTGTGTCGGTTTTAATGGTTTGATTTCAGCTCCCTTCTTTATGTGCTCTCTGCAGTTGAGCATAATATAGCTTAACACGGGCAGAGTTGAGGATTGTTTCAGCTCAAGTAAATTACTAGTGTAGCGATTTAAAGTTGAAGAATGAGCTTATCTGCAGCTGTAAATCAATATTGCTTTATTTGTATTACAGGAGGCTTTGACATAAACATTTATACATTTCTTTGGTTGCAGATTTTTCCAGAGTATTCCTCAATTTTGTCTTAATGTGGTTGGAAAACATTCTAAACATTCTTTTCCTTTGGGCTTCTTTAGGATGACTAGTGTTTTTTTAGAGTGTTTTTGGAGATTCCTTTGGGAGTTTCAGTGCTATATGATATAATGTAAACATCATTATATACTGGATATAAAAAATTGTCTTTACTGCATTGCACATTAGATTATGTGACTGTTGAGGGGGCTGTAGGGACCTGCATTTAGGGGTCTGTGTGGCCCTTCATTGTGGAGCAAGACCAGACTTGAAAACAATACATCTATCAAATTTGCAGACATGAGCCACCATGATTATTTCACCTTTAGTGGCCTGATCTCAGACACACGTTGGCATTGTGTCTAAGAGCCTTTTGACTCCAAGATGCTATACTAAATGCAACGTAAACTGGTAACAAATACAGTAGGTACCTAGTTGCTGGCACTTATTGGCTTGTATAAAATTAATTGCATGCTGTTGCATATTTTTAATGATATGATGTGAAAACATCATGCTGCCTGATACTATTCTGTCAGCACTTGTGCCTGGTTGACCATGAAACCATTTCAAAATGCTTTTTAATGGAGTTTAAGGTAAGAAGAGACCAACAGAAGACCTACACTGACCTCCTGTGTGTCCCAGGTGATTGCATTGCAGTTAGTTATACTTGTATTGAGTTAAGTGATCCAGAAGAGGCCAGGGCTGCCCTGTACCAGACACAGTTGGTTTCAGTCAGCTTCAATAGACCCACCACAGGGCACAGCTGAACCCAGCAGCCAAGGTGGTGATGTCTCTGGGAAAGCATTTTTAGGAAAGGGCAAAATTTTACTTGGAAGAAGAGGGTGAGGAAAACTGTGAGAGAAAATGTCCTGCATTCACTAAGAACAACTGAGAAGTAAGGGGGAAGAGGTGCTCCAGGTGCCAGATACAGATTTCCCTGCAACCCGTGGAGAAGACCACAGTGATACAGAGTGTCCCTCTGAAGCCCATGGACATCCACAGTGGAACAGATACCCACCTTCAACCCATAGACGACTCTATGCCAGAGCAGGTGGATGTGCCCTGAACAGCCTGCACATAACCTACACAGCATCAGGCTCCTGGTGGGAACTGCAGCCTGTGGAGAGGAGCCCGCACCGGGGCAAGTTTTCTGACAGGACTTCTGACCCACACTGGAGCAAGGGGAAAGTGTGAGGGGATAGGAGCAGTGTAGCGGAGTTTTTATGGACTAAAGACATACTTCTTTCCCCATCTCCTTGTACCACTCAGTACAGGGAGATTATAGGAATCAGAAATGGCAAGTGAAGTTGAGTCAGGGAAAAGGAAAGGAAAATGGCTACAGGTTATCTCTTAAAAAAAAAATCCAAACCAACCACAGCCATTCAAATAGTAAACCAAATGTTTACAGGCATCAAATTTAAAGAATCCAAATAGTGTCCTTCCACCATCACCCCAGGAAGTTGTTCCAAGGTTTTCCTACCCTTTTTAGTAGGAGTTTGTTCTTTATTCTTAGGGTAAACTTGTCAAGAGTCAATTTTGAGACACAAAGTCCTGGAAGGTTTTGCAAACTAGACTGAAATATCTAAGACTTGTTTGCTACCTGACAGTGACTAAGTACAGTGACTTGGCTTGCCCAAATATTCTCTTTGATTAAACCAAAAGGAGCCACCTTAAACCTCTTAAGCTTCACATCAGAAGGCTTTTTCTCTCAGACTCTTGACTATTTCGTAGCACTTTCCTAAACTCTGAAGTACTCCATATTCTTCAACAAGTCTAGCCATCAGGACAAGACTAGCAGTATCTTACAGATGCTGTGTTTACAGGCAAGAACATAGCATTTCAACAGAATTTCTATTCTTGTTTTCATTAAGTCCAGAAAATTGTACCAGTTGTATCTGACCCAGCACTGCCAGAATCATTTATACAAAATATAAATCTTTGATTACCAGAAGAAAGTCTCTAAACTCTTGACTCTACCTGCAATCTTGATTTTCATGTGATACTTGTATTTGCCTGTATTTATTCATATTGTATGGAGTGATTCACTTGAAGTGTCACAGAGAAGTGTCTTTCATCTCAGTTGGTAATGAGGTAGGGAGAAAATGAGAAGTGTAAGGAACCTTTTTCTTTTTTTTTTATTTTATGAGCTGCATGAACATCTGCTACTATCCTGGAATGAGTCATAACTTTAAAAGCATAATTCCACAGCACATAGCGAAACTTTATTCACAAAATTTAAGTGGGTGTGTGATTCCTGTGTAAAATATTGGAACTATTTTCATTATACAGAAATGCTTATTTGCCACAATTTGCACAACTTCTTTTCACTCCGAAGCTGATCTTAGCAGTGTAAAGACGTAAGGTAAGGCACCTTTTAACGATAAATGAGGGAAGCAGGGCTGCCACCTTGCTCTTTGGGTCCACCAAGCACAGGGAGCTGAAGCTGGAGCTGAATGGCACTTAGTCCCACATGCTTCCACTGTATCTGCAGGTGATACATGACTCACTCTCACAGGACCAGCAAGTGACTGCCAGAATTAGCATCCCACCTGCAGTTTTTGAAAAGACATGGGCCGTCTTGGCTGCGATAGTTTATATCGTATTCTAGGATCAGTTACAAAGTAATATTTTTATTTGCCATTGTAAATCACCCATAGATAATGTCTGGGGTTTTTTTCAAGTACTAGGAAAAGCACTTCATAGCAGAATTTGTGTTTCCTCTCAAACTTCTGATGAGTGTATAGGTTTCTTGCACACAAACGAACTTAAGTGAAATGCATACAAATAAGGGATGTTTCAGGATGATGTTCAAGAAGTAGAGCCAAAGGAAGAGCTGGATTTGCCTTTTTTTTTTTTTGTTTTATTTCTGTTGGCTTACAGAAATTAAAATTCATGTTTTGAGAAATAGCCAATTTCTAATTCCATCAAAGGAACAGCTAGGCTTGTACTAACAGGAAATATTGACCTTAATCTCAGCTGACTTTGATTTTTAGAATATTGTTTACTATACTACAATGCAGAGAGCACTCTGGCTTTACAAACAGGTGCTTTATGGATTTATTCAGGTGACAAATACCACAGCATGTTTTTATCTGGATGATAAAAGTAAGTTGTTTATCTTACTCTGATGTAATTTCAGGTTTACTTTAAAGCACTATAGAGGCTAATTGAACCAACACAAGTATTTGTGCTTCACTTACGTTTCTCTCAGATACCGATTTTAATATAAATTATAGAAAAGTACTTTCAGGACAATTTCACAATGTGAGTTGTGGAGACCTGTCTTGGATGGATATGATCTCCTGATTTTAGTATTTCTGTATAAAATCACCAGTGTAGCTGTTGAGTTAAACTGTTGAGCAGAAACACTTCCTAAAAATAGAATACATTTGGACAGGAGCTGATGACTCTATAGGTATTTAGGAACACAACATCTCACTTGGACAATGCACTCCATGTTAATTCAAAATCCTGCTGTATTTTCAAGTATAAACTAACTATTATGGCCAGTTATTACTGTGGTTGAGTATTTTTGCAGGTTTTCGAGCCTTGCAACAACAGCAACAAACAAAGTCTAATGAAATACAGAATATTCCTTACATTTAAACTCTTTTTAGACTTTCCAATCAGGATTGCTCCAGGCTATATGCTGACTTGTGAGTCACTGAAAATATATCATAAATTATCAGTGAAAAAACCAGCAAGGAAAGGGAGGAAAGCAAGAACGAAGGACGGAAGAAAAGAGAGAGGAGAGAAGAGAAGAGAAGAGAAGAGAAGAGAAGAGAAGAGAAGAGAAGAGAAGAGAAGAGAAGAGAAGAGAAGAGAAGAGGAGAAAGAGAGAGAGAAGGAGAGAAAGCGAGAAAGAAAGTGAGAAAGAAAGAAAGAAAGAAAGAAAGAAAGAAAGAAAGAAAGAAAGAGAGAAAGAGAGAAAGAAAGAGAGAAAGAAAGAGAGAAAGAAAAAAGAAAAGAAAGAGAAAGAAAGAAAGAAAGAAAGAAAGAAAGAAAGAAAGAAAGAAAGAAAGAAAGAAAGAAAGAAAGAAAGAGAAAGAAAGAAAGAGAGAAAGAAAGAAAGAAAAGAAAGTCAACTTTTCCTTTTTGCATTAGCAGATTTTTAATGCTTTAGTGATATTGCCAAGAAAACTTGACAAATATTACTTTAAGGTAACCTAAAATGGCCCAGTTCATTAGCCCTTCTGAATGTGAACTATTCCACATGCAACCTCTAACAAGGCAGACACAGTGTTCATGGAAAGAAGTGGAAATATCAATTAGGAATACATTAAACAGATTTCAGAATTTCTAATAAAATACCATATTTGTTCCACTGGCAGAGATGAAATTTTCTGGCCCAAATTATGTTAATGGCACTCAATCAAAAGAGTTTCCCAAAGTCTGGTGTAACATGGAATGAGTGACCTAGTACTGTGTAGAAATAACATTGTTTATTGTCTTTCCTTAAATTCTTCACAAATACTTGGTAATCTATAAAAGGGAGAAAATGTTGGCAACACTTTGAAGTGGTTCAGGACATCTTTGTAATATGATCATGTCTCAAGAAGAAAGGTAAAAAATGAAACAATTTCCTTGAACGTACATAAACTTAACAAAGCTTTTATCTATTCTCATCAATGCAGCAAAGTAAAGCTATTTTTTATAAAGCTGTATGCCCTAGCCATGACAAGATGATACAAGGCCATGGCTTATAAGCAAAAAAGGTGTTTACCAAGTCCATTTTCTACTATGTCTATCTAAGAAAACTAAAGAGTTGAAAAATATGCTTAACTTTTCCAGAGAAATAATATATATTTTTTTTTTTGTGCAGTAATTTTCCTCAGGAGAGGTTTTTCTTTCTACTCACTGAGGGGAAAGGAAAAAAAAAAAAAAAAGAAGAAGAAAATTAAAGAAATAAATAAAAAGAAAGATAAAAGTATTTAACTTCAAACAAATAAGGAACTGTAAATTTTTGGATGAGACAATTACCTCATTAATATCATCTTGACTCATGTCTTATAGTGGCTCTGTTCTGATTTTTACCAAGTATAGATTTGGCCCATAAATGTGTCCAACACATTTTAAGTTTCTGTCAAGTACAGTCTTGTCAGTGGTATATTTTCTTGCAAATAAATCTACTATTAATTACTCCACATAGGGTTTCAGAAACAGAGTTTTATTTAGGCCAGTTGGTTTAAGGATGTTGATTATAACACATGTATCCTTAACTGTCAGCGTTGGCTTTCTCTGCTGGGGGAATCCCCTTCCTGTGTCAAATTTGCCAGCAAGTGGTCAGCGAGGTGCTTGAGATTGATCCTCTCCTGCACAAAGAAGGAGGTTGTGTCTGGCAGAGTCTTCTCTGTGAACACTCCAAGACTTGGAGATTACTCCTTCCCTTAGTCCTAAATAGCCTGAATTTGGGGGCCTTCCAGGGCTGCTACAAAAAACATCTGTTTGGTAGGGGGGAGTTGAAAAAAGCTGAAGACATATTTGCTACAACAGAGAAAGGGCAGAAATGAGCTTCTGTGAATAGCTAACTAACTGAACTTTTGTTGACTGGTCCTCTTGTTGCCAAGTCTGCATAACATTGCTCATGCTGTTTTCAGGTTTTCAAATATTGGAAAGAAGATTTCTCAGTTATTCTTAAAAATAAAAGTGTGGTAATTAACTGTGGAAACTTGTGGATATGAAATAAGAAATTCCTACCATGCATATTACCCACAATTTCTGTGAT
Source organism: Todiramphus chloris collaris (assembly GCA_025345505.1). Classification (NCBI taxonomy): domain Eukaryota; kingdom Metazoa; phylum Chordata; class Aves; order Coraciiformes; family Alcedinidae; genus Todiramphus; species Todiramphus chloris. Next base: position 35,018,735 of record JANVCC010000018.1, on the reverse strand, counting down.
TCCTAATGCATGAAAAAAAAAAGGGCTTGAAGACATTTAAAATTATTATTATTATCGTGGAAACATAGTTAAACACAAATAAGCTTTCTACTGGAAGCTGCAACAATACTCGACAATATGGTCATCCATCAGATTCAGGACTTTTTGGTTCTTAATGGAGCAAATTAATTGGAACTATTTTATAAATCTCATGGAAAAAAAATCTCCTTACTGTATTTGTCTTCTCTGTTGCGTAAATGCAGGTGTTGAGTGCCATATGAAAATAATGTCACAAGGAATCCCACTGAGCTTGCAGATACTTCTCCAGAGAAGGATTTCCTTTTGGTCATATTACTAAGCCTTTTGCAGATGCCTCAAATGCCATCAAACATCTCAAATAGCACTAGATGTGTAAGCTGAGGAATCTGAATTCCTGCCTCCAACAGCTGTTCAGCTGCAAGTCTCTTGAGAGTTCAATGATAGAACAGAGTTAATTGACTTTTATGGGAGCTTAATCAATTTTAGTTGCCAGCTGCTATACTTAAGTGTCTTAACCTGGACCTGAATATTAGGTTTGAGATATGAAATTATTTGGGGAATTTGTCAAAGAAGTCCCAAACTGAATAGCCATCAATGGGATTTTTCTTCATTCTCCTCTGCACTTTTCTTGAGTTTGCCTGGTTGGAAAAATTACATCAGCTCTTCAGTAAGCATACTGTAAACCAGAATGCCTTTTCCAAAGGACTTTTTCAGCAGCTCCTTTAGAAAGTTTGGTGAATGCTAGTCCAGGAAAAAATCATCAACTGTTGAGAGAAGCAAGATATCATGGTCATTGTCAGAACATGTTCTATCACTTTTCTGTTTGCAATGGTGAATGATATTTGCATTCTTAAATCTCTGAAGTGCTATGTCCTCCTCTCTGAAAGCTAGCAGATGTACATGCCTTCTAAGTCAAGACTGACACATTTTTGCATTCCATGAGGCATTGCATGTTCATGTGCTGCCATGTCCTGTGACATTGATTTGACAGATTTTAGAGTTTCTGCTGTGTTTACTAAGAAATTGTTGAACCAATCATGGTACAAGAGAAGAAGAATGGAGCTTGGATTTAGCCCCACTGCCTCACGTGTACTTCCAAATAGAGAATACACTGAAAGTCGTTTTGAAGAAGTGAACATTAAAATTGTTAAATATGCTTCAGCATGTATTCAGCAAGAATGAGAGTTATACTGGAATAAAAGTCAAACAGCCAACACACTAACACTTCGAAGAATCAGTGGTCTACTCAGTCTCCTTGGAGCTGGTAGGAATTCTGATATTTATTATTAATTCTGACACTAGTATTGTAGAGGACTTACTCAGCTGTACCCAGGATTACATTTTCATACTTCACTACACATTTTGGATACGTTACCATTGTGCGCAATTTTTTGGTCTGGGTTTAGCTTTACATAGTGCCATCTATCTACATTTCCTACTGTAGAGCCCATGGGTACTGAACATCTATGAAAATCATATCAAAATTGTTACTATTTGGAAGGTGAAAAAGCATTAAGTTGTTCTCTCTGTTATAAAATGTGTATATTAAATGTTCTTCTTTGATTCAATTTGCAAATCAGGGAGATAGGCAGAAATTATAATGAGGGATCTGTAAGCATTTAGGCAGAATATAGCAGCTATGAAACACTCATTAGCAAGGAGGAATCCTAGTACCACAGTGCTATACAAGTCAATAGATAGCAGTTTATGTAAAGTACTTGGGAAGAGAAAACTAGACCATGGTAACATTAAATATCAGAGTTTACCCAAGTACAATTCTGCTGTGAAAGATGGGTCTGTGAGAGGTTAGCAGAATGCACGGCTTTAATCAGGGTAGAACAGATGTATATTACACCATAAATTTTAAATGGGACCAGTAATAAAGCCATTCAAACAAACCACTAAGGGAAAAGGTGGATTTGCTGTCCCTCAGGCTGGATTTCCTATGCCCTAAATTAAGCACCCAAAGTGTATTTACATACTCTCCCAGACTGCATTATTCAGTTGCCCTGGATCAGCCAGCTAATTCTTTTCTAAGGTAAACAGACAGCGCTCTAGAAATCTAGGACCTTCCCCAAGCAGTATACATTTTCTGTATGCACCTAGACATGAGGCAGGTTGGTTTGGTAATGGCTGTGCCTGGGTACGCATACTTGCTATATGGATTAGTGTGTCTCTTCTCTATGTCTACACAGACACCCTTCTCTGTTGCTGTCATGCTCCACTGCTGCAGACAGGCTTTGGAGACACAAGGCTTTTCTGCCCCTACAGACCCTGATTGTAATGTCAGGCTAAGGAAACCTGAGGGACATTCAGACCAATCTCATGGACACAGAAAGAAAATTCATTCCTGTCTTTCCAAATTCATTCCTGTCTTTCCAAATTCATTCCCATCTTTCAAGCATGGTTTCTTTCTACTCCTTCAGTCCTTCCCAAACAAACTGCAACCTCTGTCTCCCAGCCAGTCATCTCTGGCCCATTGCTGTCTCAGCCAGGATTTCCTGTATTTTGGAATACGTGAGTCTTCTTTCACATCAATGGCTCCAGTGCATAGACTCTGCTAAAGCTAGAATTTGTAATATCAGAGGTTTCTGAGTAAATTGAACAGGTCAAAAGAAAAAGCAGACTAGTCTTTATTCAAGTACACAACAGAGGAAAGATGTCTCTTCCAAAGTCAAGTTGTGGTCTCAAGTCCACAATCACAAAACAACAGGTTGCCAGGAAAGCACTATTTTGATCATCCAAGCACTCACCCCAATGTGTGGGACTATTTGCACTTTCCCCGGGCACAGAATTAGCAGAAATAAAGCTCATCAATTCTTCAGTTACCAAGCTGAGAAATAAGAGGTGAAATCCTAGCTTAGAGGAAAAAGATATGGGGAAGGGGACCTAATATTAGATGATCTTTAACTTTGAAACAATGTGAGGGTAAGTACAAAAACACACACTCCTCAGATACTGAAAAATTCAATAGTCTTTAAGAGCCCATATCAAATTTTGCTCACTTCTGTGCAGATGCAATTTTTTAATGGAGGGATGGCACAGTTATACATACAACATCATTTTGAGTGGTTGTTGATCTTTAGGGATGGACACTTAAGCAGGTACGCCACAAGTCAAAGACATATTTTTTCCCATCTAGAAATTGCAACAGAAGTACTGAACACCTCAGCAGCTGGATCAGGACACAATAAGCACTGTGTCTATGTTGCAAAAAGAGAGGATATCACCTTCCAACAATATTTACATAAAATCCTTTTACTTCTTCAACTACAAGCTGGGCAAGTAATACCAGAGATTTTCTACTGACATTTTTAAAAAATTATTTATTTAGCTTTAGTTATGTTCATGCTCCTTTTGGATTCACTTTCTGAGAATATGCAAGTGATTGCATTTTATGTTCATGGAAAGTGGATTTGAAACTTACATCCATAAGTAATTTCAAAACCCAAATTTAAATGTAAGGAAAGAAGGTATTGAGGCTTGACATCTCTGCATGCTTGTCTAACCAGGGAAGAGGACAAGTACCTTATGTCTTACCAGCACTGTCATGTAATCTAAGCAGCATCACTTCAATTTGTAAAGTTGTGGTCTATCAGTAGAATAACATATTCAAGGATCTTTATAGAATCGATTTGAATTACAGATAATTTGGAGAGAAATTGATCTGTTCACAGATGTTCTCTAAACATAAAACAAAGCTAAATTCTTTATAAATGGTTACTCTTTAGAGTTATTAATTTACCTCCTTCTGAGTATGGAATATGGTCTGTTAAAATCCATCTATACTTCCCCGGGAAATATAAATACCTGGGAACACTGAGATAAATGTCAACTAGAAGGAATCCCTCTTGCATTTAACTGAAATAGAAGCTTGAGATAAATGCTTGTTTAAAACAGTTCATTTTTCATAATAAATCTTGACTGACATCTCAGATTTAGGCAGGGGATTTCTGCAAATCCGAACATTAGTTCAGTGCCACAGTCATTCCTATTTGGCATCAGACCAGGTCTTGTTTCTGCTATTATTGAAATCACAGACAAAACCACAGGCAACTGGATCCCTCCTAGGAAAAAACTGGATAAGAAGTGAAAAGAGTTTAATATTCTTCCACCTTTTAGTCCCAAAAAGAACATTATTTTTATTTCTGTTCTCCTCATTTTCACAGTGCAATAGCTGTAGTACTTAGAAAGAAAAAAGGAAATACATGTTTTTACTACTAGGATATAGTATTACACTAAATACTCAGAATATTTTAATTATATTGGAACTGTTAATAAAAAAAGGCAAGTAGAGCAGCATCCCTCTCCTCTCTTTTCAAGATTAAAAGAATGACTGTTTCAAGTACAGTGAGACAGGGAAGAATCCCTCATTAAATCAGTGACAGAGGCAAATTCTGAGACAGTTGGAGTTGAAATGTAGCTAACAGGGACACACTTGTCATTATCTCATGAAATATTTTTCATTGTATTATCTTCCTGCTTCCTAAATGCTGCTTTTAATACAAAATGTCCTAACACTCTTTCTGAAACTAATTATGATCACGATACCTTTCAGTTCTGCTAAATGAATAAAATACCTCCTATGAGTCTGAATGACTGAGTAAACTGCATTCAGTCTGGAAAAGAGACCTGGAGAGGTGGGACGTCAGATAGAAGTCTGCACAATTACAGTGGCTTGGGCAGAGTGGATAGGGCTTGACTGCTCATTCATTCTTCCAATTTAAAAAAAAAAAAAAAAAAAAAAAAGCGAATAAGTGAGATTCAAAGAAAACAAAGTGCCTGACAGCAAACACCTGGCCATCAGAATTCCTTGTCAAAGGATGCTCTGGATGCAAAGTTTACAGAAGGCTGAGGACAGGCTGGACAAACACATGGAAAAGACATTCTCTGGTGGTCACTGAATCCCCAAAACCTACATATAACTCAGGAACTTCCCTGTGCCAAAATTAGCTGCAGTCTAGGACAGGACTATTCTGTACTTGTCCTACCCTCTTCTTGCACAGTTGGAGTCTGCTGCTGACAATACAGACTGGGCTACCTGTACAGTAACCGGCTCGGAATGGGTCTGCTTATTTTCTCATACAGGAATATGAAAAACACTATGCCTATTAATACTTAATGGATTTAATAATTTTCTTCACAGCATTTTTTTTTTAATTGTTTAATGCAGTTTTAAAAAAATTTAGATTTCAAGATATTCATTTGGATATGAAATTATATTTAAAATGTGTCATGATTTGCAGAACTAGGCTCCAGAACTGTAAGATTTGCTGTTGCTATACTCTTTTTTTTTGAACAAATGAATATACGAATGAATTAATTAATTAACATTAACAACTTCTTTAAATCCAAACAGTACACAGAGGAAAATTTACAAGACTAAGCAGAAAATTCTGTTCTTTAAACAGATTCTGAAGCTCAGGCTTTGAAGGACTTACTTTCATTGATCCTTGGAAACAAGATCTACAGAAATTTTAATCCATAACACTTAGTGTTAATTATAAACATACTGCTTGATATTTAAAATTGAAAAACTAACCTCCAATAGTCATAACATCTCCAGTATTCATAACATCTGAACTATTACCTTCAATGAAGATTGCCAAATGCAGATGGATGGAGATAATACTTCACATTTTCTAAAGTTCAAATATGAGGGAGGTCAAGCCCAAATACCAATACCTAACTTTCCATTAATAGTCTGTGTTGGACCATATGCTCTAATCATATATGAAGGCCTGTAGGGAGGGCATCTGAATGAGGAATGGTCCTTTCAGCATCTCTCAGGCTGCTACTGTCCACACTGACTCATTAACTTTAAAATCTGCTGACATCTGTCTGCCTGGTGTTTCCATTGCTGATCCTAAAGCACATCGAAATAAAGTTGCTTTGTTTTGCTTTCTGATTATTAAAGTCTCACTGAGACTATGGACCTGATTAACCTGTCAAGAAATGTCAAGCTGACATGATTATAAATAGCCTCAGACAAATGATGTAAACACTGAAGGTTATTTAGCTACATCCCCAAAATAGCAGATTTCCCCTGGGTAAATCAGAGCTAAATTTGCCAAGGTGTCAGATAACTTTTTACCAAATAATGCCTTCCTTCTCTTGCTTTTCAAATGCACAGACTGCTCATACATATATACCTGCCACAGCACAATTTGCTGTGCCTTTATGCCACACAGGTTTGTATTGTAGATTCTGTAGCCTGGAATGGGTGTCATAGACTCTTGGAAAGAACTGATTATTTCTCTGCTGTCAGGTGATTCTCATACATTTGAATTAATGCATACATTATACAATAATGATCCCACCTTTCCAAATATACATGATGTGCTTATTATCAGATCTACAAGTAGACCTACATGGCCCACATTGGTTCTACATGTATTAGAAATTATGATATAGTCACTGAGCTTGTATCATTACTACAGACTTCTTGAATCTCCATATAGTAAATTAAGGTGTATCCTATCCACTACAGATACACCTTTCTTGATATATATATAGTTGGAATCTATTGGATTAGATAAAACAAAGTTTTTTAAAAAGTGCCCAAAAGTAGGACTTGGTCAGTATTTAGTCACCTGAATCCCAAACCACCATCCTAAAAACCTGTACTCAGGCAATAATTGTATTGTCTCCGGTTCAGGGCAAGCCCATATGAAGCACAGAGCAGGATTAGTCTCCTTCCCCCCTCCCTCCTTCCCAGGGGAGGATAAGAAGGGGAATAAAGAAAAAGAAAAATGCCTCACCCAAGATTGGAAGTTAAGACTATAACTAATTTCATTAATAACAGAAGTAAACCAGAAAAAGGAATATTAAGGGCAGAAGGATACAGAAGTACATACAAAACCTGCTCTGGGATGGCAATGGATTGCGCAGTGCATGTGGATTCAGGTCCAGCCCTGCTGAGATGCTGAGCCCCCATGAACTTTCTGTCTCCTTGTTGGAGTGTGGCAGGGAAGGGAAGGCAATAACAGCTGGCCTCAGACTCCTCAGGGTCCCAGGGTTACCACCTGTCCCCCCACTCAGTCTGTTCACCCTTCAACCATAACACCATCCCAGTCCTTTAGATTCATACACATGATAGCTGTCCTTCCCTTTGACAGTGAGTACTTAGCTCATGACTATGTTTTGATCTGCCTAAGTGTGAGCAGTTTAGCCCTTACCTCCTTAGACAGACAATATTCAAAGACAAGGCATTCTTTTGCAAATGTGGTGTCTCATCTGATAGAGGCAGACCCCTAAAAATTCAGTGAGGAACTTTTTTTTTTTCAGTAGGACTTACAGAGAAGGATGTTGGAGGATGATAATCATCTTTTATCTTTTAGCTTAGTAATTACAGTATTCATACAGGAAAATGCCTTCCTTTTCCTGAGGAGATTCAGAACCCCATTTTCTTGTGCCTTAAGCTACTATTCAGTAGACAGAGTATTATCCTGTAAAAGCTGATGCACTCTGAAGAACAGATGTCTGATGAGAGAATGGCTGTTTAAATCAATGGTAGCAGTGGTTTCTTTTGAGAAGATATGCAGGTTTTTGGTCCCTGTTCCCATTGCCCTATTAGCCTTACATTTCAAATGTGCCTAATATTAAATACATTAAAAGCCTTAAATTCTAAAACCAGGATCTATCTTACCTTTCCATCCTCAATACCCCATGCTGTGGTGTGCCTTTTTATCCTGATCAGTCTTGCACTACTTTTTAAATAATTCAACTTGAGGAAAAGGCATCATTTTATGAGGAAAAGAATGAGTTCTTCCATATGGTGCTAGCAGTGATGTTGTTGTCTAAGGTTTGATGTATCTGAAAACTCTCTCTTTTCCAATGATGCTAAGTTCAGAGCACTGATGTGACAATGTCCCTGATGCACAGATCTTAAGTAAAAAAAGGTCATTATTGCTCTTCCCGATGAGTTTCACAAAGCTTTGCCCATGTATTCTTTTCTGTAGCCACCACCTCTTACCTCAGGAATCAAGTTCTTGCAGGTGGATGGAGCTCTGCTCTACTGGGAAGGCACCTGGTAGCTGTCCACTCCTTCAGCAGACTCCAGCCCCGCAACCCAAGCAAGTGCCAACACCTTCATGCAGCACTCAGCAAGATACTTCATCTAGATTTCACCAGACCACCAATACCTGGGTTTCCCATCAGCTTGCTTCAGAAAGTTCTCTGCCCAAGAGGGTGATGCATTAGATGTCTCCTGCACTCTGTCTAGAGCTGAGTTTCCTAACTGGGTTGTAAGTTATGCAGGACAAGCCAGGGACATCAGAGCTAGCACTTCAATTGGCAGGACATGGGCCATATAAAAGAGATCATTCTTTTTCTCTAGGTGTCTGGAACAGATCTGGAGGCTGGATATGAACTCAGAATTAGAATGGACTGGTCAGGGAAACATGTCTGGGGACTGCTGAGCTGAACAGAGTCATTTGAATTCACTGGGCAAAATGTTTCAGTGAAGAACTGACACTGAGGTCAGTTGAATCTGAGAGCAAAGAAGGACCTTATTTTGCTCTTAGACTTTTGTTGTGTGTTCACTGGAGTTGTGCACAGAACCAAAATAGTGCTCACTGTATTGATTTTAGATTTGTGTCATATTTTGTTTGTGGCCCTTTTAGGCTTGAAACAGGCTTTTAACCTCATTGAGTGGTTTGCCCCATTCACTAAAGATGGAAAAACAACTAAAACTTCAGGTAAGATACTAAGATTAAAGATGCATTTTAGTCTCAATCTAATTGCAAATAAGTAAGAACCTGGAGGACAGAAACAAGCACCGTGCAACTGGAGCCATGACAACAAGTCTCAGCTGAAAAGCTGTGTATAATCATAGTCCCTATAGCCGAGAAATGGCCTTTCTTAGACCTGTTGCACTGTGGCTGTTTAGCAGCTTATCCACATGACATTTTGTGAGCAGGTGCAAGCTGGCTTTAACTTATGCTGTGAACATTTGTTTGTTGTTAACGCTATAGTGAAACCATATCAGTAAGTGCTAATAAAGAGGCAAGTTTTGTTGTCTCTGTAACATGGGCTTGCCCTGTTAGGGTCAGGGATGGTTTGTATCACACCAACAGACCATCCAGTTTAAGTCAGTTGTTCTGTAATACATAGCTGTAAATACATACTGATCTAAAAATGCCATTCAGAAAGGTTATCTTCTCTTAAACACAGCCCAAAGGCAGAAATCCATCTTTCCATTAGCAGTGTCTTCCAGTGGTCATCTGCTCTTTATCTTCAAGCTGAAGCAACAAAGTATAGTTACTCATATAAGCAGGAGCTTGCCCAGCCTCTCTCTATCATTTATCAACAGTCCTATTTAACAGGGTACTCAGATGACTGGAGGCTTGCCAAGGTGATGCCTGTCTACAAGAAGGGCTGGAAGGATGATCCAGGGAACTACATGCCTGTCAGCCTGACCTTGGTGCCAGGGAAGATTATGGAATGGTTCATCTTTAGTGTGTTCACACAGCACATTGAAGACAACCAGAGTATCAGGCCCAGCCAGTATGGGCTCAGGAAAGGCAGGTCCTGCTTAACGAACCTGATCTCCTTCTATGACCAGGTGATCCACTTAGTGCATGTGGGAAAGGCTGTGGATGTTGTCTACCTGGACTTAGTAAGGTCTTTGACGCTGTCTCCCACAGAATTCACCTGGAGAAGTTGGCGGCTCATGGCTTGGGCAGGTGAACTCTTCACTGGGTTAAAAACTGTCTGGATGACCAAGCCCCAAGACTTGTGGTGAAGGAAGCAAAATCCAGTTGGTGACCGGTCACCAGTATTGTTACCAAGGGCTCAGTTTTGGGGACAGTCTTGTTTGATGTCTTTATTGATGATCTGGGCAAGGGAATTGAGTGCACACTCAGTAAATTTGTAGGTGACACCAAATTGAGAGGAAATGACGATCTGCTTGAGTGTAGGAGGGCTCTGAAGAGGGATCTGGACAGGTTGGATTGATGGGCTGAGGTCAGTGGGATGAGGTTTAACAAGGCCAAGTGCCAGGTCCTGCACTTTGGTCACAACAACCCCAGGCAATGCTGCAGTCTTGGAGAGAAGTGGCTGCAAAGCTGTCTGGCAGAAAAGGACCTGGGGGTCCTGGTGGACAGCCAGCTGAACACGAGCCATCAGTGTGTCCAGGTGGCCAAGAAGGCCAATGACATCCTGACCTGTATCAGAAACAGTGTGGTCAGCAGGACTAGGGAACTGATTGTGCCCCTGTACTGGGCACTGGTGAGGCTGCAGCTTGAGTACTGTGTTCAGTTTTGGGCACCACAGTATAAAGAGACATTGAGGTGCTGGAGAAAGTTCAGAGAAGCGCAACAAGGCTGGTAAAGGGTCTGGAGAAAAAGTTCTTTGAGGAACAGTTGAGGGAGCTGGGATTGATTAGCCTGGAAAAGAGGAGGCTGAGATGAGACTTTATTGCTCTCTACAACTACCTGAAAGTTTGTTGTAGTGATGTAGGTGTTGGTCTCTTCTCCCAGGTAAGTAGTGATAGGACAAGAGGAAATTGGCTTACATTGTGGCAGGGGAGGTTTAGGTTGCATATTAGGAGATATTTTTTTACTGAAAGAGTGGTGAGGCATTGGAACAGGCTGCCCATGGAAGCTGAGGAATCACCATCGCTGGAGGTGTTCAAAAAACATCTAGATGTGGCACTTCAGGACATGGTTTAGTGGTCATGATAATGCTTAGTAGATGGTTGGACTCGATGATCTTTAAGGTCATTTCCAACCTTAATGATTCTATGATTCCATATGAGCACACTTTCTCAATAATTACAGATGAAAGTAGCAAAAACTACTACTGTGGCATGTTTTCAATAAATTATGAGGAGATACAAAATTAGAGACTCACATTGCACTGCTGAGCTTTGCTAGTGAAAACTCATTAAAGGAATTACCTTGACTGAATTATAAATGGGACCAAAAAAATTTAAAATTAAAAACATCTATCTTTCATCTGAATGTCACATATCTTACTGATAGAGGTTATTTCCTAAATTTTTTCTACAGGAAGAGTAACTGGGGGATACTTAGACCAGAGTCTGCAGAGACTGCTATACAAGTCAAAGGTATTTAAGATGATATAACTTCTAAGGAGAATATGATCTATTATTTAGGCATTTCAGTTTCTTATGCTAAATCATCTTTGATATTCCTGCACAAACAATTAATTACTAAGTGCTGTATAAATATTGAAACAGTCATTTATAGAAATAAATCAATATAAAAGCTGTGTTTTCCCCTCTCTTGATGAACCTGACTATAACGGCTGTGTTGAAATACCTTCAAGACCACATTTTTGCAAGAATAAGATAATATATGAACTGACATCCAGGTCAAAGCCAAAAGAACTATTTTACAAAGAAAACAAAGTAGTCATTTCAATAACTGAAAAAAGAAGCAGCAGGCATAGCTATCTGGGCTGCATGGGAAACTGAAGAAAAAATTGTATTGTATTGCATCACAAATTGCAACATTAGGAAGGGGAAAGATGTCTACAAAGATTTCTCCCATTGCAGACTACTTTTTTTATACCTGCACTAGTGGGGCTGGGATGTGTGGCTCATTCTGCAGATGCTGCACAAATAGTCATACAGAGGGGGAGCTGTATGTAGGTCTAGGAAAGGAAACACAATTTTTTTTCCTGCCAAAAAAATGCATTCTGCATATACTAGGAAATATACCATATACCAGTTTAGGCACTGCAAGAAGTTAAACCTCATCGACAAAAAGCATAGTATTATTTCTGCTTACCCTAACTGATCACCATGTTCAATTGATTCAGATCTCCAGTTTACATAAATCAAAGTCAATGAAGCTATATTGATTCACATAAACTTATTTTTTAACCCATTGATATTTCAGACTGTATAACTATGAATTAAAATAGAGCATAATCTATGACAGATTCCTAAAAGAAAAAGGAGGCAAGGCAATACATTGAATTATACTAAACTGAAATACATGTAACCACATTAACAGTAGCCAAAAGTAACACTTCATTATTGTAATTGAGGTTACTTTTATTAAGTTTTCTCTTTTTCCTGTTTCTTTTATAACTTTGCAATGATATAACAGTAAGGTCCTCTGGGAGAGTCAGGCTTGCAGAGAACACAGGCTTTTCTGCATGTCCCAGCCTAGAACACTCCATTTTTTGCTACAAAAACCCCAGATGCAATATTTAATCTGAGGGAAGTAGAGCTAAGGCTTCTGAAATTTTTCCTTTTGTGCGTCTTTCTGACAATACAAACCCAGAACTATAAAAACTCTTAATGATTTGAAATACCTACAGCTCTGTGTAATTAGTCCATTTTATTTTAATATATTATCTCTCCTGAGTTCCAACTTTTTGATATTCATATTGAAGCAACATTGAGTTGAGAAATAGGAGTTTCACTAAGAACACTGTTGAAAATGCTCATGTGAAATTATTGAGTACCAAAATATGGATCAGGCCAGGAGAAGCTGACTGAATAATATTATGGGAATTATCTACCAGCTGGAAAGTAAAAGTTGTAAATTTTTCTCAAGTCATTTTGACCACTTCTGACTTGTTAATACATTTGACTCGAAAAGGTAGCCATTAAGCTGTTAAAAATGTAGTTCAACTAAAATGTGCCTAGTTCACAGAAGAAACCTGTGGCTATTCAGTAAAATATTCAATTAGCCTGGGGTAACTTTTATCTGTTATATTAAGCCTGTATAAAAACTCACACTGCAAGATGTTGAATGATTTCATATCATGAGGGTTTGAATTTGTGAAGGCTGAATGGAATAGGACACACTATTCTAAGCAAGAATTTGTATCAAGCCAAAGCCCTGCAGGTAGCATGATGAAAGGTGAAGGTAAAGAAGCAATGATCTAATAAAAGAAACTTTAGAGTTGAGCAATAAAGTGAATGGTATCAAACTGAGATACCTGATGGTATGTATCCAAGAACTAAGGAAAAGACCTCAGAAGTGGAACTGTTGAACTACTAACCACAGCATGTAGCTTATAGCTTAAATCACCAGAAGGATAAAAGCAGAAATGCTAACAGCAGTTCTTTAAAATCTTTCAGGTATGATTCTGGAAACCATGAAACAG
>JANVCC010000018.1:34957731-35005528 GCA_025345505.1 Todiramphus chloris collaris | reverse complement strand
ACCAAACAGAAAAAAAAAAAACAAACAAAAAACCAAAACAAACACAAAAAAAATCCTCAGCAATAAATAAAATATTCAAGAGATGCAGTTGCTGCTGGGTAAGGTCTAAGGTGGATCAAAGATGTAAAAAGAAGGTGCAAATAAGTCATTTGACAGTGCAGGCAGATCTGCAGAGGTATCCATAAGGACACTACTGGGTATAGGAAGATCCAAATACTGCTGGTGAGACACACTTAGTTGGAACAGTTAAACTTGAAGCATTTTGCAAAGTACCGAAAAGTGTATAATAGTATTGAGGATCTGAATGATAGATGGCAAACAAAATTCACAGTTGACTTACGTGGAGTCATGAACAATAGGGAAAAGTCCCTTCAGGCTACATACACATTAATGGACTCTTCTTTAACCACTGCTAATCAGTAAAAGGATCTGTGAGACACCATGACTAGCTCTCTGAATGTGTTGGCTCAGCAGTGATTAGAAAGCTAAAAAGAAGAGCAGGATTATTGGGGAGGGAGTGAAGAATAAAGCAAAGGACACCAGTATTTTACATATCCATGGTTTGGCCACCCTCTGAGTAATTTCAAAAGGAGTCTATTAAAAAAGAAAGATAAGAATGGTGACAAAAATGATCTGAGGAAAAAGCAGCTTCTGTCCAGAGAGATCTAACACAGATTTGGACTCAGACTGGAAAAGTAACAACTAGGATAGAGAAAGAATGTGATCAAGGAAGTTAAGAGGGGTGACTGACAGAGTGATGATTCATTACTTCTTATGGTCACACTTAGCCCAGGAATTGTTCACTGAAACTATTGTGTGACAAGAGAAAATGGGAACAAAAGGGATGGAAAGTATGCTAGGTGGAGCATTACTCATTCTTGTCCCAGATTTTACTGTCTTTCCCTGATGGATATAGGCTTTCAGGCTAGATTGATCTTTGGTGTGTTCCAAGCAGGCAGTCCTTATGGCCTTGTGTTCAGTGTGCCTGAGCAATTCAGAAAAGTAACTGGATATAATAGCAAAGAAGAGCATGTAAATCTGCATTCAGAGAAGTCTGGAAACAAACAGGTTAAATTCTATTGCAGCTTTCATTTTTAAACAAAACCCTTTCCCCATCACAGAATTATTTATTCAACAGTACAGTTTGTGACTGGCTTTTTTCATATTGTGAGTGTGAATGTAATTTTCACCTTCAATGCATTTCTAATGTAATTTTTCTAATGAATACTGTTGTGCATTTGACTAATAATGTTTTATCATCTGTCTTAAGAGTTATATTAGGACCATTAAAATACCAAAATAAAAAACTACGGTTCTATTGTCTTGTTCCTTTTGTGCTGAAAATGAAACATCCATTGCACCACATAATCACTTTGATGAAATAAGTTTACTATACATTAAATTCCTACAGTACTACAGCTGCAATCTTGAATTCTATTAGTTTAGTTAATGTCATGCATTCTTCAAACTGTAAATTATGGTCATGTCCTGCATCTATATCACACTGCTCTCTGCCAAAGCACTTTTCCAACATGAGGCAAAACTATTCATACCACTAGAAAGATTCACTGTTTATCTATATATCTTAAGAAGAGTAAATGTGTAAACTCAAGATTTTAAATGATGTGCCAAAAATGCCCCTGTGGATATCACTGTGTGGTTGACAGTGCCTCCAACCAAAAACATTGACCTCAAGCAGAAACAACAAGGTTTTCTAAGGAAGTTAATGTGAATTCTGAATATGTAAGAACAAAGGAATTCAGTTGCTTCAGTAGAAGGAACCATACACCTGGTGCTGGGCTGCTGATCCCAGGAACTCCTTTGCAATTTGTAAAATGCCTCCTTTTGCATTAAAGTGTTCTTTCAGGTACAACCACGAGCAAATAGAGGAGGTCAGAATATCCCCAGGACTAGCTGTTATCCTGCAACTTATTAAAGCATAAGCTCAATTTTAATCACTGAAATAATTCCATTTATACAAAAATTGATGCATATATGTCATAGAATCATAGAATGGTTTGGGTTAGAAGCGACCTAAAAAATCATCTCACTAGGATCCCCCTGCCATGGACAGGGACACCTCCCACTAGGTCACCATGTTCAAAGACCCATCCAGCCTGGCCTTGAACATTTCCAGGGAGGGAACACCTACAACTTCTCTGGGCAACCTGTTCCAGTGTCTCATCACCCTCACAGCGAAGAATTTCTTCTTTACATCTAATCAAAATCTACCCTCTTTCAGTTTAAAGCCATTACCCTTAGTCTTTTTTCTACATGTCTTTCTAAAAAGTCCCTCTCCAACTTTCTTGGAAGCCCTCTTTAGATACTTTTAGGCCGCTGTAAGGTTTCCCTGGAGCTTTCTCTTCTCCAGGCTGAGCAACCAGAACTCTCTCAGCCTATCTTCATAGGAGAGGTGCCTCCATCTCGCTGATCATCTTCATAGCCATCTTCTGGACTCACAGCAAAAGGTCCATGTCTTTCTTCTGTTGGGAGCCCCAAAGAGGGGCACAGTACTCCAGGTGGAATCTCATCAGAGTGAAATAGAGGTGGAGAATCATAGAATCATATAATCATCTAGGTTGGAAAAGATCTTTGAGATCATCTCCTTTGACCCTTAAGGAATCACCTCCCTTGATCATACTGGTCATGCTTCTTTTGATGCAGCCCAGGATTTAATACTAGATACAAGCTTCTATATTCAGTGATATGGAATATCAGCAAGATAACAGCTCAGTGTGATTATGTATGAATTTATGTAAAAGTTTTGAACTTCAAACAGCAAATAAATTAACGCTGGATGAAAATTTAAACTGTATTGTTTTACCTCCAAATTACATCATGCATTCCAACTAAAAAGTGGAAATGTGAGGAAAACCATGATGGGGTGTCAGACCTGCGTTACTTTCATAAACGTGTGAGTTGTGGTGCTATTCTGTTAATCACTGCAAGGAGCCATACACCCTGACTCATAATTTTGCCCTGAGTATGGTAACAGAAATCTTAATGCAACTGAAACTGAAAGTCGGATATATTTGACACAATTTTGAAATAAGATAGAATAACGTAGTCAACATTTCTCTTCTCTAAATACCTCAGCAGGACTCCTGCTGTAGGATACTATAATCTGGTCACATGGTTCCTTCTGACTGGCTTCTTTTAATTAAATTCTAATAATAATGGCCAAAACATGTGAGAGTAGAATTTATTCATTATCAGACAAAAGCATGACTAGAGGTGTTGTGCCTGGTGGCATGTAATACACAGGATTAACTTTTCTTGTTTTTGTTTCCTCTGTCATTTTCAGTCTTAAAGAACAATAAAATCCAATAATGTGTTCTTTCTTTTTAGCACTTTCACTGCAAGGAAAGAGCAATTTCTGAATAACATTTCCAAGACAACTTGCCTCAGAAAGGAAAGGAATAAAAAGTCTTCAATCAATGAGTTTATAAATGTAAATTTAATCCATTCTTAATGGCCTATGGACATGGTTCGCCAAGGTTCCCTGCCAGCAATTTTCTGCTGTGTCTTTGGAAAAAAAAAGTAATTAATGAAACAAGTTGAAGCTTGTTGTATAATCTTCTGTTGAAAGCTGTACTCATGCATTTTTCAATAAGAACCAGCAGCTGATTAAAAATGTACCTGTCCAAACACTTACAGCTGTTGGAACAGAACCTGTTGCTTAATATAAGGTTTATTAATACTGCATTAGTCTTCTTTTTTTCTTTTCCACTAGTGGTAGAATGTGATTTGCTTTCAGCAGAGACATCCTTGGAGGAACTAAAGTTCATTAGACAGCATATATATATCAGTGAAATTTATCAAATGTGATTAGTCAGAGAGTTTATATCTAGTTTGGATCCAAGTTTTCAGAGAATAGAAATCCCTCTCCTAGGAGACATAGACATGAATCCTTCTGACCCAGGAAAACAGCAGAAGCCAAAGACACTACTTCACTAGCAGTTGCACTGGTAGAAAAGCCACAGTAATTCAATGCATGCATTCCACCCCACCTCTGCTGCCCAGGTGGCTCACTCTCCCCTCCTGGGTTGCTCACAGTCCTGTGGGACATAGACCCCCCCAACATCTGCTTCATTTCTGGGGAGGAGAAGACACACCTGGAAATGTAGGCAAGAGCGGAGCACAAAAGCATGAACTGTGCTGCTGTTGTTTCCGATACTCCACCTGCTGCTTGCTTGACCCAGGCCCTGGCATTCCCTACTGTCCTGCCACCATTAAAAGAAAAGAGCAAGGCCTGCTTGGATTTTGTGAAAGTGACATTATCTACTCACAGGAGACAAGCATAGCCTCTTGATTCAAAATGCACAGATCACCAACATCTCTGAGGCATATCTTTTAGCTTTGGACTAGAAAAAGAACTTAATATATTCAAGATCTGAGTTCCTGTATGTTTCTAATCTAATATTGTAATTAAGCCCCTCTGGAGCCAGAGAACTGTGCTAGTGGTTCTACTGGGAGGCTGAGCTATATACATCTTGTTTGCTTGTTAAATGAAAGAAATGCAATGCCAGCAAGAGGGATTATTTTAGTTACGTTTTCTCTTCAACTCCACTGACTTGAAAATCCTTAAAAGGAAAAGACTGCTGCAGGCAGAGTTATGACAGTAAGATTTTAAAAGGACAGAAATGCCAGTCTAGGTTGAGAATTAATATATATGACTCAAGCTGGCTTTTTTCCACCTTTGCTGTTGCTAGGAAGTACTTCCTTCAAGTACCAGCTGCCTTGTTAAAGGCTTCTGCAAGATTCTTCTCTCTGATCCATTCAGCTTCCTTCTTAGAAGGATTCAGTTCTTGATTTCCACTGTGCACTGTCTTATTTCACATGAAATACCTCATGGAGGAAAAAAAATGTCAGAAATCCATTCCAGTGAGCTTGTAGCTGCTGCTGATCTGCGAAGGTTCATATATTCCAGGTCATCAGTAAATCTTGTACTGAGAGTCTCTGGAAACTTGAAAAAGCCAAAAACTCAGCAGGGATTTCTTTCCCCTTCCCCCCTGATCCCCAGCACCTACTCAGTCTGCACTAGTATTCATTTTCTTCCTACTTTCCATGACTAAATATAAGTGCCATGGATACACAAACCTCTCTGTCAATGCTGTAATAAGCAGTCGCACAATATTGACAAGCAGAGATGTAGAATTGATTTAGGGCTCAATTTTGCAGCTGCTGAAATTTGGAACTCCCATTGCCTTCAACAGGAATTCTCAAAAGGGAGTGGCTGCAAAATCAGTCCCAAAGAAAGCAGTAGCACATTGACAGCTCAGCCAGCCAGCCAGCCTCTCCCTCATCTCTGCGACCTGACCTGACCCAGCTCAAGGGATCCAGGCAGAAAAAAACAAATGGTGACTGACTGGAAATGGAGTTTGTCAGCCATTTCCCTGTGCCACCAGCATCACCACAATGTGTAAGGGCAGAACCAAAGATTGGGAAGAGACAGAATAATCCTGAAATAAAGTTTCATTCCAACTTTGATAATTATGAGGCATTAGAAATTTAATTCATGTCCTTTTTCTCTCCCTTACCTCCAGTCATTTTTCCTGTTTGCCTCTTTATGTAGCTGTATTTTATAACCCAGCTTGGAGCACAAATCAAGACTCTTGACCATAAAAATTTGAAAGGGTATCAAATATAAAACTAATTAACAAAAATGCAACAAATTTGACACCATTTCCCACAGTATTCTACTGGAGAAACTGGTTGTTGATGGCTTGGACAGATATATTCTCTACTGGGTATAAAACTGTCTGGATGAGCAGGCCAAAAGTGCAGTGGTGAACAGAGTTAAATCCAATTTGTGGCCAGTCACGAGTGGTGGTCCCCAAAGCTCAGTATTATGGCTTGTTCTCTTTAAAATCTTTATCAATGATCTTGATGAAGGGATCAAGTGTACACTCAGTAAGGTCACAGATGACACCAAGTTGGACAGGAATGTTGACCTGCTTGATGGTAGGAAGGCTCTACAGAAGAATCTGAACAGGCTGAATTGATGGGCCAAGGCCAATGATATGACGTTCAACAAGGTCAAGAAGCTGGAAAGCTGCCCAGTGGAAAAAGACATGGAAATGTTGATTGACAGCCAGCTGGATATGAGCCAGCAGTGTATCCAGGTGGTCAAGAAGGCCAACTGCATCCTGGTTTGTATCAGAAATAGTGTGGCCGGTGGGACTCAGGAAGGGATTGTCCCCTGTACTCAGCACTGATGGGGCTGCACCTCAAATACTGTGTTCAGTTTTGGACCCTCACTACAAGAAAGACACTTGTAGCCCTTCTGTGGGGCTGGACCATGTCCAGAGAGAACAACAAAACTGGTGAAGGGTCCACAGCACTGGTCTTATGAGGATCATCTGTGGGAACTGGGATTGTTTAGCCTGAAGAAAAAGAGTCTCAGGGGAGACCTTATCACTCTGCACAACTAACCAAAAGAAGGTTGTAGCAAGGTGTGGGTCAGACTCTTCTCCCAAGTAACAAGTGATAGTACAAGAGGAAATGGCCTCAAGTTGTGCCAAGGGTGGTTTAGATTGGCCATTAGGAAAATGTTTTTCACTGAAAGGATTGTCAAGAATTGGAACAGGCTGTCCAGGGCAGTGGTAGAATCCCCATCCCTGAAGATATTGAAAAGACATGTAGATGTGGTGCTTAGTGGCATGGTTTAGTGCTGGACCTGTCAGTGCTGCCTTACAGTTGGAATTGATGATCTTAAAGGTCTTTCCCAACCTAAACAATTTGATGAAATGCACCAAGCATTCATATGGAGTGACAGCCTTTAATTTTTTTTTTTTTCATGTGTCACAAACATTCCCTGGTAATTCCAGGGCTTTGACATATTGGGACACATGTTTTCATGTCAGAAGAAGCGCTACATTTTTGCTTGCTTAGCACTAGAATTTTTGCTTTGTTTAGAATCTGTTATGACCCCCAGAGCTGACACTGGTAACAGATAGGACTGTCAGAATTCACACAAATCCAATTATTTGTGTGTTGTTGTGCAACTGTGTTTGTTGTGCAACTGCAACAAGTGTCGTTGTGCACTGGCTTTGGTTGACAAAAATGACCTCATTTTTTTTCAAAATTGGAGTAAAGCTCTGTCATGAAACCCAGAGTTGTGTTTCAAATATGCCAGGTATACACCTTATTGCATTAGGAGCAGTGGTGCTAAGACTGGACTTGTTTCAGGAGACCTTGTGCAAAACTTCAGCCCAGAGACTTGCTCACCATCTTCAACAAATTTCACAAGTTCTAGGCTTCTCTAATTCTCTGTCTTCATCCCTGTGCTGAAAGCTGCAACTTAACTGACAGCAAGAACACCCTTTCTAAGGCACTTGAAGACATTCTGAAATGTTTCAATCTTCTTGATATTATTCCCTTTGCTGTACTTCTTAGAAGGAATAAAGTAAAAGATCACTGTTCAATAGCAGAAAGTCCTTTGTAAACCCAGCAATATTGTCTACACTTAATGAAGAGGTTATGATTCCTGCCAGTATGACCACTATTAAGACAACACATTAGCACCACCCTGTGATAGGGGAATTTACATTTAGCAAGACTGTACATGGAATTGGACTGCTCAGCTGTGTTTCATAAATCTTCAAGAACCAACAGAAGAAAAAAAAAAATTTTCAGTGAAAAACTCTTGTGCTATTGCAGCAAGATGGATAAAATTATGCTAAATTAAATATATGGTTGGAAAATGTAACATTTAATCTCATTTTCTAACTGTCTGAGCTTTTTACTATCTGTTTTAGAGTACTTTTAATGGCAAATATTTTTCTGATCAAATTTCTGCTTATTAGTTGTGAATAAACTGCCTGTAATTCTTTTACATCCACCTGATCTGTGTTATTGGACACTCAAAATCCACAGAGTTTTACAGTTTTATGGCTGTTGAGAACTGAGCAGATTGTTTAGTTTAAGTTTCCTAACAGATGGCCTAAAATCTCTTTTTTTTTTTTAATAAATAAACTACTCCCATTTCTGCTCAGAACTAATTTTTTTTGCTCATTTATTTTTCTCATGAACTAAATTTGATTTTCTTATTGACTGATGTTTGCTCATGGGCTTAACTTCATTTTACAAATGTTCATACAAATATTTTTATGAAAGTTCTTCAAAAGCAAAAATGTTTATATCAAAGAATGATCAAAGTGGAGATTTCCTTAGAAGCTTTTCAACCAACCACAAGTAACAGTCTTATTGTACACAAATTTCAGCACCCTCTGCACTCAGCTGGAGTCTTTCCATGAACTACAGAGAGAATTAATCTGGATTATATGACTCTAGTTCAAATGAACACTGTAAAACCTCAGGAGATCACGCATATTTTTCTCGGGGGCTCTCCTCTTAGACTTTAGATCCTTGATCTCGAGGTTTTCACATTCCATGTACATACCTTTATTACCAGTGGGTAGCAGCTCACCTCTGAGGCAGTTCAGTTTTTCCTCCTTTGCATTGGATACTTCCATATTCAGATATTAGAATCTGAATTTGCCAAGTTGTAGCCACTCTAGCAGAGCTGGCTCCTTCACCCTATTCATGGAGGAGGAGACATGAGATACTACCAGAGAGGTCTTCACCATTGCCTCCCTAGCTCCCAGCTGCAGCCTCCTAGTACTTTCTTTCCACACTGCCTCCAAGCTTCCTGTACCTTTTCTCCTGCCTGAAGATTCACCCCAGCCCTGTGAAATGACTCCAAGCTGGTTTTTTCCTGCTCTAGGCAATGGCACTTCACTATCATCACAAACAGAAGGTGTGTATGAAGCAGGTGTCTGAAGTCTGTGCGAGGTTCCTATAGGTAATACCATTCCTGTCTCTAGGCACAGAGCTGTAGCCATATCATTCTGACACATGCAGTGCCTGGCACTTTACTGTAGATGCACACGTCCTTTCCCTTCCCAGCAGAGGAGCTGGGCTGAACTTAGATTATAATTTTTTGTTTGCCTTTTTTTGGTGATTAACTTCTGACCTGAAATTATAGTTAGTGCTACCTGTAGTCCTGTGCAATACAGCAAGAATTTCCTCCCGCACAGCCAAATGATGTATGTCAAAATGTTTCTAACAATCGTCTACTTCCCATTAAACATTCAGAAAGGTGTAGAATGGAAAGGAATAAATAAAAACAACAAAGCACTGTACTTCTAGGCCTTAACATGTCTTTAATTGTGCAAAGTATGCACGATGACACTGTTTTACTGTCACAACTTAATTATTTATACTTATTTAGACAGGCTAACTGCAATTAAATTATGTCTGTTTTGAAATATATCTTTGTTCCTTAGACCTTAATTTATTTCAATGTTATGTTTTAATTTAAAACTGCTTTAATGTAATAGAAAACAAGCTGGGATGACAAATAAAGGGCTAATTGACAGATATGATTCATTTGCATATAAATCAGTAAATCTTTTTCAGTGGAACTCCTTTAAATAATGCTTTTTATTTATCAGCTGTATTTCTGCTCTTTATACTCCTGTTGTTAAGGAACCAGCATTTTCCCAATGACGCACCAATACTGGCAGGAAGCGCATCCTAAGTGTATTTTGTGACTCATTTCAATTTGCTCTTTAGCGCATTTGCAGTTTGCTCATTAACATCAGCATTGGTGGCTAATGGATACTCAGTAGGAAGTAATTATTTCATGAATGTTTCATAGAGCAACAGAAGTGAAGGCGAGGAAGGATTTCACTGGTGACAAAGTGGGCTTGTGGCTGGTTGGCAGGCCATGACCCAGAGCTCGCCAGGACCAGTCAGTGGCTGAGCACCACAGACAGTGTCTGCTGTAGCACCTACGCTCCCTTTGCATGCACACAGCTCGTGTGCATCAGCAGCAGAGAAAGGTGAATGATGTCAAGGCTAAAAGAAAATTATGTCTTTATACACTGATCCTTGTCAGTGCTCCACGGCTGAGGTTTCTGAATACCATGGTTGTTATAAACCTGAATATAGAATAGACTTAGATGAGTAATTTACCTGTACTTTGCTTGGATCATTTTTTTCTTACCTTTTCCTCTTTTATTTTTCTTTTTCTTTCTCTCTCTATATATATATTTTTTATTATTATTTTTTTATTTTTTTTAAGACGACACTGGAAGGAATACAGCTTTTTATGTTATCCATTCAACACAGAAATGACTAAGGATTTTTTTCCAGGTCTTCTGGCTCTGCTGGAGATAAAAAACAGGGGAAAGAAATCATGCCCTTCCCCCCATACACACACAAAAAAATAATCTCAAACTGTAGCTCATTCTTTGTCAAAAGTTCCCATTATATGCATTAGGTGAACTGTCATAGCATTCAGCTATGAATGACAGATACTATCTCTTGGAAATCCTGTTAAAGGCAAGCACCTTCTCTCTGCATTTGTCTTCAGCTGAAGTTGTGAATGGCAGCCACAGTCTGCATGAACCAGACTCATGTTACATGTATTATAATTTCCCTAACTCAGAACACTTCTTCACAGCATTCCAGTGATACAAATACATGTCTGTAGGCTCAGGCTCCTGCAGAGCATGCAATACAAGCAAAATACAAGTAAAGAATGTAAGGAAGGGCATATGAGGAAGCTTGAAGGTAGGATAAAGAAGGGAAAGCTCAGGAAACCTCTGATGTGCCCCTCTGTGCACACCAGGAACTGTACACAGTTGGGTCAGCAAATTTTCAAGCATTCTCAAGAAAAGCACAGGTTTACGTTATTGTTACTGTTATACATTTTGTCATCCCATGAAAAAATAACAAAGTCATTATGCTTTTCAAGGTGCACAGTGATATTTGTTATGCTCTCATAAGATTTTCATAGCCTCAAGTTGTTTCCCTAGCTTTAAAAACAATGATGCTACCGAATAGAGCAAAAAGGAATGTGTTATACTGTGTAGCAGGAGTAAAAAAATATTGAAGTCCAAAGGCAAAGGATGGGCTAAGTGCACAAAGGGTACGCATACAAGAACTCATGTCTTCAATATTCCGCAGTATATTAGACATGTTTAATATTGGTTCCAAACAGTTGCATGGTCACTTAAAAACAAAAAGCAGATGCTGAAAAAATTGGGAAGAAGCACTCAGGTGTAATTGATAAAGTTGAAATGCTCCATATCCTGTTTGATCAATTCTTTACACATGCACATAAACAACAGGATACTTTTGACCATGCATGTAGTGTAATTGACCTGGTACAGAAATGGAGACATGAAAAGATTAAGGACACAAGAGCGCAAAGACACTTTAGACAAACTAGTATTGTAACATGATAAAATTTACCTTGAAGCCCTTAAAGAACAAAAATAAGTAATTATTAAACTCTTCGATGCTACTGTGAAGTCATGGAGGACAAATGGCATACCAAAGTTTGGACATGTATGAGTGCAATATCTCTTCTTATGGGGAAAGGTCAAATGCAGGGTAATAAGGGCAGTCAGTCTAGCTTGGGTAAAGGGAGAAGTACTTGAAACTCTCTGAAAGCCCAAAGAGAATGAAAAGATAATGAAATGGCCAACATGGATATCTCAAGAACATGTTACATCAACTTGATACTTTCTCAACAGGATAATTAGCCAGTATGCCAGCTAGGATAAGCTGTAACTCTAGCGCAGTAAAGTCTGTGCATCATCCCCCATGACATTTAAATAACTTGAGGAGATGCTGGCTGGATAAAATCACTATAAAGGAGCACAGCTTGTCATGTGCACATCAGAACAACTTGGAAGGGTCTGCTTGTATTTTTGTGGACAAGACAGGAACTGACAGTGTCCCTGACCATCTGGACAATACATATGCCCTCTGCAAAGTGGACAATAAAAGTGAGTAAAAGTAACCTAAAAATGAAGGTTGAATGACTGTGTAAAAAA
Organism: Todiramphus chloris collaris; assembly: GCA_025345505.1. Taxonomy (NCBI): domain Eukaryota; kingdom Metazoa; phylum Chordata; class Aves; order Coraciiformes; family Alcedinidae; genus Todiramphus; species Todiramphus chloris. The sequence goes on along the minus strand of JANVCC010000018.1, from coordinate 34,993,676 downwards.
CAGGAAATAAAGCTAAAAGGGAAGTTTATTTCAGACATTACGGAAGGGGGCTGGGGGAGAAGAAGAATATTTGACTGCAAGGATAGAAAGAAACTGGAACTAGGCTGCATTCAGAGGCTGAAAAAAGACCTTGCTTTTGTATACTTTTAAGAAAATTCAAGACAAATACCTCTTGGGGATGGTCTAAATGAATCTGGTTCTGTCTCGGACCAGCAAGGTAATATCTATCACTGCCTATGATTTTATCAGTCCTCAAGCTTCACTGATAAGGTGTTCTTTGTTCCTCATTCACTTTCTTCCCTTGTCTTTTCCAGGCTTACCTGTCCTGTGGGAAAATTTACCATGAGATTGGCCAGTTACTAGAAACCAAGTGGGACATTCACATATTGTTCCTTTTGCCACATCCGAACAGAGACGAAATTCAAGGAATAAACACAGCTTTAGCACACCATCAGCTATGTTTTTCTCCCTTCTCACTTCAGCATCACAGTTTATGTTACAACACATTTTCCACAGCTCTTGTTTCCCTCTCAGCTTGCTTTATGATGTCCAGCTTTGTACACGTGTCCTGGCAGCACATGTCCAAATCAGAAGCAGGGGGTCAATCTGTGAGGCTTTGTAAAAAGTCCATCCAGGACCACGGTTGTGTTCTAAGAAGTGCCACAGTCAGACTGTCAGATCATAGTTTTCTTCCACGTGACAGCAACTTCAAAGTTCATCTCTCCCAGGATGCATTTCCAGAACAGGGCTCCAAAAAGATTTCAGCTGCAAGCAAATAGCAATGGTCTGGAAAGGAAAACTGCTCTCTTACTAAAAAGCAGAGTCAACAGCAGCATTTTCTAACTAGTGAAAAAAAGGAAAAATATTTGATTGAAAAAGGAATCAATTATTAATTTCAGAATTAGTCTGCTCCTTTCCCAGCATCTCTAAGAACTGGTACACTCTTCCTCTAATAGGTAGACAACAGATCTACAACAGATACATAGCTGATCACTGCAGTCAACATGTACTCCTCCTCATACTACTCAACAAATCCTTAACATAGTCAATGTGCCATGTTTCAAAGCCATCATCATCCTTACCTTTTTCCAGCAGGTTATGCTTATCACATAGGAGTGAGACTGCAGGAATTCTCAAGTAAGTTAATGACATGAAGTTTTCAAGAAGCTGTGTTGGACACTATTCACACTACGGGATTGTCATTATCTCATTCTGACAACTCCTTACACACCTGAGGAATAATGTACCCGATCAGTGGAAAACACTGAAGTTTGATAGTAGGATGCAGTACTAACTGTTGAAATCCTGAACTTCTAGGTTATCTCTTCAGAATGTTCATTTTAAATGCCTTCTTAAGGGGTTATTTTAAACTATAAAGCTAAAAAAAGACATGGAAGAATTTAACATTTACTGACTGATTATTTTTCTATCACTAATAATGACAACATAATGAAGTGTTTCTTACTCATGTGTGCTAATGTGTAAACACCTCTAAATCACCACAGTGAAATGTCATTTCTGGAAATACAATGTATATGGCACTCAGAGTAAAATTGTCCACAACAGGTGCAGAAGAAAAAAAAAAAAATTGTTTTTCTTTTTCCCTATAGGCTGACTCATCTCTTTCATCATTCATTTCATTACTAGTCTATCACACAATGTCATGTTCTTGCAGCATTGATTTGAATCAGGTTTATCATGAACAGGTGCTGTTTAAACATTCCCTGACCACACACAACCCTGCCAATAAGCAGTGATCTTTATTTGGAGCATCCCTCTGCTTTGGAAGATCAGGGCAATCTCTGGAGTAGAAATTACTTAAGTGTGTTGCAGAATTTGGTGATTTTTTTTTTCTGTTTTTTTTCTTAAAGTAAGGCTTAATGGAGACTAGAGTGTCCTATGAAGAATGGCCCATTTTCTAGGTTGCCAGTCAAAGACTGTCATTAAACTCCTCTGCCATGTGCTTTTCAGAGGACCTTGTAAATTATCACATTGCAAAACTATGAGAATCAGTTTGATACTTTGCACCCACATTGATAATCCTTTCTGTGCTCTTTGTAGCTAATAAATGAATAGACATTTCTAGAATGCAGATAATCTCGTACTAAAGATGTCTAGGATGGACTGACAAATCTCACCCTCAAAATATGTACTTAACTCTACTGTCTATTGAGAGATCTCCCAGAAAGTGTCTCAGACATGTTTATGGTGTACCTATCTAAAGCTAGGTGAGCTTAGTCCCATCCTTTGTGCCTGACCTCCTCCTCTATTCAGTGTGGTATGAAACATTTGCCTTCAGATAATATAGATAAGACAAAATAGTATTTCCCTTGTATAAAGTGTAAAAATTATATTTTCATATGCATTTACCACATTTACTGTGAGATAAACATGTTCTAACCTGTGGAGCACTGTCCCAGGTGTTGGCAGAGACCCATTCAGGGCTGTGTGTTACCCATGGTGGTTCCCCCAAGCCCTCAGATGGCAGAACACAGTCCCATCCCATCAGGATGGTCTCCACATTGATTGCACTGCATGAAGGTGTCTGCTGTAGATACAACTGCTTACAAGAGTTGTGCAGATCAACACACTATAACCGGTATTTTACTGACCCAACAAGTCAGTGTGGTTGCTGGCCAGGATCTGGCTACTGAATGCCATCCTGAGCATGAGCAGAGATGGACTGAGTCAGTAGAGTGGAAACAATCTCCAACAGGCTCAGTCTAAGCTATTTGAAACCTCCATAAATGAGGGACCGTGGCATTATCTTACTGCCTGTCCCCTTAGCGTTTGAACTCCTTGTTCAGACAAAACTCACAGAATCACAAAATCACAGAATCACAGAATGTTAGGGATTGGAACGGACCTCGAAAGATCATCTAGTCCAACCCCCCTGCCAGAGAAGGATCACTAGATAACTCCTGTTCATTTAACCTTCATCACTGCTTAAGGAGTTTTTCCTGCTACTGAACCCCAAAATTTACGTCTATGGAAAATACTTGTGTTGATATAAATAATCTTTGTATCAGTTCTTATTTTGTGCATTTTTTTATCTGAAAAGGAAATTATAAAAATATTTAATGCAAGGATCCTTTAACATCCTGAATATGTGAAAGCAGAAGCCCACAAGGGTACATCTTGAAGAAATCTTGTGAAAAACACAGAACAGCCTAAAAAGCTCTGAAAAAGAAGCGAAAACAGAGCAGGATGTAGGAAGACTTGCAAGAAGTACTGCAAAATGCAATGAGAATTTTGCCACAAATTTCCAGCTTATTTGTATTTCACCCTTGCTGAAATCCAAGTGACATAAGGATACACTCTCATACTTTTATTAACCATTCCTTTAAAATTCTGAAGAGGTTTTATCAGGTTACAAAACTGTTTTCAAGATTTATGTGAACTGCTATCTCATTTCACTTTGATAATGGTCTGTTATCTTACCCTAGCATGTGTTATAGAGTAGGTCTGTTTTAAGATGAACATGCTTTACTTTAAGCTCTCATTCCCCTTATTTTCTCTACTTAGAACTGATCAGGAGCTCTGTTTTTTCAAATGTGAAATCTATGTTTCAAGACCAGATCTAGCCTTCTGGGATGCAGAAAATTAGAGCTGTGATTCTTCTACTTTGTGTCTTTCAAAGTCATGGAAAGATCCCCACACTTAAAACTTACTTTGACACCAAAACTCTGAAAAGATTTCTTGAATCTAGTATTTAGAATGTTCATTGTGGACTGTGTAAATCAGTGGTCTGTGAGTTGGATAAGGTCAGCTAAGTTATCCCATTGTGCTAAGCAGAGGCGGCCTCTGAAATTCACTGACTGAAATCTCAGTGCTATGTCAGCAGCACAGCCTCCCTCTTCCAGCACCTGCACTTCATTACAGCCCTGAGGGAGACAGGGACAGCTCTTTAAAAGCACAGGAATCCACTGCCAGTCTTCTATGCAGATGCATCAAACTGTATACATTTACCATTTGCCCTTCATATTTATGATGTTGACTGAAGAGATGAACTAGCTTACAGAAATGATAAATAAGAAGTGAGGTAGACTTGTGTTCTGTGGATTTTTTTTTCCAGTTCAGTCAAATGGAGCTCCCTCCCTCTTCCTGGCATCTGTCAGAAAAGTACAAGCCAGAGTAAATTGGGACTCTGTTTTAGCACTTCATTGTGGTGCATCATTTAAAATGTATGACAGCTTTGCAGTTTTCCAGTAGTACCAGGAAAATGGGGAAAGGTTATACTTAGGAACAGTCAACAGGATTTGGTTCACTATATGTCCTCCAAACCAAAACACAAAAAAGGGAAGGAATATTGAATGGTACTCCAATGACTTTTAGGTGGTACATCACACAGTATCAAAGGGAACGGAGGTGACAAAGTGAAGAAAAAGGAGTAACTTACCATTGTGTGAGACCCAGATGACTGAAGTAAACATGAAACATAGGAAAAATACTAGTGCTTATACACAGAGACACAAGGGACCTCAGCAGAGCCTCTTACAGCAGTGGTGCATCACTCATACTCAGTGGAGATCACCAACATCCATCTGAAAGACAGGTAATAGTCACAGTTGAATTACCAAATCATGGTCTTAATGCAGAGGCAAAGAAGAAATCCTTCCCTCCCCACATAAGAGACTTAGAATGCTATCTGGAACACCGTCAAGGTCAACTTGCTCAGCCAGCAGCTATCACATTGCTCCACCCTATCACATGGCAAGCATGCATCCTTGGGCAGATGTGTCCTTAGAGTGGCCTATCTCATAATAAGAAACATGAGCCCACAAACACTGGGTTAGGAAAACTAGAAGAAGCTGGCTCCATCAAGTCTCAATAATGTAAAGTGGGGAAGACTTGGGAATGTATGTCTGACTGATACTTGCACAAAATGTGTCAGTGGACTCTATTTGGCACATGAGCTGAGGCTTGCTGTCATTTTAGTGAACATAACAATATATCACTCATAAGTCTATAGCACGTAAAGAACTCAAAGATTTCTTGTTTTTAAAGGTATTTTAATCTCACAGTTGAGCAAATGAAATGTCACATCACTTATAGAGAGACATATTTAATAATAACATAGAAAATTAGATTTAACAGATAAGTGCAGTCCAATTAAATGTTTAATCCTTATCATCAGACTAATAACCCAAAAGAGAGAATTCATAGTTTTACTTACTCAATTAACAAAGTATACTTTCATTGCATCACATACCCCACTTCATTATACCAGCCAAATGGGACAAAGAATTGAACCATTCCATCAAAAAATTAATTTTTAAAGCTGAAGAACATAGATAATAAATGAAAGTCCTTTGATTCTCACTTCATTGCTGTATTGAATTTGAATTTCTCATCTTCTTACTCAAGTTCCCACATAAGTCCTTCCCTCTCTGTTTATCCTGTTCTGGTTCTCTCTCAGACTGGCAAGGTAACATCTGTCACTGGCTATGATTTTATCAGTCCTCAGGCTCCACCAATAAGGTGTTCTTTGTTGCTCACTTTCTTCCCTTGTCTTTTCCAGACTTACCTGCCCTGTGGGAAAATCTACCATACTATTGGCCAATTGTTGGATGAATGGCCTGCCCAGGGAGGTGGTGGAGTCACCATCCCTGGAAATGTTTAAAAGCTGGGTAAATGTTGTGCTTAGGGACATGGTTAGTGGTTTCTGATATGGCTAGGAATAAGGTTGTACTTGGTGATCTTGAAGTCTCTTCCAGCCAAAACTATTCTATGATTCTGTGATTCTATGAAAACAGATACAAAGCATAAGACCTACACTGAACTAACATCTTGCAATTATATTACCACATAAGTTAGGGTCCTAAAATTCAATAAAGTTGAGTGTGAATTTTTTAAAATTGAATACCAAAAGTTACTATTGAGCCTTGTTTTCAAAAATATTGACTCTCTATAGTTCCTACTGACTTTATCAACATTTTCAGGACAGCTATCAGATTAAAATGAGTTAACATCCAATGACATCTAGTTCCCTCTCACATATAAATAAGGCACATTGTGAGTATAACAAGAATTTGTTCCATTTCTCAGTAACAAAACTACAAGGTTTTTTTAAAACATTCAGTAGTTCAAACATTCACACTAAACTGTTTATGATGGTCCTCTTACATAACTGGAGCCTTGAGACTCAGTGATCTCCATTGAGGGAATTATCACACTTTCCTTTCCTCAGTGAACCACTGTGCCCAATTAACCATGGTTTTTAACCCTGAAAATTGTGAATACACTTTCTATTCTCAATTCATACTCTCTCTGGTTTGTTTGGTTTTTTTTTTTTATAATACATTGCAGTTTATGAAATACAAGACGTTAAAATGAGAAAGTAAAGCAAAATTAGCATCATCTTTGTGGCTGATGAAAAAAGGAATGTGATTTGCATGTGGCTGCCTGGGTAAACACAATTTCTACAGCATCCGGATAGGACAGATAAAGAAAAATGGTATTTATTTGCAGTCACATGGGAAAGATTCTGGGATATATTTGCATTATTTTAAGGTTAGCTTCAGCCTGTAAGTGGTGGAAAACCAGATCCACAAAGTTGCCATATTGGGTGAAGGAGTAGCAGTGTGTTTATGTTTTTCAAGGATAAAGAAAACTTTACTATTTATGACAGTAGCACTTGTATGGTGTCACTGTTCGAGTGACATGCGTATCTCCTGCTTTTAGCTATCAGAAGTTGGTTTAAGTTAGTCTGTGCTTCTGCCCTCATTCCTCCAAACAAAAATTTATGCCACTCAAATATACAAGGGAAGAAATGTCTACTAGTGATGCTTATTTTTCTTTACTAACTATTGAGGGAACCTAGACAATGAGGTTTTTCTGGAATCCATATTCATCTCACCTAGCATTGGTTATCTTACATTTGCACATCTGGTCTATTCTAGTCATCTACCTCCCTTACAGTCACTGCAGAAAGATAAAATACATTCAGCAGATTATTCATCCCATCTTAAATTAAGTGTCTGAAACAGATGGAACAAATCCACCTCTGTATTTGCCTATTTCTCTCAATTATGAACAGAAGACCCCTCTCAGCCCAGATACCTAACTTCTAAGTTACATAAATGTAACCTTACCCTCAGGAACAGTACATTTATATAACAAACTAATGAGCCTAGACAATGAAATGGAAGAACTTGAATACCAGGTACAGAATATGAAAGGGGGTGGGAATGATAGAAACTGGAGCATAGCAGTTGCTGTTGCAACACAAGACCAAAGGGCATACAGGGATGCTTGAAATACATGAATGCAGGTCATAAGACAACAATATATATTGCTGATTTGATAAGACTCTGAAATTATGAAAGAGAGCATGGACAAAACAGAAATGGTTTTGTTCAAAATCTCTTGTTAACAATCTTAAAGAAATCATGCAAAGCCTAAATACTACACAGCCCCAGGGATAAAACCATCTGGTTACATGCATAGAGGACATTGATGCTACTTGAGAATTGTCTAATAAGGCCTTTGAAAACTATGACATTATGGGAAAAATTATCTTTCCAGATATGAGACAGTGAACATGTGTTCATTATCATGATAGAAGTCCAGTTAATTTGACAAAGAGTGAGTTTATAGGCCAAATACAGAGAGTAATATTCAGACTATTTACTGTGGCACTTCAACAAACTCTGTCTATTGTGGCATCTCAGTTATAGAGTGAAATGAGTAATTCAACAGACTGCTACCCAGGGCTTCCAAACCTACTGCCTCTCCAAATCAATGAAAAGAAATAGGTTGTCAGACAGTCAGTCAGACAGTTTGCTGTTGGGGCCAAACGCATAGTGCACTCTGGATTTTGCATCCTCCAAGCCTAGCTGATTTGTTGTTAACCTGATGATCACTTCACTGTACTGTGTAGTACAGGTATGTCCTTCTACACAAGTGTATAGGTTAAGTCCCTTTACATATGGAGACTTTCAAGCCTTTTGCAGCACATCATCATTGAAACATGCTTTGTACAATCTGTGGGAGGCATTGCTGTCCATGCAGCAGTGTGGGTCAGAGAGTTGCCTGGTGAGGAACCAAGGAAAAAGCTGACCTGAAGCGAAGAATGGGTAACCCAACTCAATGATAACATATGCTGTGTTAGAAGACCACAGAAAGTAGAACATGTGAAATGAGGATCAGTTGTCTGTGGTGGATGTGATTGTTCCTGAGGGGGATGAACAGACCAGTCCTGCATAGCACTGAGGAGCCTCAAAGGACTCCCTGTGAAAAAGCAGAGCAGAGAATAAAGCAGGAAGAAGAAAATTCTGACTTCACAACATCAAGGAACAGCATGAGGATCTGTGCCCTGCTCACTTAAAACAGCTGACAAGATCTTGCTTACTTCTAGCCTTGCTAATTTATAGCAGATGCTGAATTACTGTACTCTACAGTTGTTGATAATAAAGTTGCACCCTCCTCCTGACTAGTGACATAGCATGGCCACTCTATTTGTTTTTCAGGTGCTGTGAGAAGTCATAGAGGTCCTTGTTCCCACTGTAAGGAATCCCTTGCCAGCCTCCTCTAAGAACCAGCTAGTGAATGGATCAAAAGCATTGCTGCAGCCAAGGCTGGTGCACGGTGCTCTAGTCCACAAGATGACATAGGGAACACAAAGGAACAGACCACAGAGAAGACTGCCAAAGTCAGCACCAGGGCTATAGTGTCAATGAGCAGAGCAAGGGGATTAGAAATTAAAGGGAAATTTGATTAATACACTTTTAAAAACAAAGGAAACTAAAGGACAGATGCTTGACACTTGGCTTAAGGTATGTTTAATTGTCTGGAATTAGTCTACTGCTTACTTCACCTTTACACAGAAATAAAAAAATAAAATTTGTCCTTTTCGCAATGAGGATGGAAATGAGAGAAATAATATTTCACCAGGGCAATCAATATTTGGATATCGGTCTTTTGTTACTAATATCTACATTCAAACTTGGTTCAGGCCATCAGAGACTGAAACTCACTACTGCCTGACGCCTCTTTTGCAGTTCATATGGAAAGAAATGGCAGTCTCAGCCAGGCTTTTCATGGACAATTGTCCCCATCAGAGGAACCATAACCACATTTAAAATGAACTGAGGTAATTTTGGACATTTCCTGGCGGCACACAGCAGGATGAATGGGTGGTGAAATGGAAGTCCCCTTGTCTTTGTTAGGACAAGTGTATACTTCCTCTGTGTACTCGGACAAGGCAGTTCAAACTACTAGTCCTCATTAGGGACATCATCCTCATCAAATTGTAGGGGTACACTGGAAGGGCAATAAAAAAGTGCATTGCTGATACCACTGTTTTCTAAGTAGACTTAAGTCTGCCTCCAACCAGTGGGGACCAGTGACAGGCAATAAAAAGGAAAAAACACTAGAAGTACTATATATATATTTAACAATACTTTATGCAGTCAGACAATTACCTGAAGGTGCCAGTATTAAGTCTGGTTGCTGTTTTTTGTTGTTCTGAGTGCCTGAAAACATATTTTTAGTCTACCTGGTGTACAACATCTTCTATCACAACTACCCCAAAAATTTATTTGGTGTTATTCTGGTTTTGTATCTTTGAATGGAAGGAAAGCTTCCATTCCTTAATGGAAAATCTCCATCAGGAGAAAAAAAAAACCAGTAGGATCTGTTCTTTTGTGTCCCAGGATAACTAGGCATTTCAAGTTCATCTAAAAATTCTTCCTTAACCAGAGATGTAGGATGGGACATACAAAAAATAATGGTGCTGTCAAAATATCATTTCTTCACTGCAACACCAAATGAAAGGTCTGTGAAATGAAAAATGTCCATCTGAAACTGCCTGAATGTGGCCCTGTTGTTATGCCTATAAAAGTTATTGACACATATTAGAAAGTCAAAACTTAAAAAACATTCTGTGCCATTTCCAAGTCTCTTTGTAGAAAGAAACAGAATTGGCACAATCATTCAGACTCTCTGTGGTTTACATTTTGGTCAATGACTATGATCATTGTTCTGACAGTATCAAAGAGAAGCTGGGATCCACACTTAAATAGTAACAACTCCAAAATGGAGTATGATACACCTGTCTACCAATTTAGACATCCCCACCTGAACCTGAAGACCTAGGGTCCCTTTGCAGTTGATTCTGTGCTTTAGGATTACCTGCACCATTCTTTACACTAAGGATTGGGTTTACACACATCAGATTAGTTCATGTACAATAAAAGGATGAGGACCTTTCAGCATACTGGGAAAAGAGTTGGGCAACTGGAAAGTATAAACCCTCCTAATTTACAGGAAAAAAAAAAGGATTTATTAAAAAAGTGAATGAAAAATTATATACAACCATTAATCCTTTTGGTGTTTGTCCATTTTTTTTACTCACGGGCTATTCACAAATTCCTTTAATTCATGTTTAGTACTTCTTTCTTTGAATATTGATTCCTGCTTTCTTTAATACCAAACATAACAAATTTAGTCAGGATTAAAGAGAATAATAATGTTCTTTTTGTAGAATGTCACATGGGCCTGACTCTTTTCAAACAAAACCATATAAAGGTTAGCTATTCTAGAGAAGGTGGACAAACACTGACTAATTCACATAATCAAGCTATGTTATTTTTTTCTCTTGGTGTTATCATGTTTCCTTCAAATCTAATTAAGAATGGATATAAGCATGTAATTCAATATGACTTAGTAGAATACTTCCTCAAACAGATCTGAAGATAGCTTGAGGGAAGAGCATTCAGATTTACTAATAAATCAAATTATTTTAGCTTTACATAGGATGTTTTAATTTAATTATAAATTACCTGCCTGTTGAATAGTCAAGAAATACTGTATTTTCCATCCACCATAAAAGATTTGGGACTTATGGCTCAGAAGTGCATTAGTGGGAATAAAATCCATCATTTGAACACGGAATATATATAATTTAATATGTTAAAAATATAAGAAGGTATTAGTTTCTAATATGAAAACTAATTATACTTACTGATGTTATGAAAATAATATGTCTTTTGCAAAAGAATGTGAAATTTAAAGTCTGGTACCTTGGAAAGCACAATGATAGTGTGTGTCTGAATTCATTTAATGTAATGCGGATAGGTAGAAGTTATATACAGAAAAAAATCCAGGTCTTTTTTTCCCCAAGGATTCTGTGCTCAAAAATTTTTTAAATAGAGAAGTTCTATCCTAGTACTGGGAAGTTCAAGGACCATGGGAATTTATGGGACAAAATCAGCTATAGACTAGACAGCTCTATAAATTCACCTCCAATGATAAATTACTTATATGATATCTTCTGGGCAGAATCATATACTACTCACATAAATATTAGGTATTTCCTACTTTTCAGCTTGCTCAGAAACAGTCTTAGCCACAGGTCATGTAATCTAATCACAGTCTGTGATTAGATCACCTGGTGAAAGAAGAGAAAGACACATTTGTTAAGTATCAGATGTTTGTTAGTCTTAATAATAATAGCAGTCATTGGTGTACCTGATGACACAGAGCAGTGATTTACAGGCATCGTGATAAAAGGGGTACTTAAGAAAATATTTAAGAAATACATACAGTATATTTCATGCCATGAGAGAGAAAACAAGGAATGGGATAAAAGAAAGGAAACGATTCCTTTGAAAATAGGTGGTAGCTGTATTGGTTAAATGTTTTCCTTTCTTCCTGTACTACTGTCAACAAGATAAGGGCAAGCTACAGTGAAACCATTGAAAACATATTTTTAAAGATATATCTTATAGATACAAAATGCTCTCTCTTTAACTGATTGTTGGTGGACAGAATAGCTGAAAGGATGAAGAAATGGAAAGAGGATGCACCACAGAAATCCTGGTGCTTCCACAAAATCAAGGATTTGTTGGATTTGTTGAGATTATTTTCTTAGATTTAAAGACTGCTGTTGCTTCTGATCAGTTAGTGAAGGAAGACAATCTTAAATCTGCAACTTAGTCAAATCCTCACTATAACAAAAAGACCTTCAGCCTTGTCATATAAGAAGATGTTACCTGACAGTCTGTGGGAGTTCCCAGGAGTTTCTCATCTCATGATTTTTGATCTTTTATGGGAATTACTCTGAAAATATTTCATCTAGTCATCTTATTTATTGATTATTCTGCCCAGTGCAATATTGCTCTGCTTCCTTTAATCCATTTCTCTTATACATCTTAGTTCTGGGAAATGTTTTGGACAATGGGCTAAACCCAAATTTTAATTAGTCTCTGAACATAAATGTTTTATTTCACTCAGTAAGCTTAAAAGAGGAGGGTCCTATCTTGCATCCTCCTTGTCCTTAAAATGCTCAGTGAAATGAACTTCCGAGTTTCTTAACACCCATAAATAGTCTTCTTTTTTGAGTTAACAATAAAGCAAAAGTGGGCGACCTGGCAATGCTGTTTCTCTGGTCGATAGGTCCATAGCAGCCTAAGCTCTAAAGGAGTCATCAGCAAACCTGCTGAGAAGGTACTCTGTCCCATCATTAAGGTCATTGATAAAGATATTGAATAGGACTGAACCCAGAACTGATCGCTGGGGGACTCCACTAGTTACAGGTCTCCAGCTGGACTCTGCACCATTGATCACCACTCTTTGGCCTCTATTGTGTAGCCAGTTCTTAATCTATTCCACTGTCCATTCTTCTATCACACAATTCCTGAGCTTGCTCACGAGGATGTTATGGGAGACTGTGTCAAAAAACTTGCTAAGGTCAAGGTAGACTACATCCACTGGTCTTCCTGCATCTATCCATGTAGTCACAACATCGTAGAAGGCTATCAGATTAGTCAAGCATAATTCCCCCTTGGTAAATCCATGCGGACTACTCCTGATGACCCTCTTCTCTACCATGTGCTTCAGCATGGCCTCCAAAATGAGACATTCCATCATTTTTCCAGGGATGGAGGCAAGGCTGATTGGTCTGCAATTTCCTGGATCTAACTGATCTCCCAGATCTAACTGATATCCGCATCTGGATGGTCAGAAGACCAAGAGTGCTGGGTTCCTTTCTATTTTACAAAAGCTTTCAAAAATCTTGGAGATTTAGTTTTACCTGATCACATTTTGAAGTACTGAAAAGCAAGTATTTTCCTTTACTCCTTTTCAGTTAGCGTAACCACTTACCATCGCTATCAGATGAAAAAAGCTAAATGAGAGCTTTCAAAGAAAGGCCAACCAGCCTATCAGCATGGCTGAGGGATGATTAGATATTTTATTAAATATCCTGTCTTACTTTCCATTATTAAAAGCCTGTAAGAACAGTGCATCCTTTTCCATGATAACCTGGCAACTGAAGATAGTCTCACACATTTCCTCATTAACAATCAGTGTCCGTGTACAGAGCTGTTCTTATTAATTAGTATTTCCAACAGGACTTGAAGGAAACCACAAGACCTGACAGTCCTCTGTGCCTTCATGTTATTTGCTGGGCCTGGCTGAGCAAACTGCAGGGTTGTTGCTGTGTCCAGTAAGCTGTATAAATAGTTCCCCAGCTGCTGTAGAGGTTAAAAAAACCCGACAACTATAGAACAAATTGTGTTGGAAGAAATCATATCAAATAAAATCACTAGTGTTTTTCCATTTAAAAATCTGAACCACCACTGATTTCTCAGGTTGGGAAAAGGGATCAACTCTATTTCTTAGTTAGGCTTCAATTTCAGTATCATTGTTTCAAAGATCAAGCAAGTAGATCCAGTGCTTGATACCAGTTCACTGTGCTCCTGCTGAAATGATCTATATTGTAGCATCACAAGTAAAGCACCCCCATAATTCAGATACCTCCATACTTTGTTTAAAATATGAAGTTCTTTCATAGCCTCACTCTAACACTACTACAGTTGTAATTTTGTTTAAGATTCTTCTTAATTATTATCCTTTTTTTTCTTTTTTTTTTTTTTTTTTTTTCCATGACTGAATAATTAGTTAACAGATTTGTTTGGGGAAATGTATCATTTCAGCATAGTGCAGAGAAGTACAGCAGCTGCAGGTATTAGCACAGCATAGCAGCAGCAATACCTATCTGCAACAAAACAGCTGCTAGAGCATTTCACAAAGAAAAGAGCAGCCTGCATAAGTGAGACACTGAGCAAGCGCACCAGCTGTACCCTGAGGCACTGTTCACCAAGGTTTGGAAGGAAGGTAGATGTTAAATTTGCTTTGGATTGGTTTTCCATAAAGTAAGCACAATGGGTGAACTTGAGTCCTGTTATAAGCTGATACATTCTGCAGCTGAGTTTCCTTATGTCTCATTTAGATTTCTCACAACAAAACAGGAAAGTATATCTGTGGAATTTGTCCCATCAGTTAGACCACTGTATGGTATGAAAAGAGAACCCTTTTTGCTCAGAACATTTTTTTCAATAATACAAGCAGCTACGGGGTAAACCTGAGTCTCTTATTAGATCTCTATTGAAATAGAAAGCTAAGGTAACCAGGATTATAGGCAAAGAGAAATGGAAGGAGTGATATGATTCCATAGTAAAGAACATAGCAAAGGAGTATCTCATGACAGATGGGTGTATGTGGGTGGTATCCGTACTTCTACTTAACAGTGGCTTCCTGCAAAACTCTGTTTCTGATAGAGGAGGAAATATCTGTGGAGATTTGAACTAAATACTTCATTGTCCCAGGAAAAGTGAAAGACCATGCAGAACACTCCCATCTGCAGTTTGCCTTCTTTTGGAGGTTGTGGATCAAACATGTCTGCAGGGGGAGAGGCAGAGATCCAGCTGTACCTCTAACCTGATAAAGAGCTACAGCTGCTCTGATAACCACATCTGGGCACGGGTATACCTGTAATCCTTTCTCAGTGCCAGTGGTGAAGCCCTGTGGAGGATTGGGATGGCTGGAAACAAGAGTTTCAGGGACCCAAAGTGTTCTCATGACTTCAGCCTTATCTCGTCCCTCTAGCAGAGGCAAGGTCTGACTGAAGGGATGGGGGCTTGAGCTGTTCCTCTCATTCCCCTTTCCACACACCTGTGGATCTCTTCTTAAAATCCAGTTGTCACCATTTCCCACCAGAGTAAATAGTAAAGTATAAATTAATAACTTACTGAGAAAGGCAGTGTTGTTTTTTAATTAAGGAAATATTTTTTCTTCATCACTGGTAGTTTTATCAGCTAGGTTTGTTCTTCTAAATGAAGTGTTCAGTAGAGTATCAGTCTGTCCATTTCTTTTCAGTTTTCAACAAGAAACAAAGCTTGTTTGGAGACGCAATATCTTTTGACATTAAAAGTCAGCTGGTTTGCTAGGAGATACTCTCCCTTGTCTTATTCATGCCTGTGAGTTTCCTTATTTATAAATCCTATTTTTGGTTTAGGCAGTTCTGTGATTCCTGAATTTTTAAAAACAGCCACAGATGGGAGGAAAGGCATCAACTGTTGCAGCGTTTGCTTTGGAGTGTGACTGAGATGTAACTGAAAGTCATAATCAAAAGGATAAAAGCAAAAGTGTTTCCTCATTTTTGCAAAGAAATCTTGCAGGAACCTTTTCCATTCTAGAGCCACTTACCTGTTTGAATATACAAAAGAAATAGAAATGGTTGAACCAAAGGAAACAGCAAGGAGTGCTCTCGCTGTACCACCATACTTTTTAATATATTTCAAGTCTTTAATTAGTTTTGTCATTTGGTGCCTATCAGTGTAAAATAGAAGCATTACATTCCCAGACTTTATTAACTTCAGCTTGTACACGTGCATGCAAGCATGCTCCTCTTCTTTACCTTGGCAATTCAGAGAGGAGTATGCCCGTGTATTAGAAATCTATTGACTGAATGCTGAAAGAGCCTGCTCAGACTTTAGTTATGTATTTATGAAGGACTGTGGTGCCTGAATGGGAATTAAATGTAAGTACTTTAGTCACAGACTGAATGAATTTACAAGACAAATTGGTGCTGACATTCCCATGATTCAGACAGTATTTTGTAACTATTGATTTAAGATAGGTTCTAATTTGTCTTAAAAAGATAATGTTGTGAGTATAAAATAAGTGGAATTACATTTATAAAGTCTTAAACTGTCTTGGTTAAAATATCAGGTTTTTTTGTTTTGGTGTGTGTGTGTGTGTGTGTGTTTGTGTCTTTGGCCAATAAAACACCTTATTCCTTATTTACATCATGATGGTAGGCATTGGGGAGTTTAGAGGAAAATATTTGTGGCTTCCTGCTTCATTTTCCATACCCTGGACTTGGGTGAGGTTAATGTAGGCTACATCACCCATGCAATGTGAATTTTTATTCATTCTTTAAGGATTTTTCCCACACACAAGATCACTGTTTTAAACAGCCTCTTCAACAGCCAGCATGACACATCTTCCTCTGCTTGCTAACCTTCACAAAAGAAGAATAAAGAACAGTTTGAGGAAACTGAAATAAAGAGTTTATGCACATAGTTGGTATCATTTGCACGTTATGACACTGTAAATTAATAATTTTGAAGGTGGGATTTTTTTTTTTTCAGGCCATTTCAGATCCCTAAAATATGTTACCCTATTTGTTTCTATTCTAAGAGTTCTTTTCAAACAAGCTGGGATATAGAAAGAGAAAACTTGATAACCTTGAAGAGGAGTATTGTGGATTTTGTATAAACTTAGATGAATTTTCTTGACTGAGCTTTGGAAAATGCAAGTTGTCTCCTATCTGGAGAAGTTTAGCTCTCCAAGTCCAGTGCTCCAGGGTAGATCTCTTGATTTACAACATACAGGGAAAAACTTGAAATGTAATAGAAGTGAACAAAATAAAAGCATAGTAAGGAGAATAGTAGTAATGCCAGAATTCTTTCCCCACTACCTCAGTTTCTTAACTTGTGAAATAAATTTAGTCTTGTCGGGAGTGAATGTGACGCCCACTGAAGTCAATAGGATGTCTGCCTTTTACACCAGGACTCTGCTGCTAGTTGTTTCTTGCTATTTGCTTTTTTAACCTGCAGTAAATTAAAATAGAAGAAAAGGAAAAGGAACAGGAACTGGAAAAGGAAAAGAAAAAAAAAAAGGGGGGGGGGGGGGGCGGAAAAAAAAAAAAAAAAAAAAAGAAAAAAAAAAAAAGAGAAAAAGGAGAAAAGAAAAAAAAAAAAAGAAGAGGGGGGGGGGAGGGATGGAAAAAAGGAAAAGGAACAAAAGGAAAAGAAAAAAAAAGGAAAAGGTGAAATGGCAAGTATAGTCCAAAGAAAATTTGCATAGACAAATACAATACAGCTTTGTAGGACCTGAACTCAAGAACTTGGGAAAACACTGAAATAGCCTAGCTATATTAATGATAAAAAAAATCCTGTTCGCAAAGCAACTTCAGGCAGGACTTCAGGAACTCTGCTTACCTGTGCAGTTTTTAATTACCACTGCTAAATCATCTTTCCATTTGTTAAACCCCACTCAGTTTATACTGGAGTCCTACAGTGCACAAGAATTTCCTAAGTAGCGTAATCAGCTCTTATTCCCTCATTAGACAAGCCTGCACTCAGTTTGGCTGTAGTTCTTCATCACATAATGGTGGAAATTAAAAGGTGGAAAAAAAAGCAGAAAAAAGATTAAACTGCAGATTTATCCTTTACAAGAGGAACATAGGGATTCTGTTATTTTAAATTTATTTCCACTCCCAAAAAACCCTGCAATTTGATTATTAAATTGAGAAAAGATTATACAAATCAAATTTGGGTTTGGATGTAATTTTCTATATTTGCCAGCAAATTGGAGTAGGAAATTCCTCAACCTTGAGCACTTCTTGCCACAGGAATTCTTACCTGTTTATAGTTTTGAAATGCAATTTAAAATTCCATTTAATAAATCCTCCATCAGTATTTAAAAACAAGCAAATCTTTAAAACCTCATAAAATTTTAGTGGTGTAGTGTATATCCGTAGTCAGACCACCGCTTCACATCTCAGGAAGACATTATGATGAGCAGGATGTATTATCATCTCAGCAAAGAAACAACATAGAATATGAAGAGGAACATTTCCTTCCTTGTTTTTGAATGGAAGAAGCTACACCACAAGTTACACCTCTACTCTGAATTCTTGGAAACAATGACTAGATCTTGTCCCTCCAATACAGGTTTGCTGTTGTTGATGGCATAACTATGAATTACAAAAGGAAAATAAAAGTACAGAAAAGTTAAGGATAGCTTTCGTGACAATATGAATGCATACCAGAGTACAGGAGCCACCTGAAAATTTTCATCCTGCTCCCAGCCTTCCGGTCTGTGTCTGTCATGAGCCCAAAGTTGTCTCTTACCACCTGCAGTTCCCTCACACAGTTCACCTGTAATGTTTTCATGCATTAGGATGTTCCTGTAATACAGAGGGGGGGCGGTGGTGGGGAGGAAAATAAAACCAAAAAGCAAGTCTACAAAAACTAACTTAGCGTAATGTTGCTAATATGGCAAGGTCTGCATGTAATCTTCATAAGGGAAGAACAAATATAAAATGGACATAATTTAGCTTTGGGTTTTATACCTGAAAATAAGTCCAGAAAACCTCGTTTCCTTTGTTTAATAGATATATGCTATTTATGTCTGTTATGACATATTGACATTGTGGAAAATTTAGACCAGTGCTGACTTTATTTGAACTGGAGATTTGAATGCTCTACCTCTGCTAGTTTAATTTGCTTCACTCCACAACTGCCTTGCAAATATGGCATGAAGATTTCCAAAGAAAGTAAAGCAAATCTGCTAGTGGCTGATACCAGAAGGAAGAAAAAAGCCCTCCCTGCTCTTGCTCACTTATAGATTTATCTTCTAAGGTCTGTTATTTTACCAACCAGAAGACACTGCACTCCTTTTAATTCCAGTAAAAGTAGATAAAAATGTATAACGTATAGTTCATCCCATGATGTATTATTTTTGGACTGCTCCCAAAGAGAAGGAAGAAGAGTTAGTACAGAAACAAAACTATTTTTTCTTTCAGGATAAAAATAAAAATATCTTTCCACTGCCACCAGGCTTATGAAATACATTTTTGCAAAAGAAAGCTTAGCCAAAATAGCATACACGAGAAGATTTTACAACAATGGTATCTAATTAACTCCAAACCCTAAACAGAACACAAGAATGATCCCAGAGTCAACTGTGTTCCAGTAGAAATCCATTCTGTTCCAGAAGTGCACTCAGGACATCTTAATTCTCTGAGAGGTTACTTAGTTTTGTGACTTTGGTTTGCTGATAAACTTAAGGTCCAAAGCATGTGTTACTTCATTTTTGAAAACCACCATGCTCAGCCAAGCTCCATGCTCTCCACCTAGGGTGGATCTCCCTGGGTGCAGTTGAGAGCATGTTATATAACGCAGGATAATGCTATATTATTACAGTGCTTGCTATATATATAGCCAGACAAATCAAATTAAAAATGTATTTATCCATGCTACATTTTCTAGTAAGCCATGTAACCAATTCCTTGTATGTCTGAGGTTTGTAGGAAAAGAGTGTGAGAACCTGGTGTACAGCAGACTGACACTTTGTACTGAATGCTGAAATGAATTTGTAAAGGGCTCAGATCTCTCTAAACCTGATTTTTTTTCCACCTTTCTGTACTATTGCAGGTATGTATGGGTGGTAGACATGAAACACAGGTCTCTGTCTGGGGAAGGTTTTCTCATAGTTTTGCTAGAACAACAAATAATAAAACATCCAGATTCAACAACATGTGCAACTGACTTTTGTTCCCAAACGTTCTCTGCAGTTGTCAGGGACTGTTAAAACTAAAAAGAGCAAAACGAGTCTAGAGCTTCATTGCCCTAAATGTTAGACATGTACAAGAAAGAAATTTGACTAGAGCACACCTGGGTGGGAAAATGATACAGAAGGGTGAGCCAGCACAACATTCTGGCTGTTTTATGTTCCCCAAATATTTGCAGTCTCAGGAATTTTTTTACCATTCCTGGTGAAATGACTTTCCCAGTAATGAACAGAAGCTGTACTTCTGGACAGAAAATGATTGAGGCTTATACTCATAACAACTTCTAACTTCCACAAGCAGGATCTCACAGTCCCAGTCTGGAGCTAATCACAGTGCTTTGCCAGCTTCAGCTGTTAGGGTGTGGGTCTTGATTCCAGTGTTAGTAGCTACTTATTTGCTGGGCTCGGGCATCTAACATGTGAATGTCCTATGTTCCCAGTGAAATACTGCAAAGACCAGAAGAGTTACCCCTTTTGACCTCCCTCTTAAATGCACTCCTCAGAATAAGTGGTGTTTGTCTCATTATTGCAGTCTAACTTTAGTAATTTTAAGAGTGGATGGATTGTTGGGGGCTTCTGTTTTGTTTTTTTTTTTTTTAGTACATCTTGAAGTGAAGTCAGTCTGCGTGATGCTATCCTCTAGTACTGTCAAATTTCCAACCTGGTTTGCTGTCATTTGTGTTCCACAACTTCATATGTCATATGCTAACCTCATGCAGGTTAGAGGGTATTTTTCCTGCTGAAAATCTTAGACATAATGTTATTACCTACCCTTTTTCTGTCTTAACAGTAGTTTCAAATGGTTTTGTCAAGTTAATGAAGCATAGTTTGAAAATGAAGTAGCACATCCCCTTTCAAACACTACTTTTAGAAATGTTTCTCTATTTGACCTCCTTAAAACACTTCCTTACACTTTTCCTAAATATCAGCTAGCCTTTTATTGTATTTCATATATTCCTATGCTTTTTGAAGATTATCCAGTTCTTGTGACCAGTCCTCAGGAATGTCTCCTGAACTGAGTGAACTTGTGAAATAATCTGTGAAAACATCTCTTCTTTCTGTTTCCGCTTCCTTGAGATCTCAGTAATATTTTCTCTGGACAGAATGCCATGTCAAATTTAAAAGCTTATAATGATCATAAGTATTTCTGATGTTGCTCACACAGTTCTGAAACCTTTTTCCCAGGAAAAAATGCAGACCTAGGCAAAATCATCATTATTTCCTACAAAATCAGATGCCAAATGATTCTTGCTATGATTTTGATGCCTCTCTTATGCCAGTCTCTGTTCCTCTATTGTAGTACTTGAAAGTGGCAGTGCTTGTTTATCAACTGCATATTTTATTTAAAATGCAATTTTATTTAATGCAAATTTTATTTAAAAATGCATCAGCTATTTAAAATTATCTTAAAGATACCAAAGGCCAGTTTGGACATGTCTTTTCCCCTCCCCCTTTCTATTTTATTTTAGGTTTCTTAATAATCTCCTCATTCACATATGCAAAGCTCTTTGTACCTTTAAATCACATCAGCATTTTGATCCATAATAATAATGGAATGTTGTTTTTATATTTCCATTTTCTATTAAAAAGCGTTCAGTGAAAATTAACAACTACTGATGCATGCGAAAGCAGAAGGGTTCTGATTATTCCATCAAGTTCACATATAATTTCACTAATGAGGACCAAAAGAAACAATGCAATTATCATCTAACCTCACCTCCCATCTAACAAAGAGTCTCACTCAACTATTACTGCAAAGGATGTACTGTTTCCCTTTCAACTACATCATACCGTATAAAACAAGGAGGAATTTCTCCATGTAGATCAAGATAGATGTCTTTATTTAAAGGCAGAGAATACACCATATTTCAAGGTACATTTTTCTTCAGAATTTGATTGTCTTCACTTCCAAGTTTACCTTCTGTCTCTGGCCTATACATCATGTTAATCCTTCTGCTATGGAAATCAATATTCTCTTATTATCAGAGAAGAGTTCACTGTGCAACTGTTTCTGAATTATGATCATATTATTCCTTAAGGTATTTTAGAAGAAACAGATAGCTTCTTAGGAGCTTTAATATACAAGCATATTTTTCAAACTCAGGTAATTCAGGGTCTATTCACTGTATGTTGTCTATGTCAAGGGTGGACACCAGAATAGTATGGAACATTTATGTCTGTACCTTCATTTTGTTTCAGTCCCTCTTTCACTGTTGAGTCTGGTCCCTCAGAGTGTGGCACTGAACATAAGTTAGTTCATTCCTCCTCTATGATCTGAAGACAACTGCAAACCTCTGTCCTTAAGGAATTTAGAGTGAAGAAAAGAGCATTGTTTTGTCCAGATTGAGTAGCCTACGAGCAGCACAGTTGCAGATTCTGATAAATTTTGCTGCTTCCACTCAGGACAGTTCTCCAACACAACTCCAGCAGGATCACACACACTAAAACATCACACTGCAGCTGTTTAAGAACACGCACTCTGCAGTGCAGTATTGAAGCAAAAGGCATTGGGGTTATGAAGCAATCTTCCTTATTTTGCCACACATTTGAACTCTGGAAAAAAAAAATGCAGATCTGAAAGTGACAATGTGAGGCACAACTGAAATGATCAATTCTGGTCAATGCCTGTAGGGAAACCAGCCCCTGCTCCTGCTCCCTGAAAGATAGCTGGTCAAGGGACTGGAGAATAGCTCATATGAGGACCATTTAAAGGAGCTGGGCCTGTTTAGTTTGAGGAAGAGGAGGCTAAGGGGAGACCTCATCACTCTCTACAACTACCTGAAAGGACATTAAAGAGAGCATAGTGCTGGTCTCTTCTCTCAGGTAATTAGGGACAGAACCAGAGGGAATGGCCTCAAGCTGAAACAAGGTAGGTTTAGACGAGACACTATGAAAAAGTTCTTCACGGAAAGAGTGGTGAGATGTTGGAATAGGCTGCCCAGGGAGGTGGTCGAGTCCCCATCTCTGGATATGTTTAAACATCACTTGGATGTCGTGTTGGGGTATATGGTCTTGGGGTGAACCTGTAGAGTAAGGCTAATGGTTGGACAATGATCCCAAGGGTCTTTTTCAACCTAAATGATTCTGTGATTCTGTGATATGATGAAAACAAACCCAAGAAGATAAAGGCCTGAGATGCAGCTTGATACAGCAACATTTGTATATACAGCCCATCACATACTTCTTGAATGGGTTAAATAACATGTTACCACTGTCAAAATGGCACCAGATACCCAAGGAACATGTAATCTCACTGCACATCCACAGAAACAATGGCTCCTTGTGCTCAGTTTTATCTCCTGTCCTCCACTACTTCCTTACATAGACTTTCCTTTCACTCCTGCACTGAAGTACATCCTTCATCATCCAATCCCAGCAAATGTCCACCTGTCACCCAGAAGATATTCTCCTTGCCCATATCAGAGGGTACTGCACAACAGGCAAGTCATGGGGAAAGTGGACACCCCTGAATTTGCTCTTGAAGGGCAGCCTCTAGAGGCAAGGATCATGGAATGGGGCTCTTACACTTACCACCATCAAGGCTGCCTGGGACTTTTGCCCTTTCTTGAGTCACTTCTTCCATGGTATACTGGGTATGGAGGCACTCAGGGCATGTTGCAGACAAACTTCTGCAGCAGACACTCCAGACAGCTGTGCACTTGCAGGAATAAACCACAGAGACCAGAGTTTTCCAGTAATGTGACATAGGTCTGTTCCTGACTGGGAAACATCATTAGGCATGCAGTACCAGCATGTCATGCAGAGATGACAGTGTCTTGCAAAGCTACCTCTGTCTGGCAGGAGGACAAACAGAGAAGCACACAGCTGCCATATGCTCACAGCAAACTGCAAAATTGTTGCACAGAAACACTGTTGTCATGGTAGACACAAGCTATTTTTTCCCCTCTCTCCAGCTGATATGCACATTGGCAGGATTTCCCTTCTCCCATAAGCCCCTACAGAGATTCCCAGAACACTAAGGATGCCACTGTGATGCCATCTCCTGCAATATCTGAGACACGTGCCAGCAGCAGGTGTGCTCTGGGATGCCTTCTGGGAATATAGTCTGCCACAGCATGAGGTTAGCCCAGGTGTCTGCACATCAAAACCATGCAGCCTTGGGATACAATCAAGCAACACTGAAGAATATTATGTTTTCTAAATATCACTATGCAGTGCTAACACTTGCTAAATCAGTCTCCAGACATACCCTTGAGGAATAAGAAACTTTTTAGCACCTGCCAAGCATAATATCCACTGGTTAGCCACATGGTTGCAGCAGATTGTTTGGCAGAAGACACTGGAGGTATTTCTGGACTAACTGCCCTGCAGCCATTTATTTACCTGAGAAAAGAACCGAGATGGTATTAAAAGGGCAGGTCCATTGGGTGTTGCAGAGCAGGGAGCTCTTTGCTGTTACAGCTAGACTGATGCCATCCATCTGCCATCCACTAGTGTTACTCTGACCTTCACCCCGAGCCATCTGTGTTTTCACTCTTTGGCTCTAGTAAAATACCTCTTCTTTGTAGGAGCTCATGAGATGCAAACCTGTAACGAAACAAATGCCTCCTTTGCAATTCCTTTTTGAACAGCTTTTATGTAATTTTATGTGTTGCTAAGCTTTTGGTAGGTATATAATTTGTGGTTAAATTAAACCCCTTACAGGAGTCACCAGTTAGGTGTATGTGCTTCACTATGACTGAATATGGAAGTTTAAGTTGCCACCCATAAGATGAGCTGCTGTAACTACTTCATGCTTTCTGTCTCCAGTTGTGAAGTACTCTGATATATCCTAAACTTTCAAACTTTCCTTCAAAACTGAAATGAGCTAAGAGAACATGAATTATTCCAGAAGTGCGATAATCACCTAAGTTAATCAAGTTAAAAAATGAGCTTGTGTTATAAACATACTTTATCTGCTAGTGTTTCAATCTATCTTGCAATCACATCATAAAAATATTATCTCAAAAAAAAAATCATAGAGATTAATTATCCATGTTGTGACTCTTAAAATTTTTCTTCATTTTGTAACTGCCTTTCTATAACTCTGTCAAGGGCAAATGTCAAGTTATCTATTTTCTACTTATGTGTCCAGAGAAGGGCCACAAGGATGATCAGAGGTCTGGAGCACTTCTCCTATGGGGACAGACTGAGAGAGTTGGGGTTGTTCAGTCCGGAAAAGAGAAACTCCGGGGAAACCTTATTGTGGCCTTCCAGTATCTGAAGGGGGCTACAAGAGGCTGTCGGGCTGTCGGGCAGTGATTGGACAAGAGGGAATGGATTAAAGCTAGAGACAGGTCGACTCAGGTTAGACATTAGGAAGAATTTTTTCCCCATGAGGGTGGTGAGACACTGGAACAGGTTGCCCAGAGAGGTGGTGGAAGCCCCATCCCTGGAAGTTTTTAAGACCAGGCTGGATGGGGCTCTGAGCAACCTGCTCTAGTGGGAGGTGTCCCTGCCCATGGCAGGGGGGTTGGAACTAGATGATCTTTAAGGTCCCTTCCAACCCTGACAATTCTATGATTCTATGATTCTATGACTTTTCCTCAACATATTGATTTCCCAGCCCTAATTCCAGTATGATTTATACTGGAGTCACACCAACGTAAAGTGCATTGGCCATTCTGATTTTGCTCCTATCTGGACACATATACTAAAGGAATTCTTTAATGTTTAATGTTTCTAATTCATGTTTTCTTTCACCCAACCATTCTTGCGGATAAACCCAATTTTATCACCATTAATATTGCAAATCCAATATTCTCAGGGACAAGCAATTGGTATGTTGCTCTGCCTCATGTATTATTAAAAAAATTGTCATTGTTAAAAAAAGTTCTCATTGCATGTTATTTATCATCACCAGTGGAGATAATAAGAAGCCTATATGTTTTGACCCCATTTCCTCAATGCATTTTGTAGTTCTGATAGTTGGAAAAATATTAAATTTTAACTTGTGACCCCAACACAAGCTATAAACTCTATCCTTGACTGCTTTTCACGGCTCAAAATGGGTGTAAATTTGGCATTATGATGATCCATTGGTGTTTTGTATTCTCTTTGCTTGCAGATCACTGGTTTTACAAAGACAGAGCACTTAATCACATTCTGTGATTCTGTGATTAATGATTATATTTGTGTACATATGCATGTGTATTTATTTGTATTTATCTACATTCACATGATTTGAAATGTATGTCAGCACAATGCCAGTGGAAATCATTAAACAGTCTTCTCTAGATTTTCTTCTCATCTGAGAATTGACATTGCTCCTCTACAGTAATATATAAACTTCTATGTGATAATGTACAAAAATGTTAGCAATTTACAAAGTTAATAAATTTTAGAGACTTTTCAGCTCTGCAAAAAGGCAAAAACGAGGCAAAATTCAAAGCCTCTCTCCTTCCCACCTTGCTCCCTAGCTTTTTAATTCTTTCCTCTTGACAAAGCCTGGAAAAAATTTAAGCTGGATCTATGCTCTGCTGTAGCTATATTTTGAACAAATATACACCTGTCAAACATTTACTTTCTTGATATTGACAAAATAAGCATTTTATAAGGTTTTAGAGTAGATGTATTTCCTTGTAGTTTTGTTTGTAATAGGAAAAAAATGGTTTGTAGGAGAAATTAAAGGGCTAATTTCCTCAATCTGGCAAATGGCTTCACATTTATACCTGTATTAAGGTAGTGTGAAGTGGGCTTACAATGTTACTAATAAGAAACCAGCTACTGTGGAAGGCTGTTGAGGAAACTAGAATTTTTCCCTCTTCAAATACAACAGCACTCACTCTGTAACTTGGGTGTACAGAACTCAACCCATCTTCCAATAAAGAACAACTATCATTTGCTTTTGCTAAGAATGTTTTGGTGTCATGTACTATTTGAAGCTGTTCATCTTAGTGAACTGTGAGAAAGAGATTTTCAGATGAATAAAACTTTTCCTCTGTTTTGATCCTTTTCTTCTTAATTGCAATGAAGAGAACTGAACTAAATAAGAAATTTATTAATTTAAAACCTTCAGCCTTGTCTTCCAGTTGTGCTGTCTGATCTACGGCCAAGTCCTGCTCAAGTTGTTACAGAGATGCTTTCAGTTAAGTCCTCTGACTAAAGATTTCATGCTGTTGCTGGAAGTGGCTGATATATTGTAATTGTTAAATTACTTCCAGCCAAAGTATGCCTCTGCCTTAGTAAAGGTATATATTTTGAAGAAAAGGATTTTTTTTTTTTTTCCCAAAAATCGGTGGTCACCCACCTAAATCAAAATCAATTCTTAAATCCTGCTCATGAGGTTACAAAATGTCATATTCGAGGGGACCAGTCTGTCCTGTTTACCTAGCACGTTTCTTCATTAAAATATCTAATTCTATGGGATATTACTGATAATCACAATGAGGAAAAAAGTTAACTCTAGTTAGTTCTTTAAATAAATACTGTCCAAACTGAGTAATAGGTACTGATACTGAAGAATCACATATACTTTGTTTTTTCTATATTTCACTGGTTCCTGCATACTGGCCACTTCACTCTAATTCATTAGAGCTACTCTTCTATTCTTATATTTTGTTCTGAGTTTTAACCTATTTTTCAAATTTATTCTTACTTGCTGTGTCCTCTTTCTACACAATCTGGCAAACAACCATTTCCAGCACACACTGCCCCTTTATTTGACCCAACTTCATTTAAAATGGCATAAATCTGAGGATATGCACCCAGTCCACAGGAATAGACATCAGAAGAGAAACAGGTTTTGCTGGTGCTTTTGATCTAGCTATTATCTAGATTTCTGACTGAATTTCATTCAGTCTAAAATATTACTGTTCATCACATTCAAACAGTGTGACAACTGGAGAGCCATGGAAAGAAGACAGGCTACAAAGCTAGTAAAGGGTTTGGAGCATGTGTCTTACGAGGAAAGGCTGAAGGATCTGGGGCTGTTTAGCCTCGAGAAAAGAAGGCTGAGGGGAGACCTTATTGCCCTTTACAACTACCTGAAGAGAAGTTGTAGCTGGGCGGGAGTTGGTCTGTTCTCCCTGGTGACAACTGACAGAACAAGAGGAAATGGCCTGAAGTTGAACCAGGGGAGGTTCAGGCTGGATATTAGGAAGCATTTCTTTACAGCAAGGGCTGTCAGGCATTGGAATGGCCTGCCCAGGGAGGTGGTGGAGTCACCATCCCTGGAGGTGTTTAAGAGCGGTTGGATGTTGTGCTTAGGGACATGGTTTAGTGGTTTTTGATAGGGCCAGTAGTAAGGTTGGACTTGATGATCTTGAAGGTCTCTTCCAGCAAAAACTATCTATGATTCTCTGATTCTATGTTGGTTAGAAGAAGGCTATTGGTACAGGACAGGATGGCAAATTATTACAATATTAACAAATACTACCACTGACTGCATTGGAAAAGAAGCAGAATGCTCTTGTCCCCAAACAAAATTACAAGTAACACCATACATTACAATTGCCAGAGAACATGCTTAGAAAATAAAGGATAAATGCTACCAGATGACATAAACAGGAAAATCAGTATTTCAGTTTGAACCTCTTCTGGGGGGGGTCAGACATATGTTTCGGGCTCCAGCCTTGGTGGAGTAATTCACCACAGCAAGCTCCAGAGGCTGCCTACCACAGCCCAAACAGCCCAGAGGTCCCTGCTGAACAGCTCATGACAGTGCAGGTAGAATACATAGGGCTTAGAGACAACATACACACAGTGCTGGGCTTACTGCTGCTCTTGTATGGACTGTTCTGGTCTTGCTGCATAGTCTCATAGCTCTGGGTTAAGGCAGTCAGATGACAGGCAGCCTGACTGACACCTCACTTTTATACAGAGGGACTTTGCTACTTTTTTTGAGCTTACATGACTACAAGAATATGGTTATGTCTGGAGTTATATGAATGGCTAAGAAAAAATTACACCAGAAGGCTTTACTGATGATCAGAGGAGAAATACAGATATCTCCAGAGGGTCATTCATTTAATCTTAAAAGAGGGAGAGTTAGTCACCCTGCAAAATGCTGTTTTCATTCACCATGCCATTAGATTCTATGATGAAGTTCTGTCTTCTACAGGAGGCCATGATCCATTTCCAGCTACAAGTAGAATAAAATAAACTGTAATAGCAATACTTTATTTTAGAACAATATTCAAACAGCCTACATGTCTTTTTTTCCAGTTTTTTTCATACACTGCTCAGTTACATAAAAGGCAGCTTCTGCAGTGATTTCTTTGGCTCCCTCCAGCAGCCAAAATGCAACCTGTCTTCCAGAAAATTCTCTTTTGATTTAAAACTGCAATGAAGTTTTACCATATGTACTGGGAAATTATGAAGTCAGCAATGTTTTCTTTGCTAGCTTCACTTCATTCCATATATATCAAAATGCTGTAGTCAAATAGCCAGTTTTACATTAATTGTTATTAATAACCCCATTATGTATTGTGCAGAAAGGTTGTTTAACATGTCTGCATTAGGTTATTTAAATGGATGTTGCAGTACTGTTTATAGTCTCATTTTCTAGGACATTACAAATACACACAAAATTCTTCTTACTCTTGCAGGAGTAACAGGTTTAGGAACCACTATCTTTAAATACATATGGCACCAAGTAAGAGGTTTGCTGCACACACTTTATAGCTGTTAATTGACAAGTTGTTTAGCTTGAGGGTTCATGGGAATCTGTAGATTAAGCGATTTTACCAGACATATCAAAATTTCAAAAGTTGTTTTATTGTAGCAACCTTGACTCCACGAAGAAGGTAGGGTGAGCCTTTGGTCTAGTGCAGTGGACATACATCAGTGGACAATGTAAGAAAAACTATTATGTCTTTTTCAAATAGTAGACATCTATGTGTCAAAGAAGTATTTGTTACATTTACTACATTCTGGCCTTGGGAACTTTTCATATCTACTTACCTTTTCTCTGCCCCTTTTGTTCTGTTATTATGAGGTGAACTGAACCATATAGGGCTGCAGGAATTAAAGATGAACTAAAACAAACAAAAAAAGTTGATAAGTGTCCATAAAGGTTATTTCAATGGAAAATTTTCATCTGTTTTAAAATACTGAGATCCCTTTCATAGCTGAATAACACTCTGAAATATAATCAATGTCAAATCACCCCTTTGAATGGGGTGCTGTTATTGGAGGAAAAGGCAGAGAAAAGGAAAATATTTCTTTTGCCATGTTTGGCATTTCTTGGGCCAGACCATGTTTTCATTTAGGGTTGAGTATTTTTTTCTCCATGAAGGTAAGATCAAAGAAAATAGAAGCCCCAAAACCTGAATTCTTGGAGTCAAGGATGAGAAACAGTCATTATTATGGTAACTTACTTGACTTCTTTTTTTCTTTTTCTGTTAAATACCATCACACTGGATAAAAAAGAGTGCAGGAGAATGACCTCTCTGTTATCTGCCAAAACAGCTTGCTTTCAGATCAGTAATTGCAGAGGACCAAACTAATCTCTACCACAGAAACCCTCTATCACGAAAGCACATTTTCCTTGCAACAGCAGGTGACAAAGTAATATAATTCAGCATTGTTCATGAACAAAAGGCAAGTCTCATAGTCTCTCCTGATTATAGAGCTATAAACAAAAGGAAGAAATCTTACAAGAGCTCAGGCAAAGCTGAAGGCAATACATGAGTGAAAACAGTATGTTCAAAGACACTGCAATGGAGGCAGATGTTTTTTCACTGGTCTAATTGCGCAAAACTTATTTTCTTACTCATTCTTTGACCTTAGTGTTAGTTTTATTTGAGTAAACACTGGTTAGGACTTCTTGTCTAAGATTTAGTAAGTTAGGAACACTAGTCCAAACATGATGAGGCTCATCTGGGTTTGAAAAGTCAAAATAAAAATAGACACCATAAAGATGCGGGCAACTGAAGCTGAAGTCAAGACAACCTATAACACATGGATGACCAGGGTATTGTGCCTGATTCTCTCCTTTGGCCACATAAGGGAGCAGGGTCTATCACCTCTGTCATGTAGATGGCCTGAGGCACTCATTGCCCAAACCTAGTTCTGTCTGCTAAATCAGTCACCTGCAGATACTTTACACATGGCCTACTTTTTGTCAGCACTACCAAACCAGCTCTTTCATTTATTTGTCACACGGCTAGTTTTTCATGTGACATCTGCCCATCAGTTCTAATTCAGACAGGAACAGGTTTCAAAGTTCAGATTCTTACATTGTCAAACTCTCAGGGGCAGGTAGATGAACCAGGAAATGTTCAAAAAAAAGTGTAGGATATGGAAAACAGCATAAGACCCAGACTGTTTTGTAAGTGACCCCATGTGGTTATCACATGCACCTGTCTATGCTGAAGGGATATTTCTACTTTAAAGAAAATGTTGCAGAAATGCTTATTCAGGAGATGGATTTGATAAAACTGCATTATTATAACACTATCATCCAGTTCAGTAGAGTTGCTTACCATTGCAAACTATTTCTTTAACACTGAAAGATTTTTTCTCTTTTATTTTCAGTACAAAAGAGCAATTCTATGGTTTTGCTGAACTATATGAATGAGTTGAATCATCTGTAACTCTGATAAGGAATGAAGGTAGTGTGTGAAAAAGCAGCACACTGAAAAGAAATTCATGCTTGCAATGAATGATGCATGAAGGTTCTCTTCCTGAAGAAAAATATGAAGCTACTGTATAAGTCTCTACTTAATAATAGAGTAAGTTCAAACATTTTTTCTAAAGGCATCTTTGTCTTTGTTTTCATTATTAGTAGTCAAGCTATTCATTCTTCCTCTCATAAAAGATATTACATGTCATTATGGATAAAGCATAATGTTTTTATTTCTCTCCAGTGATCTCAGAAAAAGCGTATTCCAGACCTAAATAAAATCTTTTTTTTTTTCTTTCCTTTCTAGCAGAAAATGGATAGCAACACAAAATCAGTTATATATAGGTCATCCATGAAGTAATTTTGAGCAATAAAAATTGTTTTTCTGCCAGATAACATAAAACTCACACCCAGAAAAAAAAAAGTAACACAAGACCCAAAGACTCAAAGTTCCTGTATTTCTTGACAAAATATCAAAAAGCATTTTAAGGCAATCTCAGATGTCGGTGCAAATAAACATTGGTCTGTTACTTTGGGCCTCTTCGACTCCCTTTCTTTACCATGCTGATTAATTGATAAAACAAAGAAAATATCTGCAGCTGGCAGTTGCACAGCAACAAGAACAATTTGCAAATGTGATCAGACTTCATGTTTCCAGACATAGAGCAGTTACTAAAAGGTTTCTTTATGCACACAATGTGAAGATTAATAGTAGGACAAAATAAATAGACCATGGCAGGGAATTTTACAGTCAGCTACAATGACAGTGGACAGAAAGTGGGGTTTAGAACAATCATTTGAGACATCCTAGCTCTAAGAAAGGATACCCCTGCTCTTAGGAACACTTAGTGATCTCTTTTCTGTATGCAAACATACATAATTTGCTGGTCCTCCATACTCACGATAACCATTTGTTATTTGTGTTCATGATCCAGAAAGAGCCCTCTGGAAACTGCCTTTTTTTAGGGGTAATAGTTGCAACAAACCCCTGAGCTAAATATACCTGATATGAAATTGTCACTAAGATCCTTCCACCAAATACATCTTTTGTCAAATAGATATTTCTATATAAGGTGTTCTTCCTGTATTGGTAGGAAACTTGTGGCTAAGCCAGTCCAATTTTGAAATGAAGGTTCAAGAAACAAAAGTGAGGGAAGATGTGCTTCAGGCCAGTGAAATATGTAAGGCATTGTTCTGTCCGTTCAACATAACTAACAAGACTCACTGGTGCCCTAAGTCTCCCCTGCAGCACAGAGAGCCAGAAATCCCAGTCAGTTATGTCACATTAGGCTCGACCTTCTGCAAGGTCACTGAACTCGCATGCCTTTTGTGACAAGGGTGCTAACACAATTCTGTGCAAATGTGTAACTATCCAGAGTGTAATGGGTGTGATCAGGTCAGAAATATTCTACCTCTTGGTTCCCTGGCCCCATAAACATTGAGCACCCAGTTTCTGGCAGAAAAAAGTCTTAACACCTCCATGAATTCACTCTTTCTGCCTTGGGCAGCTTCTGCTAGGGCAGCACTGTGCAGCAAGACAGAGTCAACAACACGTAGAGATGGCATCAGGGAGGAGTTGAAGCTTTTAGTCCAAGAGAGAACCCTGGCAAGTATGGCAGTAACATTCACAGCAAATGGCAATGGGCAAGACAGTCTTCATTGAGATAATAGGCTTTTTCCAGTGATTGCTCCTTGTCACTTAGGAAAACATCAATCCCAGCATTTGCTACCACAGGCTGTCACGTCATATATTCCCCTCCCTGGGCTCTATTTTGTAAGAAATAGTTAATGTCTACTTCTCCCACCAGCAGACTGCTCACTGTGATGGTGAGAAAATTGCTTCTGGCTTCCAGTTTCAATTTATTCATGACCAGTTTACAACCATTTCCTCCTGAGCCAATACTGTCCATTAGCTCAACCAGCTCTTTTCCCTTCCTGTTGTTTATCCTCCTGATATATTTATACAGGGCAGACGTATCCCCTGTTAGCCTCTGCTGAACAAGCCAAGCTCTGTCAGTTCCACTCGTTGGATTAATCGAATCACTTCACCCACCTAGAGCTCAGCTTTCTTGAAGACGTGTCTATTTTCTGTTCTGTGTTTGCTGTTCTTCAGGCAGGTGGTGCCATCCCTGTCTTAAAAGAGTTATTGCACTCTGAATACTAGATAATACTCATCTAATTATATCCTCTTCTCATTCTCCCAAAACACAAGTTTCTACTATGGGGATGAATTAGTTTGGGAAAACAGTGTATGGTACAGAACCCTGGAGCCCAGAAGCTTATGTCCCTATGACGGGTACCCCCAGGAAAAGCAGAAACCCAGAGTCTTTGGGTAGGAATTTAGTTGCCTTGAAGTTTCCTTCTTCCTTCTAATTCCATACAGCTCTGAGTCTATAGTAGCTGAATCCCTCACCAGTGTGACAAAAAGAATAAAATAAAAATGGGTCTTTTCATCCTGTGAAGAAATGTAGTTTTTGGATGTAAGAACATCATTTTGGATGTAAGAACACACATCTTCACCCTTCATGCATATTTCCGTTTCCTTTCTCCCCATACTTCTACATATACTTACATGGATGCTTCAAATTCATCCTGTTGTTTTGAAACCTAAACCCACCTGTATTTACAGCAGTATAAACATATAACACCTCTATAAACTACACAGGAACAGGTTGCCAAGAGAGTTAGTAGATGCCCCATTCCTGGAAACATTCAAGGTCAGGTTGGACGGGGCACTGAGCAACCTGATCTAGTAGATAAAGAGGTCCCTGCTCACTGTAGTGGGGTTGAATTAGATGACTTTTTAAGGTCCCTTCCAACTCAAACCATTCTATGATTCTATGATTTACTGGGATTCTGGGTTCTGGCTGGAACAAACCTTCATAGTTCAACAAATAGAAAAATTTTCATCTAAATGAAAACCAGTCTTATGCTATAGCTGTAAATTTTTATCTTTGGACATTTGAAGCTCAATATATCCATCAGAAAATCCTGAGCTGCTAGGACTGACACATGACTTGGTGATTTAGTAACCACACACCTGGGGCCAGAGTGAGCCAAGCTGGTTAATACTTTCACAAGTGGATAGAGGACCCTTCCCCCCTGCAATTCCCTTCTGCTAGCAGGCACACATGGGTATGGTCTCTGCTCATGCTGGGGCCCAAAGCAGCCCAGAAGGGACATTATGACTCTGCATCTCCCACTCCTAATCACAGTCCATGGGACATACCAAGATTTCAGCACCAAATCTGCTTATTCTGGCTGGTTTGGGAAAATTCTGACTGTGAGGAGCTATTGCTTTCAGGAGGCCCCTGGAGAGACTACTCCTGCTCTTGGTATTTACACTTCTTCCCACATTTGTCTCAGAAGAATTTGTTGGCTGTCAGGGAAGCAGCTATGCAGGAGGACCAGGCTTTGCCTGCATTGTCAGGCATTCAGATTCTTTGCCACCACTTCGTTGACACCATTTGTCTAGGGGAAAGCAGTGTTAACATCCTGTCTGAAAGAATAGAAATAGGGAATAAAATGTGTGTTTTGGTTGAGAGGTGCTTCAGGAAGCATTTCCCTGTTACTCATAATGCTTTGCCAGCATACCTTTATAATTCCCACAGCTAAACCATGTTGGTATCAGAAGTAGGACCCAAAGAAGTGCCAAAGTGAGACACGTCATCCTTCTTTCCTGTTCACTCTGGTTTCAGGAACATGAGTCCTTTCATTAGCTGTTTAATTGTCCTGCAAATGTCTTGAGTCAATATTTTGATTTCCTGATTTTACCTGCCAGCGGTAAACAATCTGCTCCCCTTTACAGAGCATCTAACTAAATTTAACAAGCAACACAAGGAGGAACGCTCCCATGTCTGCTGGGTTGGAAAATTGTAAGTATATTTAACAATTTAAAGTATGCATGCAGACCTTGAAAACAACCACTTTGTTCTGAATAGGGCTACTGTTCTGCTGAGAATTTTTTTTTATGTTGTGGAAGTAAAAGGCTTTGGATTATATTGAAAATATGTAAAGATGGGAATGCTGAAGCTCCATGGATAGACTAAAAAACTAAAACTAAATTACTAAAGCATTAAAATTAATATTTGGACTGTATCTTATATTTTATATTTTCTGAAGTGTGAAATCAAATTGTTTTTTAGCTGATGGCCAATGACAGATGGAGATAAGTGGGGATTTTTTAACTCTCATATAACCAATAAAGAGTTGAGATAAATTAGTGACTCACCTGAAAAATCCTTGCACATTACAAAAGGCCTACCAAATTTCCTGAAGAGGAAAAGATCTCCATTTAGAAAGTTACAATTGTTCCTCAAAACTTTGTAATGTAAGAAATATGGTGTAGCAGAGCCTTTCTGTAGCTAGCATGCACTCTGTTTGATGTCCAGGAAACACCCTTCTGCATTCCAACAGGATCTATGAAAAGGTAAGCTAATAAAATGTTGATATCCTGTCTGGAACAATAAATGTGGAGTATAGAGTTAGCTTTGTTGGATGAAAAACAAAAACAAAGATCTCTTTCTTATAACTACTAGTCCAACATCTAGGTAAGCATCCACTTTAAGGATTTTGGGGGATGCATGTTGGTATTGTTATTAGTGAAGAATGAGAAAGAAAAGAGCTGTGAACATGTTATAATGCCCTAATTATACATTTCTATCAACAAAATCAGTCCATTGCTGGTTTTTTTTTTTTTTTTTTTTTTTTTTTTTTTTTTTTTTTTTTTTTT
>JANVCC010000018.1:34906110-34957631 GCA_025345505.1 Todiramphus chloris collaris | reverse complement strand
TTTTTTTTTTTTTTTTTTTTTTTTGTGGAAACCAAACATTTTAGAAAGCAGCGCTGCAGAAAACAGCTGGATTTATACTCAAAGGAAAAAAAAAAAAAAGGTGATTTCCTGTGTCTTTGTTTTGGAGAGTTTAGAGGAATTCAAGTCAGGCTCTGTGGTTCCACAAGGAGAAGCCAGCCTGGCCAGTTCTGAATTAAACCCAACAAAAATGGGTGCTGTACATATTAGCAAGACAACCATAATATCAAAATATGGGTCAGATGGGTTTCCCTTGATGTACTTCCAATTTTATCAA
Source organism: Todiramphus chloris collaris (assembly GCA_025345505.1). Taxonomy (NCBI): domain Eukaryota; kingdom Metazoa; phylum Chordata; class Aves; order Coraciiformes; family Alcedinidae; genus Todiramphus; species Todiramphus chloris. Next base: position 34,957,336 of record JANVCC010000018.1, on the reverse strand, counting down.
TCCCAACTTTTTATTATTGTTATTTCTAAAATCCCAGCTGCACAGCATTTTCAGGAAAAGGGGAAGAGAGACAGCAGAAACAGGTATGGCTGAGTCCTTTGCTCTTTTAAATCTTGCCCTTGGTATGTCAACACCTACTCACTGTAATATTTTCTGGTACTGATGGAAGTTCCCTTGCATAATCCAAGCAAGCCAGAAGGGATGCTAGCTATTGACCTTCAGACATTGTTGTAGTGGACAAAATCTGGAGCTTGGATGTTCAGGTATGCAAATGGGCTGTAAGGAATCAAGCCTTGCACTGGATTGGGGGCACAGAGTACAAATACCATCTGAAGAGTCCCCCTTTTCCACTGAGCTAAGCAACATACTATTAACAAATTATAAAATAGATTAACATGATCATATTTTCTGATACACAAAAGAAAACCTGCCCTATGCAGCCACATCTGTTTCTTTGATTTAAATTCATGCTCATTCCTGTTAGCAGTGGATGAGTGGTTTGGCAAGTTGCATTGCAGCCTGCTTCACTGGAAAAAGGCTTCCTGGTGAAATAAACCCCTTTATGAGACTGGTATGAATATATTTAGCAAATTATTTTATTAACTCCCCCTCCTCATTAGTGACTGCATTCTGGGGTGAAGCACAAACCTTACATTAACAGACCTACTTTTTTATAATTAAATTTAGGAGACCTTTCTCTCTAGTCACCCTAGATGCTCTCACAGCAGGACTATGACTATTCATAAGGCTCTTGCAGAGAGCTGATTTGCAATGTAATTCCAGTGCAAGAGGTAAGGCTGCAATGTAACAGATTAATCTCTAAACTGTGAAACTACACAAGTTGCAAGAGAATTACAACTTCTGGAGAGAGCACTCAGAAAAGGGAAAAGAGAGAAGCAGGGAGCAAATGAGTTTCAGAACACAGACAACTACTAACTTGGGGCAGAAAACCATAGACAAAAGTAGAATAACTGTACACAGGGTGCACATACCACACGTGCTTTTTAAGGAGAAATTAAATGGATCATAGAAGATGCTTATAAACTTTGCATTTTTCCTGTGCTCCTGCTGTGGAGCTTGTCAGTTAATCAATTAATGGCTAAAGATATGCATCATTGTTCACGACATTTTGATACTAAACGGACCCTCACAGGAGACCATCTAACCTGTAAATTGCTGGGTGTGTCTGAAACTGTAACAGGCACTTTGAAGAGTCACTATTTGTACACAGGTTTCATTTTCAAGAATACGCTTAAGCATCAAGCATGAGGCAGGGGGGAGGTTTTTTCCATGACTTAAAAAAAAAAAGTGTCTATGATCACACTGTCAGCAAATACTTATCCCGACTCTCTCCCTGACAGGCAGCAGCCAGGCCCCACCACACTGCACTCATCTACCAGAACTGCACTGGACTACAATAAAATAAAGCATGCCAAGAAAGACAGTAATTGTCATAACTCACACTGATCGAGGCTAACGAGAGTACTGCCCTGTCTGTGCTTGGCTGGAGAACACCAATGGGAACGGAGATTTGGTAACAAAAATAGAAAAATCCCACAAACATGCCTATAAATATCATGTGGGTCAGGGAACTCGTTTAAACATACTTTATGGCTTGAGGTGTCAACCAGTCAGAAAGCACAAACAAACGGCAAATAGCAGGTTTCTGAGACTGAGAAATCAAATACTTGTGAATGCTTAAAGTCTTCAACGTGGATTTAAGCAGAATTTCAATTATGTGCAGGCCTTGACAGGCCTGCATAAGGTTAAACTTCCTATTTTCCTCAAGAGCTAACACTAATACCCAAAAGCCAACACCTGAGGAACAATCTGTGACAGACGCAAGCTCTGATAGATTGATAGATTGATAGATAGATAGATTAATAGATAGATAGACAGACAGACAGACAGATAGGATAGGAACAGCCAACCTGCAAATGCTGGAGCTGATAGCATATAAAAGATTAGCTTGAAACATCTTTTCCTTGGATTCATATCCCTTCCTTAGTCATCCTTTACTTTTATTCCTAAACATGGTTTTCTGTCCTTTTCCTATCTACCAGCACTCACTATAGCCACAATATAAGAGGTCAGACTTTCAGTGCTGCACAGGATTTAATTTTTCCTTGAATCCATTCCCTATCTGCCTTCCCCTCTGCTCTGGCATCAGAGACCTAACCCTAGTATCCATCTGCTCCTTCTTTTAGAAAGTAGCCTTCCCCACTGGCAAGTTCCCCCTCTTTTCCTGCTATCCAGTACATTTAAAACACCCTTCCTTTTATTCACCTGACAAATGCTCCCTTTGCCTTCAAATTCTTCTTTAAAACCTAGGAAAGTCTGCCTGTCTTCAGCTCCTCACTGGTGATCATCTTGAGCATACCTAGAGTACAGGCTTTCTGGGACAGTAGGTGTGCTTATCTGTGTAGTTTAGAGGCAGCATGTAGATTTACACTGCAGAACAAATAAATAATGTAGAAAATTAGGTCCAGTGGAAAGTCTTACCTTTCTTTCTGTTTTCATAAGCCAAGGAGTACTTTGAGTCTTCAGTATGCTGCCACTCCTCTACTTTCTTTATGTTTTAAATTGTCCAAGTGCACTACTGAAAATAAAGAAAGTTGAGATAAGCCTTAAAAATGAAGAAAAATTTTACTTTAAAATATTATTTCATCAGGTCACCGTTGGAACTAGCATCCTGTTCCGCACGACCTCATCTTTGTGATCTAACAACTTACACTGCAAATGTGCTGATTTTAAAAGCTAATATTAGAATCGCATTTTTCCAAGTACCCACCCACTGGTACTCTCCACCTTGACATAATGAGATCACTTTTCTCTCCCCTAATACCATGTATAACAAAATATTGACAGACAGACCCTGGGTCTCTACAGTTGTCAAGGGCTTTGGAAAAGTGTCAGTGAGAATGTCCTGAAAATTTTGTTTTCATTAAAGAATTGATGCTATCAGCTTCTTCTAGGATGCTGTGCCATTGAAAAATAAATAAAAAATTCATGACGTCTAGTTTCCCTGGACATAGGAGGAATCAAAAAGGAGGAGGCAATCTCTATTTGCAGTTACTGGTCTCCGTCCAACTGGCATGTTTTTCTTTCTCTCTGACGTTCTTGCTTTCTTTCTTTCTGACACAGATACCTGGTTTTCTGGTTGCTTCCAGCTCTCACTCTGCTCCCTGTCTGCTTCTGGCTTTTAACAAACACACACCCCAAACAGAAAGATCCCCAAGTATCTTTGCATTACATTCCCTGCAAATACTCTCTTACCTAATCTCTGACTATTTTTGGATTGTCTCTGCATTCCTGAATGTCTCTCCTCTTGCTTCAGCTACCCAAAGCTCTGAATTTTATTTCCCCCCCCCTTTTATCATGATGGACAGGTAAGCAATGTGGTTTATACACTCCAGTCTTTAAAGTGAACATTTTTCAACTTCTGTTTTTCCCCTTCTACCCTCCATTTCCACTTAGTTTAAGTTGATCTTTGCTCATTCTGTTGGTGGAAATGTGCTGTTCTGCAGCTCCCTCAAAAACAGGGGACTAGGAGGGGAAGCTGTGAAAATGATACCCATTGCTGTTTGGTCTTAATTTCTAGATAGATGGAGTACTTGTGCGCTTCAAAGTTTCATCTTGAGTGGTTGTTTTAGTGATATTTCCATTCAAGATGAAGTCCTTATCTCACTGGACAAATCGTTGACTAAATTCCAATTGCCAGAACTAGAGGCAAGACTTTCTTTCTAAACCTTTGCAGTAATATTTTGATGAGTTAAAAATATCGTAAACATAAGGAAAAAAAAAAAAAAGTATTAAGCTAAGTACAAACCAAAAGTTAGGTTTTAATAGTCTCTTCTCTTGCAGGAATGGACAACTGAAGTACAAGGGGGAAGATGACTGAAATGTTGCAGAATCTGCTGCAGATCTAGGAACTGAATCTGGAACTTGGAGTCCTTTTCCAGTTCCCTGAAAACAAACTTCCATGATTTGTGTAGAAAAAAATGTTCTTGGTGTAGTTCTAACTTACACAACTAAAACGGCAATAATGACCTTATTTAACTTTATCATCATCAGTATTTAAGTTATAAAGAATGTTTTAGTTAAAGAGAAAATGGATCTAAGCAAAAGTTAAAGAGAAAATGGATCTAAGCAATCACACAGGCACTTTCTAAAGGAAAGTTTGCTTTGTAGTTTCATCCAGTACAAAACATTCCTGTGTCCTTGTCTGTAAGGTCAGAAACTACCAGGAGAAACACCAACCCATGGCATGGTATGGAAGTTCTTCCATGCCTCTCCAACTGTTCTCTTTGCTTGCCAGTGCTTGATTTTTTATCTCTGCCCAGTGACGTCGCTGCAAGCAGAGCAGCTCACCAGGCAGCAGTCTGTATTTCCAGAGCTGGCAATGAGTCATGCGTGAAGCTGGCCGACGACCCATGCTGTCTGTATGTATGCAACCATGGATCGTTACACAGCAATATAGTACAATGTCTTGTTCAAAACCTGTCTCATTCTATTTTGATCCTCACTGACTTTGCTGGCACTGAGCCACAGCTGGTGTTTACCGACCTTTCAGAGCAGCACCGTTGGCTGTAGGAATAAAAATAACTTCTTTTGGAGGTTGTGCACAGACACTGATGCTGTAGGGTGCATGGCTGGCTGCATGCACAGCAGCCTTCAGCCCTGTCTGTAGGCCATCAGAAAGGATGAAGACAGTCAGCCAGCACCATTTTTGCTGGAGCAGTTGCCTTGGTTTGAGCAGACAGCCCATAATGAACATCTGCATGCTGATAACATGCCTCCTGATCCCACATGGCAATATGTAATGCCTGCTTAGTTTTCAAGGGATGCTTCCAGGCTGTGCCTGTGCTATGAGGCAGAGGCAATCCCCCTGTGACCCTGTAGTCCTGATTCAAAAGCACTTGCTGAGTCTGTTAATAGGACTGCACTGCACCCCCATCCCATCCCATCCCATCACATCCCATCCCTTCCCAGGGTGTGCAGTGGGACACACCAGAGGAAGGTGGTCACTGCTGACAGAGCTAGACCATGCCCAGGGTGCCTGAGTGGATGCAGCAGGCAACCCTACATACAACACAACAGGCTGCCAGCATCTTCCCCGCGTACCAACACATTTGTTGTTGCAATAAAGGCAATGTAAAACACGTTTGCTGAGCCATCAGGTTATTAAAGTGTCTGCTGGGCAGAAAAATGCAGAAGCCAGCTAGCCAAAGTCCCAAGACAAGGACTCCTCCTAATGATCAACCCTGAAGTTGTGAGTTTTTTCAGCCATTAGGTTAGGAAGGTTTCTTTGCACTTGCAGAGAGGAGAAGGCTCTGGCTTCACTGGAGGTCTTGCTCAAGTCAGCTTAAAAGAGACATGCAGAAGCTTAGAGACCCCAACTCAGTCAATATTGTTGAGAGCACTGTTAATTGTATTTTAATATGGTATACAGTTTACATACTCCAGTTTTCAAAGAAAGCATTTTTTGAGCACTAGCAAGATTTCTACCTTGTATGTGGTGTAGCTGCATGTCTTGGGGGCTTGCCAATAGTCTCTGCAGATATACACAGACACTACTCAACCACTGTCCAGAACACACACAGAGCTAGATTGAACTAAAATGAAACAAAGCAAGCCCTGTGCTTTTATGTAAGAGGACAACTATTAAGCTTAGTAGTTTATGATGGTCACTCTATCTCAGAGAAGGAGTTGCAGTATCTGGGCCATATTTGCTGGTTTGTGCTGAAAGGCTAGGCTAACAGGGGATTAGCAGGAAAATAGTTCCAGGATGGATTATCCCTGTGCATGATGGTAAAGAAATTTCACTCACAGCAACACGTACTGACACCATGTTTGGAAGACTGCCCCTGGCAGTGTTACTCCCAGGGTTAGCACAGGGGTGTCCTTCCAGGTCTGAAAAAGCCTGCATGGGACTTTGTCCCAGACATGAAATGCCTTGTCTGACCTCCTTGTGTCCTTGCAGTCTCAGCAAAACTTCCCAAACTGTCATTTCTTCAGAAACTGGTTTTCCTTCTTGAAAATACACAACAGCTTTAAGGGACACCTAACTCAATTTCTGTAAGATTTGGTTAGCTCATGGTACCCCCCACCCTGTGCCACTTCTCACGAACATCTGTCTGATATTATCAGACAGACGAGCAGACAAATTGCAAGAATAATCAAGATAAATCTAATTGTTTGAGACATTTCAGACATGTGTGGTATTTAATTTGTTCATACTGTGGAACATGACAAAATAAATTAGTAGCAGAGGAAAATACTACGTAGTGCCATTACAGAGTGAACATTTTTGTGTGTTTAGTCAAACTACTGCCTAATAAGATATATGAGTGTCAGGTAATAACCATTGTAGCTATGCACTTCATTTTTCTTATTTATCACACCAGTAATTTAGATGCCTTTATTTAAATTCTTCTAACACTTTTATCAAAGCAACAGTTTCTCTTCATTAAAGAACAAAGTACTTGTTTTTGGCATATCAGTGAAACTTATTTTTTCTCTTTGGGGATACAAGCTATATTAATGTTTCTGTGTTAAGCATGATAAAGTCAAGAGACAGGAACCCAGTATTTGTATCCTTTTGTCAGTTAAATACTCTTCTATAAAAAGGAGACAGTAAATTATAGAATGAAATTAACACTATGACCACATAATTCTAGTATTTTTTTCCTACATCAAGAGGCCTACATACAGTAACTCAAATTCCTCTTTTTTGGAAGAGGAAATGACTGTTTGACCTGTTTTACCTGTAATCATTCCATATGAAATGAATAAACCAGTGTTTCCCCATCTCTCACTCTGTGAATGTTGAATCCAGTGCACAAATATTAAGAAACACTTTTGTTCAGAGGCATCTTCACTTGTGTCCCACTGGACAGTATCCTTGCAGATGCAGTCCAACTTTGTCTGCTACAGTTACCTGAAGACTTGAGGAACTATATTTCTGCCTCCTGAGTGGAGAAACTTTATTTCTGCTTCCTGAGTAAGTGTTGTCCATGACTAAGCTCTTCCCTACCCTTGCAGGCTGTGCAGCCCTACTCGTCTTCTACACTTGACTGGGAAATTTAAATGGGAAGATCTTTATGTGCTCAGCAAACTATGACCTGAGCTCTAAAAGATATGAACATGGCAATCAATAGCACTCGTTTTCAACAGTGACATAACGGTTAGAAGTGCTAAGCATCTTTGCTGTAATAATTCCTCTGACAGTAATCTATATAGGTAGCTACAAATATTAAATGGATGCCTGTCTATAGACAGTGCAGTACAGCCAATCAGTGGTACTGTGTAAACACTCAGATTTGTATGCTGGCTATGAATTATCACTTAAAGGTGTGTGAAATTCTGTGATTTCCTACTTCAGTGTTAAAGACACCACAGTGGTACAGATAGATAAAATAGCTTGAAAATGTTCTTCAAAATATTTCAAAAGAATCATAAAAGAAAGAATCATAAAAGACACGGTGTTTTCTCACTGGCTCTATCAGTAGCTCTCCCATCCTTTCACTTTCAGTATCAGCCACTGTATTTATTCAAATATATATACCGGTTGTCAGTTCTTTGCCTCTAACCTTTATACATGCTGTGAGAGGGAAATAATGATAAGACAGAACTATTTCAACCTGAACTCACGAGGTTTCTTTAACTGCAGTTTGAGATGAACCCAAAAACCATTTTCAAAAACATCTTGACAGTCTGTGCAGAGAAAAACTTTACTAATGAAGAGCAGTTATATGCAAGGCTGCTGCCTGCAGCACACACGCTCTCCATCACTTGGGGCAGAGGGGTGCAGGGCGGGTGGGATCTGCTGTGGCATTTCATTAGCTGACTTCATAGCTGTAAAATGAAAGTGTTCACAGAAATTGCAGCAGGTGGTCTGAAGGCTGGAAGAAAATAATCCTATCCCTTAGGAGAGTTATAAACATATCCCAGGTTCTTCCTGTGTTAATCTTCCTCAGGAGACAGTTTATGAACTGTTCAAAGGGCACACAGCTCTGCAGAGATGATAGCTTACTGGGAGATGGTTGCATTAAAAGTCACTGATGCCCATTCCCCTGCACTGGGAATTCCTAATTCTACCAGTCACAGATACCTCTCTGCATAGGTGCAGACATAGAGAAAACAGTCCAAGTTCATTGCCTGTCACAAAGCTACTGTGTGCTAGCTAGGAAATTTAACTCATCATCACAGCATAACGTCATTAGTTTCCACAAATGGTGCAAAAATATCTCTACAGATCAGAGTGGTAAAGTTTGAAGCAGTGTGGAAAAGGTCTACATAACGAAGAATCTGCAGGTTACTGCACTAGGGGTCATTTAAAGAGGTTGGCCTTGCTAACTGCTGTGCTCATTTCTTCAAAAAGCACCTATATCCAGGAAATAAATGGCAGAATTTGATAGGTCTTACTTCAGTAAGGAGATGGCAGGATGTCTCTGCAGAAGAAACTGCTTTCTCTCAAAACACTGACACGGCACCTAGGCAGAATGCCGATGCTAATACTAGGAGAAAAGACAAAAAGTTTAGAAACCGAGGGAAAGCAAAGAAAAAATCATAAAGAAGAAAACTTCAATGGCAGGACAGCTCTATTGAGATTCTGGGCTTGACACCATATCCAGCACAGATACAGCAAGGAAAACAAGATACCACAGAAACAGGAAAGAAGGGTTTCCCTGCCCAGAAACAGGAAGAAGAGAAACATGTCCCTAGGAAGCTGTGGAAACATCAGGGGAAACATCTTGAAGCAGAGACTTGCTTTGATCCTGATGCTGAATCAACTTCGCCAAAAAGGATGAGCCATTTGGACCCATTCCCTGCTGTTTAAGGACTTGTCCTTGAAGTGATGAGCGTATGTGAAAACCCACATACACACTGAGGAAGGGGAGGAAGATGACATCAGGATTGAATTCAGATCAGAAAAATGTGCATAAAAGAGCAAAAAAAACCCCAAAACAACCTCACATTGCAGCATAGGAAAGTTTGGTGTTCCTTTTGTGTCTTTCTGGGATTTTTGGTTCCAAATGACAAACACCACATTTTTGTAACAGATCGTCTGCTTCTCTGGGTACCCAGGCTTCCTTAGATCACCATCTAAGGTTGGTAGGAAGGTTGAAACTAATTTGTAGGACTGGTACTCCACAGTGCTTCATCTGGCAGCAGCTGCCCATCTGTCAGGTCTGTCAGAGAGATGCAGCTGTCTGGTGCTCAGCTGCTGCTCTGGGTCCATCCAGACCATCATCCAGACCACAGCAATCACTTCCTGGGTGTTCAGGGGAGCTGGACAAAACTGTGGCTGCTGGCACTGTGTCATGAAAGAAAAAACATGAGACCTCCAAATGATGTAAATGATCTTGAAAAACTGAGACTCTTCAAAACATTTGCCTTTAGAGGTAAATGTTCACAATTTGGTTTGGTTTTGTTTCTTTTCTAGGAAGAGTGAATTGCAAAGATTGCATGCACTAGGGCCATCTTTGCCAAAAGAGGAATGTGCAAAATTAATAACAAAACAGACACAAAACAAATGTATAATTTCAGCCCCTGACATTTTCCAGCGTCTGATGGATGCTACTATTATGGTCACATTAATATCTAGAATTGGCATTTTAAAGGTTCACCTAGGTTTTAAAAAAATTATTTCACCCCTTTAAAAAAATCCGTTAAAAATAATTCTCAAGCCAAGAACATCACATTTTTGCATTTCTGTGTTAATATCATCACTGTATATGATACACATAACAGGGCATTTTTGTTTCAGTTTTGTAGCATGCACAGTTTTTTTCTGAGGGCATGTAAAAACATAACCTAGGAGTGCTGATTTTGCAGCTTATTTTGGATGGGTTGATGCTTCCAATTATTAAATGCATGAGTTGTGATAACAACGCTGTATGCATTTTAACTAGGAAGAAATTAGGGGACAAAATTCTGAGAATACAGACTGTATACACCCAAATCTCACTACTCTCAGGGAAATAAAATGCACCCACCTGCAAATACTATCACTTCCCTGTCATAATTTTAACTTCAAGTCAGTGGGGTAATGACATCGGAGTGCATACAATGTAATGTTCTGAATGTTGCAGTAACAATGTAATATTTTGAATGTTGCAGTACTATTAAATAAAATTACTACCATTTTTTGATGTGTTCAGAATCTCAAACAAGTCGATTCATCTAAAGCTTGAACGCATCTATCAAAACTCCAGGTCAGTCAGGATACTTGTATTCACAGGGGTATTTATAGCCTTTATTTGAAGCATCCCCTCTCTAGTTGGCCTGGTAGAAGTCCTTTTACTTTGAATTTAAATTAGAGGTAAATGCTGGGGTGTTGCTCACTGTTGTCAGTCAGTCTTCCTTGTCCTACATTTAAGATAAAAAGAAGTGTAGAGCATGTGTGGATCCAACAGATTCTCACAGACCCTGTATATTAGAGATCCAAGCATCCTTTCTGTGACTCCATAGAGTGCTGCACCTCAGTGCCTTCCAGGTCTGTGAGCACAAGGATGGATGACAGTTGTTTCAGACCCATAGGCTTTCTGTCTGGATGCCCAAAGAGATGTGGATGTACAAAAAAAAAATGCTTTGATTGTTTAATAAGCATAATGACTGTTTTGTAAATGAGTGGTATCTCAATTGTTTGGCATTTCAGTGTTTAGATCTCACAAATTCCTATAGGAAATATGCATAAAAACATGAACCTGAAGCAGGCATTGTTGAAGATTACAGAAATGTGGGCTGAAACTGGTATAATGAAAAGCAACCATTTGTTTGTTTGTTTTATTCTAAATCTTTGTGTCTATATAATTTAAAACATATGCAGAATTTTTTTAAGATATGTCTGACTTATCCTAACACAATTAGTATTCTGGATTGTATTAGAAATAGTGTGGCCAGCAGGACTAAGGAAGGGATTGTCCCCCTGCACGTGGTACTGGTGAGGCTGCACCTCTGAATACCGTGTTCAGTTTTGGGCTCTTCACTACAAGGACATTGAGGTGTTTGAAGTCCAAAGAAGGACAACGAAACTGCTAAAGGGTCCAGAGCACAAGTCTTATGAAGACTGGCTGAGGGGATTGGGGTTGTTTAGCCTGGAGAAAAGGAGTCTCAGGGGAGACCTTATTGCCCTCTATAACTAAGCGAAAGGCAGATGTAGCAAGGAGGGGGTTGGTCTCTCAAGTAACAAGCAATAGGACAAGAGAAAATAGTCTCAAGTTGCTCCAGGGGAGTTTTAGGTTAGATATTAGAAAAATTTCTTCACTTAAAGGGTTGTAAAACATTGGAACAAGCTGCCCAGGGAAGTGGTTGTGTTCCCATCTCTGGAGATACTTTAAAGACCTGTAGATGTGGTGCTTAGGGACATGGTTTAGTAGTGGACCTGTCAGTGATGGGTTTACAGTTCTACTTGATGATCTTAAAGGTCTCTCCCAACCAAAATTATTCTATTATTCTATGATTCTGTAAAACTCATCAGTCCTTATAGAGCCTGACCTATAATGTTGTGTTTTCATTATCTTAATCACTGTGAAGACAGGCTGTCTAGCAAGTGAACAGGGGCCATGACAAACAAAAGATCATAATGAGATCTTGAAGATCTGCACAATAGAGTAAATTAGAGAAGTTCTGTGTATGATTTTGTTACACATATCTCAGTAATGACAGTAATCTGGCTTATTTTGCATGTACTGTATTAAAGACACATTTTTCGGTTACCCCAGAACACTGTGCAACTAGATAGAAATGCTTTTATAAAAACATATATAGAGCAAAACCTCAGACTTAGACACTATGGACTCCACTGTGGTGACATACTGCATAGATTTACATTGGCAATGCTATAGAAGTCATACATGTTGAAATAATTTATTTCTGAGCCTAATTTTTCTCTGTGGATTTTGCCATTTGATTAACATTTTTTTCTGTATCCTTTTGCAGGCTCTTTGAAGGTGGTGTAAATTCATCTAGTTCTGATTAACGGAGAGATTCATGCTAGAAAATAAAACGTTCAGTCTAGCTGGAATGTAAATGAAGCCTTTCAAACTAGCACAGATTTTTTAATAGAAAAAGAATTAACCTGGAGTCTTACACATGCACACAAAAAGTCAGGTACCTACATAAGTTAGTCTGTGCTACTGTTCTTGACAAAAGGCAAAATCTATATCAAATACAGTTTGTTTTGCTGCCAGGATAATACTTTTGTGTCTCAAAGTTGCTCGTAAACAGGACAGCACTAGCATTGTGTTGGTACTGTGCAATCTAAAGGATGAGCTGCTAAGTCTATGATACATGAAGGCACTTTTCAAGCACTTAAATGGAAAATCAGATGCCCAGCCATTGCTGGCTGACCAGAGGGGCTGGGTGCTCAACAGACCCTTTGCATCAAGATTTCCTTTATTTTGTAAGGGAAAACCCAATCTACTCCCCACTTTGAGGTAGATGACTCCCTTTAGAGTCACAGCAGCTGCAATGGAGTTTTCAAGCATGATAAACACATATTAATATATGATAAATTATTTGCAGTGGCATAGTGAGATGCATACATACCTACATACGTAGGGAGAGACTTCCATACATCTGGAAGCCGAGTCACAATCAGAATGTTTAAGAATTACTCTTCCAAGGTATCATTTTGGAGTTGGTACTCAATCATTCAAGAACCAGAAGACTCCTGACTCTAGGTTAGGAGAGGTAGATGCATTTCAGGGCATATTATAAGAAAGTGTCAGGTGAATACTGGATTACCTAGACCATGAAATTAGTAAATAACTCCTAAAAACTGTTTCTTTCAATGAAAGAGAAACTTGTCCAGAACAAGTTATAAAAATGCATTAAGTTCCCTCTGCAAAATACAGAATGAACGGGGAAGAAATGGAGATAGAGAGTATATCTACTTCCTCCCTGTGCACACCAGGAAAATGTTAACTGTAGCACCCTTGACTCTTCCCAAAAGTCCCTAAAGTCAAAGTTGTGGAATAAGTATGAGACAACTAAAATTTCAGACTCCCCTCCCCCAATAAGGAAGTGACTCCCATCCCCAGGCCTGTCCATCTAGCATCTCTCACTGCTGCTTTTGTTTTTGCATAGGATCCCAAGGCAACAAAACAAGGCAAGGTCTAAGAACAAGTCAGAATAATTCACCCGTAAAACTCCTGGCTGAAGTTTAAAGACCCTCACTTCAGCTGGGTTGGTTTGTTTCATGTTAGCTTATTTGTCATGAGAAACACAAAACCCCTTTCACAAAACCCACTCCCTTCCCTTATCTATACATCCTTCTACAGTGCTATCATGCTGAGGAGCAGAAATTTGCTTCGACCACCCTAGAGCTGCACCAAGTGCTGGGTGTGTATGTGATTGTGCACAGCAAGATCAAGGTATGAGGTCCAGTACAGTATGCATGCTCTCACACCTACCTCTGTGCACTGCAAAAGTCCTTCCTTCCAGGACACACAGGAGGGTAGTGTGGAGCCAGACACACCTGAAGGGAAAGTGGGTGTCAGAATGGTGAAGCTGTATCCTTCCATCCACATATCTGGTAGATTAAGGTTAGGAGGCATGTTTCTCAGGACATGGGCATCTCTTTAGAGATCAAAGTTCAAGTTTATTTCGTTGCAGAGAAAACGGAAACTAAATTTAGCTTTGGGTGTCAAAAAAATTGTTGTTGTAATGGGCCAGGTTCATTTCTGGCATGAACAGACACAATTGTCATCGATTTTGATGGTTTATGGAAGCAATTTATCCTCAATGTTAACTCCACTGACTTTGATGCAGTTACATTAGGGCTTAATGTAGCCTGATATTTTTATCAGGGGAAGGAACAGAATTAAAAGGGCACATGTCTCAGTTCAGGCATTTGTTTTCTACTTCCCCATTTTACACAAGCTACATTTTTTTAAGCTATGTATCCTCCAGATCTCAGTTTTCCAGTATTGCCATAGCCTTAGGGGTTTTTTTTCCTCTACCTACTATTTGCATCTGGGTTTATTGACAAATTGTCACCTGTGATGTGTTTTGCTGTCTCGCAAGATTACAGATGACTGCTGCCTTGCACTGCTTCTCTTCTCCCTATATCTCTTGCATACTGAGTGGGCTGCTTTCTGGCCAGTGAACACCACCAAAGAATTTATATTAAACACTTTTTATGCATTCTGCAGCCTAGAACTTTTCTTCTTTTAATGACTTCACAGAAAATGTCCTGAATAAGTGCAGGGCAAAGACTTTCACGTGCGTTGTTAACAACTTCAAAATACATATATTTCATACATGTTATATAACTGATGATACAAACTCTCTTCTTTCTAAAAACTTCATTGTTTGGTCATCTGCAAAATTATCATTAGAGTGAATCACAACACTCAACATGGATGCCATGTGCGAGGACGCGAATATCTGTTCCCTCTGTAAGCCAGATTCTTGGAACCCACATAGCTGCTAAATCCAATAGTTTGAGCCGTTCTATCACATCTGCTTAATTCATATTCTGGGCATCCATTGGCATAAGTGTTTGACAAACACTGACACTCTACTTCATAGCAATGGCACTGGTATGGGTACCCCTGGAAAGCTCTCAGTTTTTGACAGGTTGGGCATAGAACTGTTGAAGAAGAATCCAAAACTATCAAAAATTTTGGCATGCTGTGTAGTTTGGTTTCTACAGACAAACAAGTGAAGGTCCCTGAAAACACTTTAAAGATGTTCTGAATTCCTCTCTTCAAGTTTGTCAAAGCAATACCAGAACCTGCTAGAACACGACTACATACCAAGACGTCTGTACAGAGAAATCTGCAACAAAGGTTGCTGCAGACCTCAGAGCAAAGCACGTAGTCCCATGGGAGGTTGGGAGAGCAACAAAGAAGCTCTGAGGCACTTGGTGGGCATCAGAAATGTGTGAAATCAACTTGTAGCCGTACCTGTTCCTCAGGGGTTTGTCTGTTCCTACATGCTTGAACACATGGGCACTGAGGACAATGAGCTACAGCACACAGAATAAAGTTGTCACTAAGCAAGACAGAAAACTACAGACAGTGCTGAAAGAGTAAGTGTGCATGCACATATACCTATGTTCTGCTGTTTGCTTTCTCTGTATATTCATACTTAATTTCCATCACGTTGTCTCCATTGCAGTAATTAACTGAGGTGTGACAACATTTTGATGTCTTCATACACAAACAATACCATTCAGTGGTAAGTCATCTCAAATCTTCCTCAAAGCTCCTTCAAAGACATTGAACAAAGCATGCAAGGACTTGCATTACCCTCTCTGACAAGAAACCATCAAAGAGTTACACCCTCTATTCCTTCAGATCTGCTTACTCATTCCCTCTGCTGCTTAGGCTTCACAGTGCAGGGTTTTCAGACCGTTCTAATTATATTTGCATTTAGCAACCTTCTTCTGAGCTACTGGTCAAAAAACAGCCACAACAAATAAATAAACTAACCTGGGACTGCCAGTTCAGACAGCTGGCATGCTCACTTTGTAGACATCTGCCCTTTCCCTAACACCAACATCACGGATTGTCAGCACTACTCATAGTAGCCTTCCTGCATTAGGATTGTATGTCCTTGGTCTCCCTAAAAAATCAAAAGACCTTAGAGACTGCTGAATTCCTCTTTCTCTTTTTCTTCTTTATTGGGCTTTGCACAGCCTTGGAAAAATGTCTGCAATATCTTTCATAAACATCATCATTTATTAATGTACTGCAAGTCTGAAACAGCCCCGTTGTTTGGGTGCTTGGTAACATCTGAGGTTAGCTCATTTATAAAGAGGAACAACACTGGAAAGTGTGTCACTTCAAAGAACCACGCTGATGAAAAGTTGCTTAGAGCTCATCCAAAATTCTGTCTCACGCCGGATCTTTAATATAGTTTCTTTTGGACTAGCTTACAGCACAGGGTTTTTTTCTTTTTTTTCCCCCTAATAACCACCAGTATATTTGTATGCATTATTTTAATGAAGAGATTTTATTTCGCTGTTATGTGAGAGATATGGAAACTGCACCTGGGAAATTTGGCTGGCATTTCTGTAGAAATGTAACAATAGTGTGATAGTTTAACCAAGCGGGTATTGGTATTTAACTTGATTTTCTTTTCATCTAGAAATTTCAAATGTAATTTGAATATTCACATGATAACAAGCCAGTGACTCATTAAAAGTTTTATCGTGTTCTATAGAGTGAAATGCTGTGGAAATAAGCAGTATGTTTACAGGTTGAACAGATCAAATACAGCACAGGACAGAAGGGAAGGACACACAAAAATAAACAGTCACCTTTGTCATTTCCGAATGTGTGCATAGGCGAGGATTAGGATCATCATGTAATATTCAGTAGAGTTGCATGGGAAATACATTTCCCATAGCAACAGCTGGCTTAGACGTTAGAGTAAGATTAAAGAGAGCCTATTTAATCTATGTTGTGTTTTAAATGAATGGTTATCTGCCAAACCAGCAGGTCACAACAGGAGCTTCTGTGAAGACAAACATCTTTTTGCAAAAATTATACTCTTTCTGTGCGTTTGGTTTTCTTATCTCATAGTGGGCAATCGTGCCATTCTCCAGGTCTCTGTGTAAATACTAATTCACCATTTCAGTTCTACACAGTTAGCCAAAAAAGCCCTTAAGTAAGTAAAAAGAAATGTAAAAATGTTCCTAAATTCAAGATGTTAAACTCTGATTTGTACCTAATTCCATTAATACATACAGTTCAAATTAAAATGTAACATCAGACTTTCTGGGTAATTTGGCTTTAAAAAATCCAATAAAAGACAAGATTGCATTATAAAAATAATACGGTTTTGCTCTTATCTCCAGTTCTGTTAAAAGACAACTAGAGGCAAGTAATAACTTCTATAAATGAGTCATTATCAGAGATTACTGTTTTTAAATAGCATCCAAAAACTTGTCTGCCATTAAAGAGCAAAGAGGAAAGATTTGACTTTGCTTCTTGTACAAAAAGATTAGTTTCAAGTCCTCAAAGGCTTACATATTCAAGTTCCATCAAGGGCCTAGGTTCATTTCATTTAACTAAAGGATCCTAAATTAGGAGTCAAGTCAACACAGACTCCCTATAAAATCTCCAAAGAAAAATGAGGGGTATCAGACCATGACTCAGGTTCCCCAGAAGCTAAATATCCTTCTGAAGGAGTCTGCCTCTTGCTTTTGGGGTTCTTGCAGGGGACAATGCTCCTACTGCAATCAACTGAAGGCAAAATGCAAGCCCTTCACTAGAAGTGTGATGGATCATCAGTAGTTCAATGTTTCAGACCTTACAACATGCTAGACCCCTGTGGTGTGGGATGTGCCAGATGACACTGATAAACAAGGGGAGAGGCAGAGAGAAACTGGGTAAAATTTATGGCAAAGGACCATGTACTCATGATTTTTTTACATAGGCATGTCCTGATGGTACTTGCAAATTTATTAATGATTCCTTTTACTTATGTTAATCAGATCACGTACAGCAGGCACCATGGAAGAAGCATTTGTTTTTGAAGTTAACTTAAATAAAGAGCAGATGGTGACTTAGTGAGCAGAGCCTGGATTTGTGCTCTGTTCCAGGTTTGCAGTCACAACCTATTTGTGAGACTTCAAATAATATATAATGTTGGAGCCAATATTCACAAAAAACTACATGGAAAAGCTTACATTTGATAGTTGAGAGTCAGTGCGTTGATTAGTTTTTGATAGAAGGAACTTAAATGTCCTGGAAGCTTAGACCTTTGCGTATCTGATTTATATTTGTGAAAAAGTAAGTTATGGGGCCACACAGAGACAGAGTGAAGGACTTGATCATCCACCAAAAAAGGCATCTGGGAGACTCAGGTTTAATTCCTTGTTTCAAATATTCCAAATATTTCACAGTCCACCTCCCCACAAGAAACGTTCAAAAGCACTAGTCTCCGAGAGAAGCTAGCATCAGGATATTTGGGATATCTGCCTGGACTGCAGGATAACAAAGTTTCCAGTACTCTGACAGATTCTCTTCAGCTCCATTGGTGCCCATTAGTCCCTCTGATGGTGACCACATATACAGCTGATGTTTCCTTTCCTATGGAACATGTCCGAGATGTCCTTCTCTCTTGCCTTTGGTTAAGGTGGTGCAGGTTGTAACTGCTGATCTCTTTGGAGCACCAAAGAAAGGGCACAGCTTCAGTCAGCTACACATTGTCTGAGGGAAAGCACCTGGCACTGCATACCTCTTGTGGTTATCATGTGATGCCCTTTCCCACTTGTCCTTTACAACTTTGTCCATCTTCCCAAAAGCTGATCTCAAAACCAGAGGCAGGGACAACCTGAAGCACATACAAAATTAAAAGATAAATATTCTTTTGAAAGCTCCTCTGCTACAGCACATCCAAATGAACAGGCCAGAACTTCATGTCTGATTATTTTTCAGTGGGACAGGGGTGTCACGTGTTTGCACCAGTCCAGGGAGGGTATGTATATATTCCCCACTAAAATGACTCAATTCAGGCTGAGGTAGAAGCTGTCCAATCTGTCCGTCAGGCTTGCCAAACCTCTCTCATCTCAAGTCTCATTACAAAGAGGGTTTCCCCATTCTTTCACAGAGCACTTTCAGTCACTTCAGTGTGAACTCTGTCTTTGGGCCTTATTGTTGTTAAAAATGCATACCTTTCCTGGATCTGAAATGACCTTTCTTAAAAACAAAACCAAAATCCTTCTATATGTGGGAAAGTAGGTACTGGCACAAATAGTCACTACTGCAAGTGGACATATCTTTGCTTTCCAAGTGACTATGACCCCAGATGGTAGGACATGACTGTATGCTGGCAGTCCTTAAAGTACTAAAATAAAGACCCATTTCAAGTACACTTGCCTCTAAAAAGAGAAAACTATCCTCTATATTTATGTTACATTAGTAGTTGTTTTTGTAAGTTTTGCCAAAATCTGTCCAGAAATTAAAAAAAAAAAAAAAGAAGAAGAAAGAACTTTTGCATGAATCATCCATGTTACAGTCTACATAAACCTACATCATTCCCAAAGAATGTCGCAAATTGCTCCTTGAATGCTAGACTTGAAACACTGATGGGAAAAGGAGGGTATAAAATTATGTCAGAGTACAACCAGTACTAATATGATGGCAATGCAGCATCATTCTGGTAGTCCATGAAATTTCTGTGGTGATACTCTAACTGTAAGACAGATGCCTTTGATACAATAGCAGATGTGGCAATGCTCTATTTTACATCCTATGTTATGCCTCCATCAGTCTGTGGAAATGTAACCTCAAACCGTAAGAGCAAAATAAGGCTGAACTTAAAACCTCTAAAACACTTATTATACAGTCCAGCATTGCAATGGCAATACTGACTGCAGATATGACTGAGGGAACCTCTGAAGAGAAGCTGCTGACACAGATTCTTCTGACAGTATCTTAAAATGAAGACTAATTTATTGAAGACAGTTGTACTTGTCTTTCATCAGCTATCTCATGGAATGGCTTATGAATTTTTCTCATGATCTCTTAGCTATAAGAAGAAGGTTTATGAACATGTGATAGTGGATGCATTAAACTGTCACCCACAAAACGATGATGAGCATACCCATTCCTTCTAATTTATTTTTTTTTAACTTGTTTACTGTTAAGCATAAGAAGATGAGGATGGTCAAGTTCAGGAAAAGATTGCCCAGAGATGCTTTGCAGTCTCCACCCTTGTAGGTTTTCAAAACCCATTCAGATAAAGGCTTGAAAACTCTGGTCTCATTGCATATCTGCCCTTGCTTTGAGATGGAGGTGGTCTTCCTAAGGTCACTTTGCACCTGAACTATGCTATGATCCTATGATCTTAAGATTTATCATTTACAATTTTATAGCTGAAATAATGTGCACTAGAGCCTCATCATTCAGCATTGCATTTCCACCACAGCAGTAATTAAATTGTACAGAAATCTTTGGATCACAGATATCAAAGTGGACTTTAATTTCTCTGACAGCTGCTTGGAAGGATACGGTGGGACACTGACAATCAAGAGGATTTGTGGAAGGGGATAACTTCTTGGCTTAGGTATAGGATGGGAAACTAAGGGTGATGCACGGTTGGATCTACTGTTCACTAACAAAAAAGAGCTGACCAGAGATGTGATAAACAATGGCAATGTTGGCTGCAGAGACCATGAAATACTGGAGTTTGACATCCAAAGTAGAGCAAAGAAGGAGATAGGAGAGCATAGCAAAGCAGACTATTTAGGTAACTGGTTGGTAGCATTAATGAATCTCTGAAGGGTAAAATGAGCCCAGGGAAGCTGGCAGGTCTTTAAAGAACAGTTAATCAAAATCCTTAGGAAACCAAGCAGACTCATCATTATATTGGTTTGGTTGAGAAGGAAAGTCATGACAGAGCTCCACTGCAAAAAGGCAACATAAAGGGAAAGCAGGGCCAGGCTATAAAGGAGGAATTTGGGAAAGTTGCCAGGGCACATAGAGGTGGTGTCACAAAAGGCAAAGTCCAGCTAAGACTTTGGTTTAAAAGCATTTGCTACAGTTATGTCATGAAAGGTTGCATAAACAACTCATCAGCTGAAAGCAGCATAGGCATGCCCAGTGACCTATTAATAAAAAGCGGAGGGAAAAAGGAAGGTGGGAGAAGGGGATCCCAGTTAGTGCTGCAGCTGCATTTAGTTTCTTCCATAAAGCAGTCTGAAAATCCTCAGATCCTTTCCTAGCAGAGAAGAGCAGTTCATAGCATCATAGTATGATTCAGGTGTGAAGGGACAACAGGAGCCAAAGTCCAGTTAAGAATTTCAAGGAATGTCAAGGGCAACAAGAAGAGTTTGGATGACCAAATTAGTAGTAAAAGGCTGAACAAGGAAAATGTGAGGCCGTTGCTAAATGGAGCAGTGGTTTAGTGATAGCAAACAAGTTGATATACTGAATGCCTTCTTTGCCTGTGTTCACCAGCAAGGTCTTCTAGTCCTCTGTGCTAAGTGAAAGGATTCAGAGAGAAGAGTAGCTAACAGCACAGTGTGAGGACTTAGTCAGGGATTGCGGACAAAAACATGACCCAGACCAAAAACTGATCCTGGGCATATGGAAAAGAAAAAGCAGATCTCCAGCATGGATTTAGCAGAGGTAAATTGTGCTTGATCAACCTGATACCTCTCCATGATAAATTTCCTGGGTTACTAGCTGAGAGGAGGGTAGTGGACATCATTAACCTTGACTTTAACGAGGTCTTTGACATCATCTTCCACAAACTGCTTTCAGTTGATGAGTTGTTTATGCAACCTTTCATGACAACTGTAGCAAATGCTTTTAAAACAAAAAAAGTTTGTCTCTACTAGTAAGGACTAGACAATGGTTTTGTTCCAAGACCCAAGACCATGCTCCAAGGAGTATTCAGTTGTGCTGTGCTCAGCAGTAGCAAAAAAAAGAAATTAATTATCTTTATAAAAGATTCACATTCAACATACTGCTGCTGTGGGAGAAAGAGGAAGAAAGGGGGAGCAGAAGCAGGAACACATGAAAATCGTTACTGTCCTATGCCAGCATCAACAAATATAAGTGTACACACCCCCTTATATTCCCAGACAAGTACTTTTTCAGTTCTTGTCCACCTGTTGGGAAGTTCTGAGGGGTGTCACGTATGGATGAATTAAATTTTTCTTGCCCCTCAGCCAAGGTATTGTAATAGGAATTTCAGTCTTCTGTGCTTTAACCAAGGAAATCCTAGGAACTTTCTTAAGCATCCTCAGTCACACACATTCTTCATATCGGGAGCTAAAAATATTCAAATCACTGGCACAGCA
Organism: Todiramphus chloris collaris; assembly: GCA_025345505.1. NCBI lineage: Eukaryota > Metazoa > Chordata > Aves > Coraciiformes > Alcedinidae > Todiramphus > Todiramphus chloris. The sequence continues at coordinate 34,935,564 of JANVCC010000018.1, read as the reverse complement.
GACTGACATAACAGTTAAAACCTTTGGTCTGCTAAACATATTAAAATGGGGAAAAACTATCCTACAGACATTGTCAGTACATTTATGCAGCTTTAGTGGAGTCTAGAGAAGGAAATTTAACACAAGAAAGATGAAAAAAATATTTTGAGTTCCTCGGATAGAAAAATTGGTTTACCTACCAAAATCAGAGACCAGAAGGAGAAGAGTGGATAAATCTTAAAAGACTCATAACATTTCCAAAATTTAAATATATATGTGGTAGGACTCTTACACTGAGGAACTTGCAGGAAATACCCATGGTCAGATTTTCAAAGGTGCTGAGAAGTCTGTGAGCCAGGCTTGAGGCCCTTCAGAAAAAAAAAAACCAGCATAGGATCAGAAGGACTTAAGGAGGAGACCTATAACCTGACTTGCCATGTTAGGTACTTGGGCTAAAACCACACACCCACAAAGGATAAAAACATTGCACCGTTATTTCTGGTTCTGGTAGGTAACTATTTGTCTATATTTCTTTGATACCAGAATATATTGGGCATTTCAAGATGCATCCTAGAGTGTCTCCAGAAGTGCCTCAGCCCTGACAATGCTGAGCAGTGCTTCAGGATAAGACAATGCAAGGCAATGTCACAAACCTGTATTCCTCCTGCTGGCCTCGTGCTGAGCCAGGCCTGGCAGTTCTCCCAGAGCTCACCAGCACAAAAGGGCAAGGGAGACCATGTTTTTACTCTTTAATTGGAGCTATATCTGGATCCAGCATCTAAACCCACATCACAAGCACATTAATGACAGATCCAGAGGGTATGCAATCACAGCAGAGGAGAGTAGGGAGCTGGGAGGAGCTGCTACCATTCCTGACACTTGAAGCTGTTTAACTTTTCATTAAATTAATTTAATTTATCCTTCCCTCCAGCTACTGCCACAACTTGTGGGATAGGGACCTGTACGGATACGTGCTTTGTCTCATTGACATTGGTCCAGTCCCAAAAAGAAGGGTACTCTCGAAGGGAGGAGGTGAGGGCATTCTCACAGATCTGGGAGTGTCAGAGAGGGGTTAGGATCTTTCTTTGGGACTGGGGCACTCTTTTGAGTGCCACCATGTCTTTGAATCCTCTCAGTCTCCTATCTGCTGATCAAGTGCTTCTCCTGCTTAGCATCTTCACAAGAGTAGATGGTCACTTCTGTCAACCACGTACCAAAAGTGACTGCCTCACTCACAAGGTACCTTGTTTATAGGAGAATAATATTCTGACATCTTGGATAAGAAGCCAAAGGACAGGAGCAGAGTATAAACGTAATTTCTTATCTTGAGTGTTTCCCATTGTATTCCTACCCAGACAGAACATTGTATCCTACCCAGCTTACACTGTATGAATCTTTGCAGATGAGTGGATGTCTAAACACCCACCTTGCAAATACAGCCTGACGAGGGATTGAAACCTTGGAAACTTTTCGTAACACTGTTATTTTCACATCCCACTATAAAAAGAGACCTGAAAACAGACAAAATCACCATTTGATATTGTAAGGCTTTAGATCCCTCCGTAAGATATATGGGTACAACCCCTTTTCACACCAAATAGTGACAAAATTCCAATCTCAGTACTATTTTAAAGAAGAAAGCCAAATTCAGTTACAGTACAGGTCAGACAGATGTTCCGCCAAAGGAGCCAAAGCATTACTAACTATTATATTTATGTTTTATTACAGAGCCTCAGAACCATAGCTGTGGGCCAGGACCCCACTGTAATGGATGATATATAAAACCAGAACTAATATCCTTCCTGACTTAAGTCTGAGAAACCCACTGGCTTCAGTGTGATTACTCACAGTTCAAAGAAGTATGTAGTTTACCCTAACGAAGAAACCATCTATACATTTTTTACACACACACACACCAAAAAAAAAAAAAGAAACAAAAATCCAAACTAAAACAAAACCAAAACAAAACAAAAACACAAAATAAAACAAAAAACCACACACACACACAAAATAAAACAGAAAATTATCCAATACTAGCTGTAAAAATTAGGTTCACTGTGAAAACAAATATAGGCATTTATAACAAACAACAAGGTGCCTTTACTTCCTAGAAACAAACAAAAAAAAACACCAAGAGAGCCCTCCTTTTCTGTTGCTTTGCCATTTTTTTTTTGTGTTGATGATTTCCAAAGGGGCTAGGCTGGACCCATACCTAGAATAGAAAATTCTGGCAATGTAAAAGTTGGTTATAAAATTACTTGAATGCAACATTGCATCTCTTGCTTAGAAATACAATTAAATAATACATAAAAACCTGATAGAAAGTAACTCTTAAAATATGACTATGTTTAGATCATGGTGTTTTATTCTGCAGAAAAGGTCTATTATCCACACACACTAACTTATTTTGCTGATGACCATGACTGGGCTTTACCTAGGAACTGGCCAAAACATGCCACAAAATTGGAGATGTCCTAAAAGCTGCATGAGAAAACTACTTTCTTTCCTTCTTTCAATCTTAAATAAATAGCAGGGTACAGTGTGTGCTGAAAGGGAATCGTTTACATTGGACTAAAACAGAGAAGGAAAAAAAGATGCAAAGGCCAGAATAAAAGTAGGCTAGATGCCTGGAAATAAATATGAATATATTAGAAAAATATTTCAAACTAAGGACGTGAAAAATGGAAAGCCCAAACCAAAACTATGATTCTATAAATCTAGGGAAGGAACTTAATATAATTTGGGTTTAGGACTAAGAAGCGGCATAATACCAATCGAAAGCAGGGAAAGATTGCTTCAGAGATCTGACAAAACAGGGAAAATTTCTAGCCCTTAGCTGCTTTGATGTGAATCTTGAACAATTCCATTGGTTTCTGCAGGTTTGCTCCATGATTAGTCCCAAATATTTTGCCTAAAACTCCTGCACGTGCAGCATGAACATAATGCAGCTTGTTGGAAGCACAGAGATTACCCAACTTGCAGTATCACAGGTTTTATCTGTCTGAAATGAGAGCAGAATCTAGGCCCACAAAAATATGCCTTTTCCATCACCAAGGACTTTCATTGGCAACAGCACAAGATTTTCATGCTTTAGCTAGAGGAATACTCTTATCTGTCTGGGTATGAACAAAGACACAGAGACGAGGATGACAGCATGTACCAGATGGTGATTAATAAAAACTCTCAATTAAAAGAGTCACTTCCTATCACAGAATCTGGGAAGACTTTTCCTTCTAGTACTTTCCATATCTTTACCACTGAGAAAATGAAGTAATAGCAGACTAAAGCTATTAGGTGCTACATGTCCAGATGGTGACAAAAGGCTAAACACTGCTATGAAACCATGACCAAAATGAGGATCTTTCTGATATTCTGCATCTGTTTTCAATATATACTATAAGATTTTTTTTTTTCTGTTTTTGTTGTTTCATGATGAGCAATAACTCTTTTGTGGCTGCAAAATAGAGAAGAACTAGGTCATCGTGTTTGTTATAATGCACCAGAAAAATAGTGCTGTCTTGAATACAGTGGAGTCTGAAAAGGTCAGTGACAGAAGGACCAAGAGACTTTATTGAGAAATTATCTGTAAATGCAAAAATAGAATAACTGCAGAAAGTGATCAAAAGCAAAAGCACAGATAATAGGAACACAGGAAGGCCCAGGAAACAGAAAATGTACTGAACTTTAAATACTGAACCAAGGAAAAGAAAATTATATACAAATGGAAAAGGCAAGAATGGAAGAGAGCCAACATGTAAAATATTATAAATAAAGTATATTCAAAAGGTTATATTCCAAAATATCACATAATAAAGAAGCTTTTGAGAAAAGATGCATTCAAAAAGCCAGACACTGAATGAGCAAGAAAACTCATCAGATCTGAGTCCAGATAGAGATAGAAAAATAGGAATGTCTGAAACAATGAATGGTGAGAAAAAAGAAAAGATAGGTTAATAGAGAGAGGGAAAACAGGATTTTAGACAAATACTGGAGGACTTGTACTGTATATAGGGCAAATTACATGACAGGCAAAGGAGCAATTAGTAGAAAATAAGCTTGTCATTTAATCCTAGGAGCTGGTTAGAACCCAAGCGGATGAGAAATGCGGTTTAAGTGGTTTCTCTAAGATCAGCATCCCAGAAGCCCAGCTAAAGAACATAAACAGAAAGATGGTGTCAATCACACTTGTTGGAAGTGAAATGGCACAGAAATGACTTAGCTTAATCCCTGAGGGTTGAATATTGATTCCAACTTTGTTTTCAGGTTTCAGCCTGCATTTAAGAAAACCCCTCTGTTCCATTTGTTGCCCAGAGCCTTTGACATTCCACTTTTTAACTTTCTTCCTTTTTTCATAACTGAAAGGATCACTGATCAAACAAATGTCAAAGGAATTCTTTCAAAGCTAGTATGTGGTCTCAAAACATCTCACTTCTTGGCAATGACTGAGAGCAAGAAGATTGGGCCTGAGACAAGATGATCGTTATTATTTTTAAGGAAAGGTATTCATATTCAGTCATATGTTCCATCTAAGACATCCCATTCAAAGGTTATTTGTAATTCCAGTTGACTGTGCATCACTAGCTCTCATGGGAACCTCAGAGTCTCAGTGTCACATTTAGTCACTGGAAAACTCTTTACCACACAAGCATCTGGTGTCCCATGCAACTAAACACAGGCACAGCTTTTTAATTTTGGAGGAGATATTGTCCTAGAGCTTCAGGCTGTGGATTGTGTCAGGATACTGTGAGTTTGCTTTGGTAAGGAACACCATAGATTCAGGGCAGAAATGCCTTGATACCAGCTACTGCTCTGTGAACTCCAACCATGTTTAGTAAAAGCAATTAAAAGCATTTAGTTATAAATTAAAAATAAACCGGAAGACCTTATCTGAAAAGATAATAACAAGTGTGTATGTACTAAGTGCACCTATACACATATATACACACACTGTATGTACCTCTACATGTCTTTGGTAGATATGCTACGGTATCAGTCAGCACAGTTCTGTCACTGCATAAGATTAGCAATTTTATAGTGATCAGAGATGTTTATGACCTAATATTCAGGATCAAGGAAAGCAGGAGAAAAAAGTCTTCTCTTTAGAGGTACACCTTAGTGATGGTGTTGTCTTAATGTAGTTGCATGCTGCCCTTTATGCTGATTAAGGAACATATGCAAGACTAGACTAAAAACAATTTTAATGGGACATAGGTAAACTATCAACATGATCTTTCCTCTCAGCACTTAAGAAAACACTTGTCTGGAGTGAGGAAGACAGAATAACCCTCCAAAGTAATTTTGTGTCAGGTGTGTTAAGAAACTTTGGGTGCCTGTGTGCCTGCAGTGTCTTATGCCATCTGGTCCTAACTGCTTCATTAGACAGTTTTGGCCAGCTCTGTCCCTTGCAGTGACTACCTTCTTCATATCACTAAGGACTGCAAGAAAATTATCTGTACAGTCTTTATACTTATTGATCTTTTCACATTCAGACAAGGTCTAAGAGCCTGACTGCCTGCTGCCCCACAGTGTCATGTGTTGTTTTCCATGTCTGCCCAGTGCACCCAGGGTAGTTCAGACCCACTTCACCAACACCCAAGTCTTGCCTGCTGTGAGCACCAAGAGCCTGAAACACCTCTACTCCTGGTTCTAGACCTCCACACACCCAGAAAAGTAGGTGGGCTGCCATCTCCTCTCAAAACCAAACAAAGGAGGAGGCCTGGTCTTGCAGACAGACTCCTATCTACATTTCAACATAATACAAGAGTGATTTTGAGGTGCTGGCATCTTGTAAACAAGTGAGTGCAATTAAAACCGAGCCACATTTTTTTCACCTTTTGTTATTTCTAGATTTTTATCTCCATTGCCAGAGTTGAGTTGGGTACAGCAATGACTTTCCTGTACAAGGAAAAACCTCTTTGTACATTTGTTTCTGTAGGCTCACAGTGCTAATTTTTCGTATGCATCAGTAACAACTGTAATTTACATAACGTTTTCTTTTTTTTTTTTTTGCATTATTTATGTCCTGAGTCATTGGTGAATCTTATTTATCTCCACCATCTTAGTAACATGACTGAAGCTGACATAGAAAAAGATGGGCAGAAATACTGTTCTTACCACACAAATTTATTGATGTTTCGGCATCAGCTGTGATTCTTGGCAATCCTGCCCAGCCTTTCCTAGTCTTGGTCAATGAAATCATACCTGTGACATCAACAAGAGAGATTCAACTTCTCACTTGTATTAGATGAGCTCTTGAACATGCTTTTAAGAGAAGGTGATGCCTTTGGATACCCTGTGAGAAACAGCTCAAGTTTATTTTCCCTGTCATTGCTAACATCTGTGTGCCACATACTCCCTGAAGAGAAGACTGCTTGGCAACATGGGATCCCAAGGATAAATGTGGTTTGCATTTCTGTAGTTCACTGTATGCCATATGACTAGTGCCTATGGTTAGGTTTCCTGGGTAAGTGTGGGAAGCAATGTTCAGGACCTTTGTCATCTCCATCTGTTTTCCCAGAAGAGCTAGAGGGAAGATAGCTGGGATTTCCATGTCACAAGTTTATGTCTTAAGATATTTAACACCTCAGGAAGTTTACTACTATGGTTGACAATCATTGCAACACATAGCAAAGGAAAAAAAGTAAGCACAAGTTGTTCTCTGTGTTTATTTTACATTCAACTTGCATTTCCCCCAGTCCTGTAGATCTGAAGCCGTTGGATGATCTCAGTTAAATCTGACAGAAGACTGGAGCTCCCATCTCTCTCTCAAGTGTTTCCGCAACACATCAGCTAAGCCCAGGTCCCTGGACCAAGTATTACAGGATTACTCACATCTGGTCTTACTATAGGGCTTCCTCCTTCTACATCTCAATTTCTCCTACCCTCTTTGTCCTGGACTGAAGGCTGATAGTGAGTGGATAAAGCACGTTAAAGTACAGTTACTTTATTCTTACCAGCTTCCAGGAGGTGAATGGAAAGATGTGGTTCATGTCTGCAGGGAGAGAAAGCTTCAGGAAATCACACTTCTTCCTGTACTGGGGCACTCAGCTATCCTAGCTCCAGACCATCTGCTTCAGAATCTGTTTCTATTGACATCTTCTTACTTTCACCAGTGATCTCCGTTGCTGAAAAATGTTAATATGTATTCATTTCCACTTCCTTTCTAAGACATATGGAAAAAGAAGTGAGTCCCACCATCATATTTTTTTTTTACTATTGGTGGGATTGTCACAGATCACAGTGGAACAACATTATGCTGTTGTAGGTACAAACTCCCAGTGGTATTCAAAATAGTTTAACTCTTACAGCAAAACCTATATTTTTATCAAGTATGAAACATTTGAGAGTTAACTTTGACAGCTTACAATAGGAGGTAAAAAATTAATAGCACCAGCTCTTCAGGTGACAACAAAATTTATTTTGTTATTGCAAAATTTTGTCTTTCAATTTGCCTTTTCCATTATTTCATTTTAACTTCTATATCATAATTTTAGTATCAGATTCCTATATATATTTCATTTCTTTGTATTGCAGTTTTGACATTATCCAAGTGAAATATTGCAAAGGCTCTAAACATTTTATTTTATTTTATTTTATTTCTCTGCAACAACAGGCCTATAACTCACTTAGATCCTCTTTATAAACTATATTCCATAGTGTTCATCAAATAATAGAGTTTGCAGCCTGGGGCTGAACTAAAAGAGTTAAAAAAGAAATTTCATTCAAGCCAAATCAAAACATAAACTAACATTACAAAAATAAATGAAAAATTAGTTATGTAATTACCACAAATGAGATTTTTCTTTTTCTTTTAAACACATTAATGTCATTGCCCTTAGATATTTTATGAATCATTGATCTGTCATGTTCAGACCAGCATTGTTAATGGTTTCTGTCCACATGACATCTCATTTTTGGTGGACATAATGGGAAAAGACCTTCCTGGCGCAGGCTCATCTCCAAGAGAGGATTTAACCTGTCTTTTCCTTGCTAAGCAAGACCTCTAACATAGGCTATGATGTTCCTACTTCCTTTTATTTTTTCTCATGTTTAAAGTTGTCTGGGAGCACTGAGCAACACTGGTTTTATGTAAGCTTCTGGCCTGCCACCACCTTCATTGCTGTCAACATCCTTGGCCAGAAAAGATGTTATCTGCTTAACTTGAAATGACAGATTTTGTGAGTGGGGACACCAGGGTTGTTTATCAACCATCAGACTCTGTAGGGAAAAAACAAACAAACAAACAAACAAACATTTAGGAGCTCCCCTACAGCCTAAAGTGACTTGTCCATCACCAGAAGTCCTTTTGGTCTGTGTAGAGACCAACATGGCATTTTGGTCTAGTTACCAATATTGCTCTGACTGTCTGGAGAGGAGGACTTGTCTGAAAATGAAGTCCTCAAGAGAAAAATAAAAATGTAGAGGCAAAAATTAAAAAGTAAAAGATTTGCCCTCACAGGACAGTGTTGCCAATACAAAAAAAACCCGAGTAATTCTGTGGACACTGGTGCTAACAAACACCATGTTTTCCTTTCTCAGGACTGAATCCTCTGCTGTCCCCTAAATTCTAAATCCCTCATTAAAACACTGTCCATTTTGCAAGAGCAGTAATGCTATTTTCTTGTGTGGGCCTCTGGTGTCTAATAAACACAGGCTGACAGAAATGTCAAGGGAGTTTTGCTCTCTCCTCCAACCTGGTTGCTTATCTTTTGGAATGTCACAGGAATCTTTTGGAGTTTCCATTATGTTTTGTGAAACTAGCTAGGGAACTGGGCTAAAAACAGAAGCCCTAATTCTGTCCTTTCCTCTGTTTCTATTGTTGCTTAGGCTGCAACATATTACTAAGCACTAAGAGCTTGAACAACACCTGTCTGATTCAGGCAATCATTTTCTTGGTGGATATGAAATGTAACCCTCTTTATTTTGATGTTCTCCATTTCTGGCTTTTTTGGTTCAGATTCTCTGACTTACACATCTTTCTTCCATTGACATGCTGCCTGAGTTCCTCATAACTAAAAAGGCAGGCTTTCACATTTTCCATTATCTTATGTGTGACTTTTACTAAACCTAAGAAGAACTTGGTCTTTCCTGGGATGCTAAAATCAAAGTTTATAGTCTATCTTCTGCAAGATACTCAGATTCAACTCAAATTTTTCTTGACTATTCTCCTTTCTCCTGAGACCCACCTGAACATTACTCTGAAAAATACCTGCTCTGAATGGTCTTTAAAGAAAAAAAAAAAAAACAACAGTTCAGAATTGTGCTCCTCTAGCAATCATGTTCTGTTCCCACCAAAATTATTGTAACTTTTTATTGCTTATTTGACAATGCCCAGGAGGGAGGAAAGTGCTTTAAAATATGGATAAGAAAAGACAGATTACTGCCTGTAGCATTTTGTAAATGTGATTTGGTGATCAGGATGACAATAGAATAGAAAATCAAGTATCTCTAAAGAATTATGAAATACAGTATAGTATTTTATCGGAAGCATCATCATAAACTCTTGATTTTTAAACAAGACTAAATATAAAGAAAGCAGAGCTTTTGCCACCATCTCAGAAAAGTATTTTGATTTATCATTGATTTCAATGGCAACTTCTTTTTTTTTTTCTTGCCAGAATGGCAAGAGGCAATAAGTATGGACTAAAGGCTAAGCCAGTGACTACTCTGGAAATGCTAGCATCGGACACATTTTATTTGTCAAACATTTTGCCTGTTTGAAATTTAATGGCAGCGTTTAGTTTATAGAATATGAGTTAATTTCCAAAGCTTTTTCTCACAGTTAATTTTTATAAAGATATAATTTTCAAGTGGAGCTGTTGTTGCTGCTTAGCACACTGTGGACAGAACAAAATAAGAGCACCTTTTTGAAGAAAAATGTTGTGGTTTCAATAGATCTTAACATTACTATACTAACAAAAGAAATGTTTGACTGCAGAAAGTACTTTAGGCTGGCCACACCCCTAGCCTGGTTTGGGAAAACAAATCTAGGAAGCACTTTATTTTAATCTATTTTTCCGAGCACAAACTGCACCATTGACTGCATAATATTTAAAACTTGCTGTGGTGTGAGCCACAAGACTTTCTGCAGCTACTTATAGTGTTATTTCAGTCTGAAACATCACTAAAAATGACTAGTATAAACTCATTATTTTTAAAGAAAATAAACTAGTTTTGTAGAAATTCAGAATACATATATATTTTTTTTATAGACTTGTAATATTATCTGAAACCAGTGCTAAAAATTAAACATCCTTTAAAAATATATGCCTTGTTCCTGTAAAAAACTTGATGAATTCATGCTGCAAGACAGCTTGGATTTCTCCAAAGAATAGCATTCTAATTGTTATTATCCATATAGCAATGGCATCTAAATACTTCAATGATTTTCAAGCTTCAGGGTGTTAAGTAATGTGCAAGGGAGACAGACACTGCTCCTAAGCGTTCACATTTGAAATAAACAAGCAGCACCAAGGATACATGATGGGGAAAACAAGCAACTTGATCTAGTGCAAGGTGTCCCTGCCATGGCAGGGGTGTTGGAACTAGATGACCTTTAAGGCCCCTTCCAACCCAAACCATTCTAGCATTCTGTGATTCTAAAACAAATTTGAAAACTATGACACTTCATATATCAAAGTCATTGTAAAAATCCTGTGGACTGGGTTACCAAAGTTTTATTTCAAATCTAGGAGCATGTGCTTGCTCCCATCAGTTGTTTAACAACTCTTTTTGCATTTTGGGGTTTTTTTCCCTGCCATTACTAAAGAACTTTTATCAGTTCTTAGTGAGTCTCTCTATTCTCTCAAGCTTTGGAGTTACTGAAAGCTTGGGATACACAGAAAGAAATCTTGTAAGGACTATGTCTACTTGGGCTTTCCTAAATATTGAGTTCCTGTGGATTCAGCTTCCTCTTAATTGATTGCACAATTGAACACATCTACAATTCTGTTTGTTGCATTCTGAAGCCTGTGAGATATATTCTAAACACACCAACACAATCCTTTTTTTGTGATGCACTGTTTGTGAATACAATCTACAACAAAGTCTAAACACAAGTTTAAAATCTCTTGGCAGAGACTGCCTTCAGATTCCACATTCAGACAGCTGGAGATTCCAGCAGAGTGAAAGACTTGTTATAACCAGAAGTATGTTAAATTTGAACTGATTCAATTATTCATTTGAAATAATATTGATTGAATATGTAATTATGTCTTTTCACTGTGAACAGCTTCTGTACTAATGGACTAGCTCATTATTAAATTGTTTTTTACTCATAAATATTCATAGAATAATCAGGATAATCTTCAGATTCAGAATGTTCACCAGATGTTCACTCTGACCACTTTTCATTATTTGTACTGTGTGATTGACCACTCAAACCATATGGCATTGTTTCTATCCCCTGAATCAGTGACAAATGCTTAAATCTGGATACTGATGAGAAACAAAAGTTTACTTCCATTATGAATCTTCAGATGAAAAAAATCATGTCCCAGAAATCTTTCCTTTTTCGTGAACTGTGAATATATTCACCCATTCTATGTGGACATCCAAATAATGATGAAGAGCATAGTATGTAAATTAATCCCAGGGCATTGGTTTTTCTCACGGTTTGCAAAAAAACAATCTTTTTTTCATTTGACAAACTGTAACCTTTCCCACAGGTCTACATTTTAATGACATCTACACTGTTTGGACTTCTGTTGCTATTATCATCATCATTATTATCATTATTAGCCTTTGAACTTGTTATTTCTTCGATTAATTCAATGTGTTGATTCAATCATCATATTTACTTTTCAAAATGTGCTTTCAAACAAACATTTCTGGGCAAGGCAGACATATTGGCTCTTTTCTTTAAGAAAATAAATACCATTTTAGGATTATTAGGGGAAAAGACATAGAAATTGGCACTTTTCTTCAACATTTCTGCACATAGCAGCACATTTTTTCACAGTTACATAAAAGTCAACTTTACTTGAACATTTCTGAGAAAACTAACACTTTTCTTCAATATCTGGAAATGATTCCTACATAAAACAACATCTCTTAGACTACCAAAGTTTAAGACTGTTTAAAAATGCTGTCCACATGGCATATTTCATAATATTAGGCTATTCTATTCATATCCTTACACCCATCGTCACCTTGGTATCTGAATGTGCAAAGTTAAAAAAAAAAAAAAAATCTTATTAAAAAGCATTAAAAGCTGGCTTCTCAGAGATCCAGAAAATAAATCCAGATAATGAGCAAGAATTTGCTCTAGTCTCAGCATCTTTGCTCTTGGTATCTTTAAACATGAACTGAGAGAGAACAGAAAAATATGACTGCTGTTTAAATTTATCATTTTGCTATCTAGAAAATAATTTGGGGCATACAATGGTTAGAGCAATTTGGATCAAAATACACTTTAACACAGACACATGTGAGGTGATATGTCCAGGAGGAATGGCATACTTCACAAATCATCAAATAGGAGGGGAAGGGGAGGGAAGGGGAGGGAAGGGAAGGGAAGGGAAGGGAAGGGAAGGGAAAAGGATAAAGGGAAGGGGAAGGGGAAGGGGAAGGGGAAAAAAGAAAGATCAAGGGGAAGGGGAACAAGAGAAGAGAGAAAGTGAAAAGGGATAAAAGGCGAAGGGGAAAGGGGAAAAGGGAAAAGGGAGGGGGAAAAGGGAGAGGAGAGGAGAGGAGAGGAGAGGAGAGGAGAGGAGAGGAGAGGAGAGGAGAGCTTGATGTATGATGATGTTGTTCATGTGGAAGAACTGTTTCTTATTAGATGTCAAAGCATTTCTCCTACTAATTCCAATCCTGATACAACTCTGTCACTTCACTCTGGAGAAAACCATATGTTTTGGATAAAAATCGACAGTGGTCTTACTGTGCTTTTCAGCACTTCTGCAGTATTCCAATAATTTGTTCATGTTATCATTTAACTGGCTTCGTTCTTGGCTCATTGAGTGCTATCATAAACCTTTGTTGCATTCAGAATGTATTTTGAATACTTTGAATAGAGGAAGAACTTGAGATGAGGCAGTTGGACCTATCTGTCAATAGCATGAAATAAACATCTCAGTCCCACTTCTGGCTCTCTCCTTGACCTTTATCTCTTCCAGCCTCTGAGCAGGATATTAATCACACACCTCATGACTGATCATCATACAAATTCAGTCCTTATGGAAGCTCAAGTTTTTTATGAAATTGCACTAGAGGATGAAGCTGTGCAGAGAACCTAGAACAAATGAAGCCAAGAAAAAAAATGGTAAAGAAATACAATGTGATGTAAGAAAAAATTCCTTAGTGTGTACAGGAACATCTATAACTTCATTTCCTATTGGGGTTATGGACATATAGTACAGAAATATAGTTATTCATCATTTCCATCTACAGCAATTTTAATGTTACTATCTCTTCAGTGGCACCAACCATACTCAGAGAGGAGAATATTCAGGTCTCTCAGCACCAGCCAGCAGTAAGAGCCCGGGAATGTGCATACATATGAATTAAACTAAAGGAGGCAATGGTGCATGAGGTTATTGCCTAGATGCATTATTAGGAATATTAGGTATGAATACTCTGCTGAAAATGAAAGGTGATAGTTTTTCTGACAAACCTTGGAGATTCTAACAGCATGTCTCATTCTTCAGTTGAAACTAGAGGGCTTTTCATAGGATCTGTATTTCACTTACAAGATCTGCTTTAAACTAAGAGAGTGGAAGGGATATATTTTTCTTATTTAATATATGTCACTAATGTGTGAATGAATGTGTGTTTTATCGTAGATTTTTTATACGAATCACTATCTCATTACTATCTAGTTATATAAATTTCTAAGACAGGAAACTTACCAGACCAAGGTAATGTACATTCCAGATACGGGAAAGAGGGGAGTCATCATCCCTCCATTAGAAATTTATTTCATTTGTATAAGACATTTAAACAGTATTTTATGAAATATTGTTGGTTTAAAAAGGTGGGTTTGGGGATTTTTTTAAATGGAAATACACTTATTAATTGTTTCTCTTTTCTGCAGGGCACCATGTCAATGACTTGACACCACAAGACAATTCTGCCAACAAAGACACAAAAATTTCAACAGTTTAGCTAGAAATGCCTTAAAACCACTTCAGAGGTTTGATTTCAATTACATCCTTTGGGATTCTCAGATATCTTTGTACATTTTGATAAATGAAACTGACAAGTGGAACCTACCCTTTCCATCTCTTTTTACACACTTCAAAACCAAAATCATCAATATTTAAAAAGGATGGAAAGGGGAAAAGAAAATTACATAAATGAGACTGAAGAGAAAAACAAAACAAAATAAAACACATCAGGAAAAAAGAAGAGTAGGAGGCCAAGTTTATGTCTCCAGCTTTGCAAAGCATTACTTCCTGATGCATAGTTTCTCACAGAAGTGATCCTGAAAAATAAGAATACCCATCCAGTCACTCAGTTTTATAAAGTAATATCAAAAAGCCACCATGTGTTGCCTTTTTTACAAGATAAAGAACCCCTAAAATTGAAACTCTGAAAAGGTAAAAAAAAAAAAAAAAGAAAAAAGAAAAAAAAAGTTATTTCTTGTATCCTGCTTTCAAACAGCTGTCAGCCTGTTTTCAGTTTACTTGTATCTCCTTTCTTGATGAGTCTCACTGTTTTGCTTACAGAAAACATCTTTTCATTTCTGTTCTGTGGCCATTCATGATGAAGCATTACACCCTAACACACTTGGATGGCATATCATAGAAAAGGTGTTACATGGTCCATGCCAACAACCAAGAGTACAACAGCAGCAAAAATCCTGGCTGGCAGTAACAAGGAACATGAAGATAAAATTCAGTCTTCCTCTACCCAGATGTTTTCCCAGCAGGGCAGGCTCAGGCAGACACACAGACCACCAATGTCCATCAGCCAGGATGCAAGCCAACCTGAGCATAAAAAGGCAGGACTGATAATCCAGATTATAAAATTTATTGTGATCAAAAGGAGAAGATCTCTTCTTCCCATTTACTTATATTATGCAGGATGAAGCTGTACTGACTTCTCTGAAATGGTCTCAGTTTCAAAGCTCATGTTGCATCCAGACCAAGGCAATCTCCACAGTCTCACAAAATGTCATCCCTTAACAAACATTATCCCCTTAATATTTGCAAAAGCTAAAAATGAGTTTTCCTTCTTAAAAATGAGCTCACAGAATAGCTGTATTCAACAAGTGCACAAATGCATGAGACATGGGTTAGGCAGCCTCATATCTGCAATACTGTGCCTGCTACACAACAAGGTTTGCTGCAGGGCACTCTTAGTTTTTCCACTAAATTATGAAGGCACAATTAGTTTTGTGACAGTTTGCTAAACTTGGTGATGTGGGAAATTTAGGCAGAATTTGGAGTTTTCTGTTGGACATTTCATACTGTACTGCTATTATTGGCATATTTGGTGTTTGGACATTTTTTGCTGCCTTCTGTAAATGAGTAAGTATAAATAATTTGGTTTTTTCTGGAATTTTATTTCCAGTGAAACCAACCCATGTGCACTCCATCTGATTAAAAAAAAAAAATCCAAGATTTTAACAAAAATAAAGCACCAGGCTTAAACAGAGAAAAATATAGCTGTCAATTTTCCTGATTTGAGGTCTTGTCTGTTCCATGCAACCCCCTTTTCTTCTACAAAACTTTTGCCTTACTCACCAAATAAATATGTGTACTTTTTCCCTTTGACTTAAGTACTTGGTGTTGATTCACTGGAAAAGTATCCTGGGAAATGGACTGCCTTATCTTCCCATTTACCTCCCAAACTTTCCACAGAATAGACCCAGTGACTTGAGAAACAGAACAGAGCTCAGGTTCTAACCCAAGTCAAAGGGCTTTGAGTCTGGTCTAAACCCAGATTACTACATAATTGGTCATCAGCCACTGTATAAGCAAAAGACAGACCAGTTTTTATCACAAACCAGGTCTCTCACATCAGTAATCCCTGTATTGAAACACCAATTGCTAACCATGATGTCTGGAACAGAGTCTCTGATTTTAGGAACGCTCCAGACAAAACAAAGACATTTCTCTTACAGACACTGGACAACCCAAACCACTAGAATGAAGCAGTACTGTAGTTTCATGTCGCATGCTTGTAATTAGAGTGCAGATTGATAGTTACTTCGTTATCATCCTTCAAATCCTTCCTCAAGATGTCCTTTGCCAACACAAAAAAAGAAAAAAAAAGAAAAAAAAAGAAGTGGTAGAGCTGTTATGACTGCTTATAAAGCTAAGGCGTATCTTGTCATTCCTGCTCAGTCTGTATCCATCTATTGCTTCATACTTAAAAGGTCTTTATGATATATTTGTAAAGTGTCTATTAAAATGGGATCCAGACCCATGACTGCCTGTCCTGAGCAACACAGCAAGATGAAGACAAGCCTTCCCAGGTTCAAAAGGACTATAATCTAAATGCAACTTTTATATTTATCTTGAGAAGTAACGCGACCAAGCTTATAAGATAAGTGGGCTTACATTCTCATGGAACAAAAAGTGTGTGTGATTCACTGTTCTGCTTTTAACGCATTCAGCAAACCAAATTCATTATCTCAAATGCACAATACAATGTCATCATCCATGTCTGTATTAGCAGATACTGCAATGCACAGATTTCCCCTCTTTGGTAGTACCACCACATCCATAATGAAAGGAGGTAGTCAGTGTGCCTCAGATGGCAGTCAGCTGCGATAAGATAATGTCAGAGTCAGTGGAAAAGACCTACATCCTCAGGTGTGCAACAGAAGTGGCCCCCCAAAACCTCCAGATAAAGCACTACCATTTTCCCTGTCAGCAGCATTTTACACACTTCAGGAGAAGGAAGAAGAGCCTGAGCCCAGGTTTTGCCTGTATAAATAACAAAAAAATTGAGGAGAACTCGCTGAAGCAATGGATTTAGCATCCAAGAAATTATGAGGAGGCTCAAAGGATTTTCTTCTATTGTGTTTGTTAATGAGAAAAAGCTTATCAGTAACCCTATTAGGAGTAGGAGACCCTACCCTAGGGTGCTGCTAGTCGTCCCGATTTTGTCCTTCACTCTCACTGGAGGTAAAAGAGAACACTCTAGATCTGGTGCTGCTGAGACATTGCCAGTCCTTCCCACTGTTAGCAATGGCTAATGACGGAAATGCTCTGCTTTATTATATTGTGCTTCCCTAACAAACATACTGCATTCAGAAATTAATTTTCTTCAGTTCCCTTGGCTTTCTTCTCCCTGGGAGGGGTAGATTTGTGACTAGCCACAGGAGGAGCTGTCATGATTGGTGGAATACCATGTTCCCAATGTCCAGACCAGAATAACCCAGTAAAAAAACAAAGCAGCATCTGGGAAGGGTCTTTCTCTTTCTTCCTGTTCTGGCTTTTAGTCCCATTTGATTCTTTTCTGGAAACCACTGTCTCTTGTATATTTTTAAGTCCCAAGGAAAACCAATGCAGCTTGTTCCTGAAATAACTCCAGCTCTAGGCTGAGAAGTCAGGGATTTGTTTTTCTTTCTCTCCTGGTTTTGTGTTTAGTGCTTTTTATGAAACATGCAGGTGGCAAACATCAAATTAAAATACAATCATTCTCAGCACTATATTGACAATGAAGACTATGCTTTCCTTCATACTCATCTGAAAGGTGCTTATGTCTGTAATAATGTATGTCTGTCACCTCTGTGCATGCAGAACTGCACGAACTGCCTTTTAAAATTTACATGGAAGGAAATAAACCACTTGTAATTGAATTTAGTTTCCTCCAACACCGAAAAAAAACATTGGAACAGATACAACTATATGGATTCCAATGCAGACGTATACAATTATGCACTAAAAGAATATTTTCATTAAAAAAAAAAAAACAAAACAAACAGTTATGGTTGAATCCAACAACAAAGATATGTAAAACACTGGAGGTCACTCATAATAGCTGTCTTGGAAATGGTATCTATACCTGAATTATTCTGTGATAGTTTACTCCTTTCTGAAAAGTTCTAGCTTTGCCTCCTATCCTTGTATCAATGGCTGAAATTTGGAAGGAAGTCTGCCCTAACACCAAGCAGGAATTATATGCCCAAAAAAAGCTGCCCAAATCTGGTTACGGTTCTGAAGAAAAAATAAGACAAATGCAAATACTTCTTAGTGTTTGTCAGAAAAACTGTCTCAAAAAGTGTTTCACTGACTATGCTGCATTGTGGATTGATGAGGCTTGGTCAGGACCTTACATGCAATTCCTCTTGCCTCTTGCTGGAAAACACTGTGAGGACAGACACAAGGAATGACTGGAGAGAGTTGTTCCCTCCTGTTTTCTCTCAAGACACTTATTTTTGCCCTTATCACACCATTCAAAATTAAAACAACCAAATAACCTGAACCCTATTCCATCCTACCAAAGCCTCAGCTTTCCAGCAAGTAGGAGAAAGTCCTGTTTGACTACATTCTGGTAAGAACATGATTTCAAATAACCTAATCCCAAATTACAGTGGATATTACTGCCACAACCCATTCTTCTAATAGAAATTCTATTTGGCTAAAAACTCAGAGTAAAACTGTCCTTAAAAAGGAGAAATCAGAAAAGTTTTGTTAAAACGTTATGATGTTTTGAATCCTTCAAAGTTTGACTTTAAAGGAAAGACTCAGAAGATCACTTGCATAAATTTTTTTCTTTTTAATTTAAATACTCTTTCTCTAATGCGAAGTCTGAGCTTTTTTTTCTTTTTTTTTTTTATGGTAGATAAATGGAAGTTTGGACTGTGCAAACTGTACAGTTACATATTTACTTTACTTCATTAAATAGCAAGGGAATTTTTTTTATTTCTTGAAGATGGCAGCCAAACTGAAATGTGGTGGTTCATAAGAGCTGAGCTGCAGCTGAACACCAGAACTCTGCTCTGTTCTGGTTCAAGAAAGGCTGTGATTGGAATCAGAGTAAATGTACTGAAAGGATTTTTTTCAAAATTTCTTAGTGAGAAAAGCTACCTGGAAAGATTATTATTTTTATTTCAGCTTATTATTAAAAAAACTGCTTTATTTTTTCTATGGTAATTTCAACACATCCAGGATAGTAGGCATATTATTGATAAGAGGTTGAAAGGGAATGTATGACAAGATACTTCACATAACCTGGTCCCCACTTATTTTTCCAGGGGAAGATGGGTCAGTTATTTTATATTAAGGGCAGAGCAAAGTATGAACAGGTGCTATAGAGCAGATGACTTGCACTGGAATCCTGTATTGTCATATCCCAGGGTGTTCCCAAAACTCATGTACACATGATGCCTGTTGAGCTGTGTGGATTGCTGCAGTTCAGGGAAAGCCCCCAGAAGAGCAATAACTGACCAGAGGAAAATTTCTCTCTCTCCATATTCCTTCCCTGTTGCAGCATGTAGGAACCCATTTGTTTTCCTGATCCAGGCATCTACATTTCCTTAAATCAGCTCCCCTGGATGACAGGTAGTGCTCCAAATACCAGTGCTAAAGAATGAGCATTCCTCTTACTGACTGAAGAAAACATCTGCTTAGGAAGTTAATAATTAAACCAGAATAATAGAAGTGCACTGTATTAAATCTGAAATGCCCCCATGCTTGTATTTCTTAAGACACTGTCAAACAGAGCAGGCCAGTATTTATTAGATGATGAGAGATCAGCAAGCGCAGCCTCAGATGTCTTCCAAAGTGAAATTGATTATCCTAATTATTTATTTAGCCAAATGGTACCTATCAATATTTATGAGTGACAGGAAAGTAATGCAGACTTACTTTTAAATAAATTAGAGAAGCACTAATCTGGAGTAGTTATATAATGGAGAAATAAGCTACTTAACGTTTACTTACATTTCTCAAACCACTTCCCCAGAATGAGTAGTCTGTATGGAGAGAAAAAGGAAAATAGGCAAACCTGTAGAACAGTGCAGTTTTCCATTATATGTAAGCAATACAAAATACCAGCTTAAACTGAATAAAAGTAGTGTAGTCCATAAGAGCTCATGGTCATTTCATATAACAAATAAATTTCACTCCAAAATACAATCTAAATTCCTGTGTCTTATATCCCATTCACACACAGTGCTTTTCAGCAAGAGATGCGATGAAGCAGGTGGAAAGAATCAAACAACAGCCAAATTTGCTGCCTGCAGACGCCCAGCCTGCAGACACATTGAGGTTCAACAGGCACTGACTGTAGACAAAATGACCAAGATGTGTGTCTGTGGTGGAAATCATCTCAATGACCTCCTGAAATCTGAACATTCTTAAGATGCATTCATGCTTCTGGGAGTGTTGTTGAAGCTGATACTGTTATCAAAAATCTAGTAGAACAGAATGTTAACAACTCTTTTATGTTATCAACTCTCAATAGTTGCTAATTATTCTTTCCACACTGGATAAATTTTTCACCATCTCTTCCAATACATGAACAGAGGAGCATCAGCTGAGAGAAGAAAGGGGAAGGCTGAAGCTGAGTAAAAGAAAATGTTTCTTTGCACAACAGGTCATTCAACTGAAAGAGTCTCTTCTGCCATATGTTGAATATGCTAAACCACATGTAAGCTCAGGCATGCTGGGCCAGGCCAAGGATCTACATGGTGCAGTACTCTGTCTCCAGCATGGTCTCGGGGCTGAAAAAGAGTCAGATCCAATATCGCTGTTTTTACATTCATATGCAATCCTTCCCTGCTGACCTGAGTCCTTTTATGTGGACACTTTCATTGAAAATATCTCCAAAGGAGACTTTAGTGTGATCTCCTATATACTCAGGTCATCACAAATCACACATATATCTTTATTAAATCCAGAAACTTCAACTAAGTAATTCCCTTCTTCAAGAAATTAAAAGTAAGCAGAAAGTGGGAAAGAGTTTGGAGCCACTCATACACAAGCCCTCTATAAAGGCAAAAAAAACCCGATCACAGAAAAAAATCAGGTCGTAACACAAGCTATGTTATACATTTATCTACTAAAGAGGTACAAAATTACATCAAGGTCCCTGTCAATGTACTGAAGAGAGGACAAAGAGGTAAGAGAGCTTGACAAATTTGAGTGACGGGGAAATGCAGATCAGTCAGGCAGAAAAGCCAACAGGATTTGCTGCACATTCTTGGAGTACTCATGAATCCTGACCAGCAGCCAGACCTTGGTACTATGGAGAAACATAAAATAGAAAAACAAAACAATAAAGTCAATCAAAAGAGAACGTGTCGACACCACCAGGTCTTCTTGGAGAACGGCTCTTCCTTAAACTGCTTAATAAGACCTGAAACTGCCATTTGGCACCTCAGCGCTATTCAAGTTTGCCTGGTGAAACACTTATTGCTTGACCACCTGCAATAAACAATTGTAAACATTATGACCACAGGCATGTCAGATTTCTGAAATCAAGGACAAACGCTCTCTTACCCTGGATTACATACCCAAGACTTATTATCGTTCTCCAGCTACAGCCAACACAACAGATTTTTAAATAATATTCATTTGATTTTAAATTTGCACAACATATGCTCAGTCCTTCAGTCCTGAGAGAGAATGGGAGAGCAATATTCCAGATGTATGGTTTAGCCTGCTTTGAACTGTGAAAAAATAATCTCATTTATTTTTTGGGACCTGGCTTGAAACCTTGGCTTTATTAAATCAATGAAAACACTGCTGTTGCCTTGAGAGGGGTTAGTGTCTATGAATATACTATTCAAAGCTGGGGCTGGGGAAAAAGGCTGTAAAATACAGATAGCAAGCAGCTCTGCAGTATAACTGGACCTAGTCCTCCTAGAAAAAAAACAAGTATGTGTTTCCCAGACTCACAGGTTCTATGAGACTGGGGTTCACCAAGGTGCTTAGACCTTGCTCCATATGGCAGCCCAGAGCTGGATCTCAGTCCTCCTCCCCACAGCCCCTGTCTCTCTTTTGTCCCTCCTGTACTGTCTCTCACCCAGCCTGTACCACTGCTGCCATCCCAGAAGTATGGCCTTTGTTCAGGAGAAAGGGCACAAGAATTCCCTCTGGTAAATCAGTATACTTTCCAATATGTTCCTTCCTGGAACTGATTGCCCAGGAATCATGTCGAATTGTTGAAATTTCCAGTTCTTCCTTCACCTTCCTATCAAATGAGACAAACAAAAACCCAAAAAAACCCAAAAAACCCAAAACCCAAAACAAAGCAACAACAACAAAAAAAGCAGTTTGAGGCCAATACCCAGGATTTAAAATGTCCGACCACATGGTTAAAATTTAAAAAAACCTCTTGGTGCCTAAGAGCAGGACCTCATTAGAGAGAATACTAAAGAGCCTCGCACACCGCTAAACTGTGTCCAGGTTTGAGCTGCACTGGAAAAGTCATTTTGAATTGCCAGTAGTATGTAATGGTTTATAAAACAAAGGAAGAAAAGCTGTCATTTCTACACATGAAATTGCTCTATCAGGACAACATCCATTTGACAGAGGGCAGGCATGAACATCTGACCTTGCCAGAAATTTGGTGACATAACTGGAGCCAGGTTTAAAGACTCTTCCAGGAGACTGGGGGGATATCAACTCTATCAGGGACCTTGGCTTGGATCAAGCTTTTATTGACCAAACATTAGAATCTCCTGCTGAGATTTACAGAGGCTGATGAATTGATTAACTGTCGGCTGACAGGAGACCCTTCAGACACACGACCTCCTTCAGCACTCTTCACTTATGTGATTGGTGGTATTGTGGCATGATCTGGGAGACAACTGGGATCTGGGCAAAGATCTGAGCCATTTTCACACCTGCCAAGTGCGGTGAATGATGGCTTGTCTTCATTTCTCTTTTGCCTTCACACACACAGAGGCAGAGAATGAGAACTATCTTTGTTCCACTTGAATATCTTTTATACTGTTATCTGCACTTTAAAAGACATTCAGGTGAAACAAAGAATGCTAAGCCTCCATAAGAGACTATAGAATACATCTCCTGTGTAATGGATGCATCCAGGCTGCATAAAACACCTTCTGTGATCAAACCTTTTCAGCATTCTTAGAAATTTATAAAAGGCATCTGTGCAACACAATACCAAATACAGCTCATTTTGTTGCAGAAAATAACAAACTTCTAGGAACATGTAAGTCAGTATCAAAGAGGATTTTTTCTTTTTTTTTTTTTTCTGTTAAAGAACAGCCTTCACTTACAAAATTCAGGATGAAGAATTTCTTTACAGCGTCAAGATAATACTGCTTTGTGATCTCAGATTAAGAAAAATGTTCTCTTCTGAGCAATTACTGATAAATACCCATTTTAGTATCTTCTTCTGCAGCTACCCAGCCTACCTGGACAGCCTCATGCATTCTGATGGTGGAAAGGGCTTGTTTCCACATGGAAATATACCTTGCTCACTCCAGACCTGAGTCAGAGGTTGAACTCTGAGCCTGTTTGAGCACCCCAATTCCTGGAAGCCCAGAAAGAAGTGAGGACATAAAGGACTCAGAGACACACGATGATCATCCTTCTCTCAGTCACAATTTGCTCAAATCAGTCAGTCATGAAACCAAGTTCAGTGTACAAATGACTCCTCCAGTGCAAGCAGTCATGTCCTCTGAGGTCTCAGATGCCCTGAGACCCATCTTTGCTATTGACACTTTGCTTTCCTGAGCTGTCCTCCTCCTCTTCTCTGGCTCTGGTATTCCATTTCCCTTCTCAGAAAAGGGGAGCAAGGACGGAGAGGGAGGGGAGAGGCGGAATGCCACAACCAAAGCCTGTGCTGGAAGGACAGCTTTCATGAGCACCACATTCAAAGAGAAGAACCCAGTCTGTGAGGGGCAGGGAAGCTCTGCTTGCTGTGCAGTCACCTTCTGCCCCTGCCAGAACCAGAGCTGGGGTTGGGGGAGAGGCAGTGATGCTGCCTGGAAGCACTTTAATTTGCTGTCACAGAGCAACAGGCTGGCTGCTGCTGAGGATATAACATCATTTGCCACTTGGAAAGAATTAATGTGCAGTAAGATGTGAGCTTTGGATGCAAACCTGCGGTGCCTGACATCAGGCCAAGGAGGAGACTGGGCTCCATCAGTTATAGGCATGTCTGTGTGGACAGAACAACGATAGGTGAGCCGCTGGCTGCAGTCTGTGTGTCAGTTCCTATGGTTCTGTGTTTTCCTAGCTAATATTTTCTTGAGAGACCTCCAAGGAAAACCCATGGGATTCTGGTGCTGGTGATTCAATAAGTGCCATTCTTCCCTCTGACTCAGTGCACAAGCATTTCCCATAAATGGGGTTAACAAGTACTCAATGGCTGAAGAGACTTGTCTTTTAAGCCAGACGTTAAAAACAGAAGTCCTGAACAGTAGTGTGAAAAACATTTGTAACTACAGCAAAGGGATTTTCCTAGCTCTATATAAACAAATGTGTTCACTTCATGGTTTGTTAAAGCAGTATCAGGCTCATTTTCCATTGAGAGTGTGCCAGCTTTAGGGCAGGACTAGTCCTGGTTTAGGGTGAAAATGACTTTTTTATTATGTACGAACAAGGTGATATTTTTGTCTGGGTTTTGTCCTGCTGTGAGGGATGCGAGGTCAGGCAGCAAAGAGAAACCATTGCACTCAGCACACGAAGGAAGTGATGGTGATGGAGAAGACTCTCTATCCACCAGGGTGCCTTAGCCTGGGGTTTACCAGGCAGAGATTTGAAATGATGATCCTGTAAATGCCATCAGTGCCTTCAGCCGCTGTGGAGCTGAGCAGTGGCTCTGAGCCAGTGTGCTGAGGTCCCTGACGGCTGAGGACGTGCACAGCCACACCAGGCTGCCCCAGCAGAGCTGTCCTTCACTGGCAAGAAGCAGAGCTAACATGCATCCCTGAACTTTTGCTATTCTTAGGCATGCAGATTCTTCCTGCTGGCAAAAAAAATATATATAAGGCAGCACATAGTGAAAAAAAAACCCACGTAAATTTGGATGTATCTAGATAAGAAAATTATAACAGAGATGTCTCATAAAAAAAAGTTAAAGGCAGGTAGCAGTCATGCTGCACAGTGCTGGCCAGGACTCGGGCACTTACTCACCGCATTGCACATGGGGGGACAGTCATTTACATCAGCTCCACTACTCAGTACATGCAGGCACTTCACATAGCACAAAACTACAAAGCCAGAGAAGTGTGGAAGTGTCTGAAGATGGTACAAGGTGCTATGAGGAGACAGGCTGTTGGCTGCGAGCAGCAGAGGAGCTCTCCATTGAGGGGGTTAATCACAGCAGCAATCACTGCTGTCAGGAGGGGAAGGACAAGGACGGTCTCCACATCATCCCAAACCAAGTAACTGCAGGAACTTATCTATGTAACCGCTGATGCTCCTCAACCTTCCCTCCCATTTCTTTGCTCTTGCAGTGTCCCATATGCAATTTTAGTATAATCTCTTCAAAAACACAGCTCATCATGTCACTTTTTGTCACTCATCAAGTCACTTTTGCCACTGTGGCTATGGCTATTACTGTATGTTTAAGTATCTTTAAACATTCAACAATAAGAAAGTGGTCAGATAATGCATATCTATCAGAAGCCAGAACTTGTCTCAGTGCTCTATGACAGATAAAGGACCTGATGCTCTGACAGAAGGGATGCTGTACTCAACTCACTCTGCACCACAGCATTGGTAATACTTCTAGTAATCTGCCAGCAGGCTACATAAAAACATGCCAGAGTTTGTAGGATGGGTTGATAGTGAGGACCCTCATTCTACTGCGTCAGTGGGGGTAGGAGATGGAGATATATGGGGCAGCAAAGATGCAAGGGTTTTGATGGGTTAGAAGCCAGTTGTCAGGTAGGAATTAGGGCTTCCACCCACAAAAAGGTGTGGGAACATTAGCCCAGCTGAAGGGCATCTACACTAATGCACGTAGCATGGGCAACAATCAGGGGGAGCTAGAAGACATAGTGCATCAGGAAAATTATGATATAGTAGCTATCACTAAAATGTGGTGAGATGTCTTGCATGACTGGAGTGCCACAATCGATGGCTACAAGCTCTTCAGGAGGGATAGACAAGGAAAAAGAGGTGGTGGGGTGGCCTTATATGTTAGGGACTGTTATGACTTAGAACTTAATTATAATGACAATACGGTTGAGTGTCTCTGG
The DNA here is from genome assembly GCA_025345505.1 of Todiramphus chloris collaris. Taxonomy (NCBI): domain Eukaryota; kingdom Metazoa; phylum Chordata; class Aves; order Coraciiformes; family Alcedinidae; genus Todiramphus; species Todiramphus chloris. Next base: position 34,909,505 of record JANVCC010000018.1, on the reverse strand, counting down.
CTCAGAATCAGGGAAGGCCAACAAGGTTGATATTGTGGTAGGAGTCTGTTATAAACCACACAATCAGGACAGAGAAGCAGACGAAACATTCTATAAGCAGCTAGGAAAAGTCCCAGTTTCACCAGCCCTTGTACTTGTGGGGGACTTCAACTTCCCAGATATCTGCTGGAAATAGAACACAACAGAGAGGGAACAGTCCTGGAGGTTCCTAAAGTGTGTTGCGGATAACTCCCTTACACAGCTGGAGAGTGAACCTACCAGGGAAGGCACCCTTCTGGACCTGCTTTGTGAACAGAGAAGGACTGGTGGGGGATGTGATGGTTGGAGGGCGCAGCAATCATGAAATGACTGAGTTCTCCATTCTTAGAGAAGTAAGGAGATGGGAAAGCAGAACTGCCACATTGGACTTCCAAAGGGCAGACTTTGACTTGTTTCGGAGATTGCTTGACAGAGCCCTTGGGAGGCCATCCTGCAGGGCACAGGAGTCCAGGAAGGCTGGACACTCTTCAAGGAAGAAGCTTTGAAGGTGTAGGAGCAGGGAGCTGTAAGACAAGCTGGCAACAAAGAAGACTGGCCTGGATGAACAGGGAGTTTTGGATGCAACTCAGGGAAAAAAGAAGACTTTAATCACCTTTGGAAGAAGGGTCAGGCCATGCGTGACTGGAAATTAGCCAGCATAACACCCAACTGTAACAAGGGCCAGAAGGAGGGTCCAGGGAACTACAGGCCTGTCAGTTTGACTTCAGTGCCGGGAAAGCTGATGGAGCAGATCATCCTGAGTACCATCATGTTTACATGAAGGACAATCAGATGATCAGGCCCAGTCGGCATGGGTTTATGAAGGACAGGTCCTGCTTGACGAACTTGGTCTCCTTCTACAACATGGTCACACACTTAGTGGATGAGGGAAAGGCTGTGGATGTCTATCTGGACTTTAGTAAAGCTTTTGACACTGTATCCCACAGCATTCTCCTGAAGAAACTGTCTGCTCATGGCTTGGATGGGCATGTGCTCTGCTGGGTAAAAAACTGGTTGGATGGCCAGGCCCAAAGGGTGGTACTAAGTGGAGTTAAAACCAGCTGGCAGCTGGCCACGAGTGGTGTTCCCCAGGGCTCAGTACTGGGGCCAGTTCTGTATAATATCTTTATCAATGATCTGTCTGAGGGGATCGAGGACCCTCACTAAGAACATGCAGGGCGGAAGTGTTGATTTGCTCAAGGGTAGGGAGGCTCTGCAGAGGGATCCAGACAGACTAGATCAATGGGCCAAGGACAACAGCATGAATTTCAGCAAGGCCAAATGCTGCACTTTGGCTACAACAACCCCTGGCAGTGCTACAGGCTTGAGGAAGAGTGTCTGGAAAGTTGTTTAGCAGAGAGGGACCTGGAGGTGTTCACTGATAGCCAGCTGAACACAAACCAGCACTATGCCCAGGTGGCCAAGAAGACCAATGGTTTCCTGGCCTGTATGAGGAATGGCATGGCCAGTAGGACCAGAGAAGTGATTTTACCCCTGTATTCAGCATTGGTTAAGCTGCATCTTGAGTATTGAGTTCAATTTTGGGCCCCTCACTACAAGAAGGACACTGAGGCACTAGATCATGTCCAAAGAAGGGCAACAAAGCTGGTGAAGGGCCTGAAGCACATGTCGTATGAGGAGAGGCTGAGAGAGTTGGGGTTGTTTAGCCCAGAGAAAAGGAGGCTCAGGTTAGATGTTATTGCTCTCTACATCTACCTGAAATGAGTTTGTAGAGAGGTGGGGGTCTGTCCTCCCAAGTAACAAGTGATAAGACAAGAGGAAATGGCCTCAAGTTGTGCCCAGGGAAATTGATATTACTGAATGGGTTATCAGGCACTGGAACGGCTTGCCCAAGGAAGTAGTTGAGTCCCCATCCCTGGAGGTATTTAAGAGTCACATAGACGTAGTGCTGAGAGATATGGTCTTCTCAGTGTTAAGTTAATGATTGGACTAGGTGATCTTAAAGGTCTTTTCCAATCTAGGATATGTTGTGATTCTGTGACTGTACCCACTATCCACTGGACTTCACATGGCATAGAAACAACAGCTCTGGAGAGATGCAAACTCTCCAGCCATGTGTGGTTCTAGTCAAAATCAGTGCAGTTACCCAGGGGAAATCCAGCACTTTGGTTCCTCCTTGCAGCCTGAAAACCACAATTCTCTTCTTCTAATATCACACTATATAGCAGCTTAGAGACCCTCACTGGCTTTTTTCAAAATGTTTAGGGGTTCCTATATTTCTGTTCTCACTTCTTGTGAAGGAAGCCCTGGACGGTTGCACTGGAGAGTTTGAAAAGAACTAGTCTGCTAAAAGAGGTTAAATTATTTAGTTACAAGCAGTCATTAGAAGTCATTGTTCATCACAATTACTTCTTCCTGTTGGGCTTTATTTAATTGCTATTTGACTTCATCCCTGGGTGAGCTCAAAGGCATTTTAAAGAGACTGGCAAAAAAGCCTTGCTTGCAAGAATCCAATGTTTCTCCCATAGGCCAGGATGCAGCTCAAAGTGAAGACACCTAAATTTAAGTGCCTTCTTGTGAAGTAGGTGCCTGAAATCCTGTTAAAGATGGAGCTTGGAGGGTGACTCAGCTTACTGTAAACATCCTGCAGCTGCACAACGGAATCACTGTGCAGCCTCTGCCAACACTTAAGGTACGGGGTACAGGAGCAGACATTTTTGTTGCTTTGAGGTTTCCCTTTTGCCCATTTGGTGCTCCTGCTGCATATGGATGTAATCGCCTGACCTGCATGCTGAGCACAGCTGGTGGGACTACATGAGGTGAGGAAGGGCGGACCTGACCCCAGGAACCCACATCTCCACCCACATACCCTGGCTCCCAGTCCCTGTTGCCATAAAACTGCCTTCACCATTCAGTAGCAGCATGTTTGGCACCAGCTTTTGGAAAGCTCAGGGTTTATCCTCTGATGTACAAGCATCTGCTACTTTGCAGACAGCGCTGATTTATTATTTTTATTATTTATACACAGACAGCCATGATCTATTGTTTTCAGACATGAGTTCTTTAGAATTTTGTTAAGAAAATGTGCCCTCTGATACATTTTGTTTCTCTTTCTTTCCTTTCTTGTGCAGTGACACAGCCACCATTGCTCTGCCATCCATTGGTGTCTTACTGGAGCTCTGATGGGACTGGGTGAGTGGGACAACACTTCTCTGATTTGCTTGCCACTTCCAAAAGGGGAACTCTTTTTCTAATTTAATCAGTGCTGTACAGAGCAGGGTTGCTGATTGTAGCACAGTTGGGAGATTAAATTTAATCAGATCACTACAGCCTTTTGCACATATTACACAGATCCCTAAATGTCTCTTCTCTCTTCTCTTCTCTTCTCTTCTCTTCTCTTCTCTTCTCTTCTCTTC